>CM061532.1:61152157-61641300 GCA_030545055.2 Neoaliturus tenellus
ATGCCCATTGTTTGTTGGATCATGTAAAAGAAAACTAATTATTAAAAACCGTCCTACACTTAAAACTGGGCTGCTATTATAATACTTCGCTGCCAGGACCCAGGCGTGACCTCGCCCGACGCTGAGAAGGCCAGTCTACGAGTAAACAGCATTGTACAAAATTACGGCAAAGTATTTGCAACAACAGATGTCAAAAAACTAGTCTAATTCCCTGTTTTCTTCTCACCCCAAAAATATTGTATATAAAATCTATCCTAATTTTAAGTTTACTATTTTGAAATGCTAAACCTCAAAGCCATCATCAGGGGTTGAGCCAAGAACATAACCTTTTAGAAACTCTGCCGGAACCAGTACATCGTCCGTCCGTCCGTAACATGACTCTCACAACACTACCTAGAAGAACTATAGTAACATTCTAGCCTTAAACTTTATATTACAAAACAAAAACAGAAAATGGTCAAAAGAACGGAACGAAAGATACGACCGACTAATCTACCACGAGACACCACGACACAATTACTTACAAAAAGTCAAAATAGTTTCACTTTATCCACTTTTTACAATCCATCGAACGAACCGACTCCCCGAGCGAAGCTACACTACCTTAAAACTAGAAATAACTCGAGTCGCGAGCGCAATTCGGATCTGGCGTCTATATATATATATATATTTTATACTATGTATATATTCCAACATGGAATAAAAATCTTCGATAAATAAATAATATTTAAAAATAAATCTTCACCCATCCGAATCCCGCTCGAAAACTCATCTCTTAACACTAAAATGTCTAGTCTACAAGCTATTCTACATCTAAACTACAATCCTTATCTAAATCATCTTTTTTATCTTAAATTACTTAAGACTACTTTAAACTAAAAAGTTATCCCGAACTTCTGCGCTGTTCGTCAAAAATAGCGCAGTTTCCGAATAGAACCATCGAAAAACGAAATTCATTCGTTAAAAAAGTGTCCACCTCTAATCTAAATAAATTCCCTTGCCCTGGGCTTACGGTTGTAAGGCTTACTTATTTTACATTATTGTACACGACATCGTCTAGGCGATGTCCGGGGAAACCCCGCACTATACAATATAAAAACAAAAATATTCACAAATCAAGTCGTCAAAAGACAACATAAAGAGGCATACAACGTAAACGTACAAAAGGCATCGCCTTTCTACCCCCGGCCGAATAAAATTATCGGCCAGCCAAAAATCATTGTTTACAAAAATAGGTGTTACTAAGATGACAACACTCGTATCAAAATAAACAGTTTCTTTCTGTATCTTCGTCCGCCGCACCTCCGCGGCTTTTGGCACTTTTGATTCTGTACACCAAGAAACAAATACGTTGTAAACTCCCATACAAAATATATCCCTCTGACGCGGAAGACCTACAGTGAACATTTGCCGTGAATCAGGAACTATTTTCCTCGCGGAAAACACATGATTGCTACGGGTTTTACTCACCGGTCTACTTAAGCTTCGATATATAACACGTAATAATCTATACTACGATACATTGTCTCTTCAGCATCCTCGACCCCCTCTTTTACATGACATGATGCAGTTAAAAAAAAAAAAAAAAATAGCAGGTTTTAAAAGACCTATTAAAATACAACAAAATACGGCTCAAGTAATCTATATTAATTTACACAAAATTAAATAAATTTATGGAAACTAGATTTACAGATCTAAAAAATTTTAAGGCAGTTTAATTTCAATATTAATTATCCAATTTTAATGCAGTTGATAGAAGAGGAACACTAACTGATAACAAATTGTTACTGAATTTTTAACTGATAAAAACAATCAAAGGTATATCGATGAATGCAGCACGAAGAGGGGGGAGGAGCAAGCCGAAGCGACAATTGTGCACAACACACCCCCGCTTCGTGGACACCGAAAGCGGAACATGGACTCTACACGACGAGATGGTATAAATTTACTATGTTATCAATTCGACACACACACTGATAACAGTGATAAGGCAGAAAGTTTTCCCCCTGCTTGCTTGGTCCCTGGATTGATCTAGATTGACAAATAAGTTGAAAATACTGTCACTAACAGTGTTGATATAGGAGAGATTATTACATGTATACAACACATATGTCTATACAAATAAGATACTTTTCTAAATTATAGATAGGTTTAATGTAGTTCTTTCCACACTTTAATTTACAGATCTGCAAGTTTTCTTCGTTTTTTTTTATATTTTTATTAACTTGTTAATATATTTAAATAGTCTAATTTAAATAATGTTTTTGTTTAAAAAATTATCAGGATATTATTAACATTGTTGAGCTTTCAGTGCCTCCAGCTGTAAGTGGCAGTAACACAATTTTATACATTTGAGATAATTTATTTTTGGTAAATCATTACTGAACATTTATAAAAATTATTAAGTAAATCTTTATTTAATGTAGGTTATTATAATAAATTTCAGTGCAATTTTAGGTTTCAATTGTATTACTTTTATCCTAAGCCAAGCTAACCTAGCATCATAAAAAAAATAAAACTATTCAATCTTTAAAAAAATGCATGTTGAAATTTTTTAATATATGGTGTTATGCTCATTTTGTATTTATTATTTTTAATAGTTAAAAATGTTTTTACTGTTCTTATGGTAAATTACTATATGAGCATTTCATAACTTTCCCGTATTTTCCTAATTTTATCTAGAAATATTTCTTTATTTTTAATGTTATATAATAATGTGAAAGCAGATCTTATGGTTCCCTTCTTCAGACAACAAATAATTTGAAAATGTACAAAACACATGCAATCCGATTTGAAATGCACTGTGATGAGTAAAGGAAGCGGGGATGTGCTGGGAGATGAGAACTAAGTGACTGTTGCGTACAAAAACGTCGACAATGCATGCTACACACACACGAGATACGAGAAGAGGGTAAAAGATATGGAAATACGAGTTACAAGTGGAAGTTACAAATACGAGTTACAAGGCTTGAGCGGTAGTGCGGCGGACCTCAGACACTTATATAACAATATGATAATAACAATGACAATATCATGTCAAACGGAATGACATACTAACTCAACACAGCTTTGCTACACTCTACCTATATAAGATATGACCAAATTTGGTACTGCACCTTATCCACCCTCTGCCAGAAATCCTCACTTACGCCACATGTCAGACCTGCTGATCAAATTCTTAACTATTGGAACATGTCAAATCTAAATACAAACCATTAAAGTCATTAAACAGTTGTGATTTTTTTTTTTTTTTTATTCCAGAGAACCAAATCAAGTCTAATCCCCACAAAAAGTTTGTTTATGTAATTGTTGACATTCAGTTCATCAGAGACATTCACTAAGAGCAACAGCCACACTGAAAGTTAAGATAAAGCTGAAGTTCTAAGATAAAACACATAATTATTTAATTTGTACAAATGAATAAATAATGTTTTTTTACAAAATTAAACACAACCTTTTCTAAACACAAATCAGTCGGAGGGTGAATAAGGTGGAAATAATAATTAAAGAAAGACAGGTTTTGCTAGAGGTCAGTTCCTTTGGCATCTGGAAAACTAATAATAGCTATAACAAATTATAAATATTTCAAAAATCAACAACACGACATATTCGAAATACAAAATACCATGGTGCTTACAGATTAGAGCCAAATACAAAACCGTACCACTAGATCGAGCTGCTATGGCGGTAAGATAGTTAGTGAGGATCTAGCCTAAAATATAATTTTTCTGATATGTATAGTTACTGAATACTGTATACTGTCTGTGAATCAAAAGTGGGGATCGCAAAGGAGAAAATAAAGTGGAACACATAAAAAGCATTTTCTATTCCGCATAACCGCTAGAACCAACCTCTATGTAACAGAACGACATTGAGCGCTTCCATGGCAACTAGCAATGGCTTTAACTTTCAACAATAATTTATAAATATAATTTATAAATAAATCAATATATTATCATCTTTCACATATACTTTTAAAATAATCTGTATAACAATGGTGTGTCCGATATATAACGTATTGCACTACTCTGTCCGAGAAAACATCGATTTCCATACAGAAAAAATTCATTCGGTAAAATTTGATCATCTCCGTATAAATAAATAACGTGTATAATTTAGCACCATCTTAAAAAATAGATGTACATTTGTATATGAAATGTATCGAACGCGTCTTTACTGATGAAAACTACAATTAGTGTGCCAAGTTTCGCAAAAGGGCGATCGACTTTAAAAATGTATTTAGAAAAGTTTTACTTTGATTTTACCAGAAAAACTGTTCGGATCCATGTAGTATCTCACTGAGTTATTGTCATGCTTTCAGCTACTTGAGCCTAGAAAGTCGAAAGGGACAACTTGGCACACGACAACCACCTGCCACAATAGTACAAGCTCGATTTAAAATTTCAAACAATCTACGCTAAAGTATAATTTTGTTAGTAATGACTAGTATCCTGAAATCATTAACGTTTGTAGTTGTTGAGGCTCAGTCCAGCTGGGTCTTTCAGGTCCGAGGCTACTCTAGTTTGGTTCAGTAAATGGATCTCCCCTGAAAATAAACATAAAACAATGAGCAAGTACAAGGAACAAATAACATGTACAGAAAAAAATTTAGTTTGATAATGAATTGTAATATTTGGCAAGGTTGAGAGCTCTGGTAAGGTTATGTTTGATACTGAGCTAAGCCTGACAGTCAAACATGATATAATAGTTGTGATATTGTCTATATATATTATAAAAGGTAATGACTTGCTCATCTGTCACAAATTCTTCAACTTCAACAAAGGAAACTAATATATTAGATCCCGAGCTGACTTGTACACTCTACCACACTGGCTTCAATATTCCTATGTTATCGATACGTTAAAGCTCTGTGAAGCAATATGTATATAAAATAATATGTGTTTATCCTAGGAAGAAAAACATTTGGCATAACTTAAACTTTATGCCATTTAACTAACTGTGGAAAATTATGTCTATGCAGCTTTATGGTTAATGGACTTTAAAAGTACATAAGTTTATTTAAAATTTAAAATGATAAGACTTGATACTAATGTTTTCAATAAAACTCAAGACTTTATACAGGGTGTCTCTGAACTCCTTACCGACCTTTTAAAATATTATTCCTGGACCAAAGACAAGTCAAAATATCATATTTAAATTGTCCGGAAGTCTTTAGTTACTCACACAGCCGCCATTTTGTGTTTTTCACATAATAATTTTTATTTCCGCAACGGATGGTTGTATTCAGTTCATATTTGGTATGAACCTTTATCATACCAATGTACATTTTCAAGAAAAAAATTATTTTTTTCCACTTTATATTTTCAAAATGGCGGCCATTTTAAATTTTCAAACTGAAATATCTCAAAATCGGTAAACTTTATAAAAATTTTACAAGACACAAAAAAGTTGACACATTAACCCTTTCGGTCCCAGCCTTTTAAAAATTCATTTAAAAATAAATCCTTTTGAACCTGATGGATTGTATAGTGTCTCAGAGGACCTAAAATGATTTTTTTTTTATTTTTATATATTAAAATTAAAATGTGACACAATGAAATTTTTTCACCCTTGGGGAAAATCTAAAGTAAATTTTAAAACTTATAAAATAGGTTTATTATAAACTGTAATGTACACTAACACAGAAAAAAACCAAATTCTTGTAATAAAAATTGTCAAATGTATATAGAAAGTTTTTTTTTTTCTACTTCGTGCAAAATTTGTAGAAACCGTTTTTCATTTTCTACAAACACAGGTGAGGTAAATTTCATACTTGGAACATCTGAAATGTGATATGCCTTTGCAGCCAACCAATTTGCATTTCCCGGATAGTGCTGGTTTCACCACATCCCAGTTAGTCATTCGGTAGTCGTTGTAGAGTATCGAATTGAATGTGTAGAGTATCGAACTGAATGTCAGCGTATCGACATCGTTTCGGCTACGTCGTTGTCTGCTCACTGCTCAGTAGCGTTGCCAATTCGAGGGTAATTACCCTTTTTGAGGGTATTTTGGACCTTCCAGGGCAATCGTTTTTATAATAAAAGGTTAATTTTACTGAAATTGTCAAGTTTGACTCATATATGTGAATTTTTCTTAATAGGTTAAAATCCAAAGTAGATTTACTACAGGAGTGATGAATTTTACTTGAAAGGTAACATCAATTAAACAGCTGATACACTTTATATTAATCACCCATGGTGTGCTTACAACTTAAATGATGGGTAAATTTAGCAATTTTCTGGTATTTTGACACTTTTGAGGGTATTTGAGGGTAATTTTGGCAAGGACCGAGGGTAATTTGATGAAAAGTGATTGGCAACACTGCTGCTCAGACCAGACCAGACCACTTTCACTTGTGATTTTCTGTTTGCTCTCTTTAACCAGAATAAATAATCATATCAGAATTTAACAGAATAATTACATTACATCTGACATGTCTGAAACGTGATTTAAAAAGACGTTAAAATACGCAATTGTATAAATTGTGCTGCTAAAGACTTAGTATGTAATTACGTTGAGTTGTTGGGTTTTCTACACAACTTTTGTCTTACTTGGAATAGGCCTAAATTTGTTATAACTTAGTCGTTTACTGTTAGAGTTGCTAGAAGCAATTAATAGCTCAATTATTTCACTCATCATTTTAATATATTCCAATAAGGTATGAAGTAACTTTGCCTCACTTTTTAAAGAACTGTCCATTTTGGGAATTGTTCAGATTTATTCTTACTCTGTAAAAATGGTTATATCCTTTGGTGATCAAATAAATAAAGTAAAATAAAGAAACACAAATTTTGGAAATCTTAGGCAGACCTAAGTATTTAGGGCCTTTGCCTATCTTGCTGAACAACCTAGTATTAGTGACGCAGAGGCTTTGGTTTTGCCTGATAATAGGCTAGTATCACCATTGTATCACATTTAACTATAGCCACTTATCCGTTAGCACTATTCGTTTCATTGGGTAAACACAATCTAGACGCTTTGTCCTTACAACAGTAAGGTTCTAAGTGACAATCACAAATATCCTCCATTTTGCAGCATTGAAATTGCATTTTTGTGTTCGAGTCCGAGTTCAAATTCATATTCGATATGAATGATACTTCGATACTCTGTAGTTTCGGTCCACTGTGTCAAACTGAACAGCTGTAGAAGAACGCGATTCGCAATGCTTTGGAGCCTTCGACTGTGGTCGAGTGTCCTCCTCCACAGAATTTGGTCGCCCCCTTTTTCTGGTCGAAGTCTCAATGGTTTTACCCGCTTCAAAATGTTGGTTAGTTGCACTCCTGAGTCCTAATGGTTACGAATGTGTACAACGGCATTTTAGTAAAGATTGCCCTCTGAGTAACATTGTACACGAACGTGTACATAAGTTTTTAAACATTTATTACAGACAATAAAAACTATTTGCATGTTATAACTATTATTTAGGATAATACTACAGACCTTTTATATTAGTTATTTACAACTTTTTATTCTTCTGGTCCAATAATCTATAAATTGAATAACAAAACAGGGCTTGCATGGCTGGCAGTACAGGTGGTCCGACATAGGTCCAAATATACAAATGGAAATCAGGCTTACCAACTCAGAATCTTATGAAAACTTAAAATACTCTTCATAAAACGTACATACTTAATTTTAATGTGTTTCTATAGCAACTGAAAAGTGCGTACACGATCGTGTACGCTGGGACCGAAAGGGTTAAATTATCTAACCAATGGTACCAAGTTTGTAAGGATATGACAACAAATAACGGAGTTATTGCGATTTTATCTATGAAAAACATTGATTTTCCTGTTAAAATGGCCTTAATTTGCATTGATTTTAATGAAAAATCAACGTTTTTCATGGATAAAATCGCAATAACTACGTTATTTGTTGTCATATCCTTACAAATTTGGTACCATTGGTTAGATAATTTAATTTGTCAACTTTGTTGTTTTGTAAAATTTTTATAAAGTTTACCGATTTTGAGATATTTCAGTTTGAAAATTTAAAATGGCCGCCATTTTGAAAATATAAAGTGGAAAAAAATCATTTTTTTCTTGAAAATGTACATTGGTATGATAAAGGTTCATACCAAATATGAACTGAATACAACCATCCGTTGCGGAAATAAAAATTATTATGTGAAAAACACAAAATGGCGGCTGTGTGAGTAACTAAAGACTTCCGGACAGTTTAACTATGATATTTTGACTTGTCTTTGGTCCAGGAATAATACCGTAAAAGGTCGGTAAGGAGTTCAGAGACACCCTGTATAAAAAACTTTGTATAAAAAACAAAGCTTGCCATTAAAGAGGACGAAAGGAAAAAGAAAGGACACATTTAACTTACATTGAGATGTAACGATGAGCTGAATAGAAACATTTACCTTACAACAAGTACAATCGTAAAATTAAAAATATTTCGACTATCAGTGTAGTCTATTAAAAACATAAAGAGAGAAGAAACCTTTCTCAAAAGGCTGCCGAGACACAGTAGAGACCCGCTATTCCAAACTAATTGGGACGGGATCCTGTTCGGTTTAGAAAATTTTTGGATTAGGTTGGGATTGTATAAATACAACAACTCACAGTTTTAGTTAAGCGTGAATTGCATATATTTAATGGAACAATTTGTACAGTAAACTTCCTCTAATCCGGCATCCTATGATCCGACACGCTCGATAACCCGGCACGACTTTAAGAACAATTATATTGACAGAAACAAAAATAACAATTGCGCGTTCGAGTTTGTTTGGGATCGAAATTTGCCGCGAAGCAACACTATCGTACAAAGCCTATTCCACAGTCTAATATAAGTTACTGGGAGACAGTTATGACACTCCGTCACTTAGGTTGTCCGCCTAAACCGCCCGGGGACTCCAGTTACGCAAGGAACAGTGGCTCGGAGCGCTACTGTGGATTTACACTACTAGCGCTCGCGTTGGTTGGCATCAGAGTTAACATGATCACAGGTAATTGCAGCCATCAGCTCAACACGAACACAGCTGACAATGTCATTGACTATACAATGCTGATAACAACCAAAATAGTCAAATTAAATCCCTATCAAAATGATAACTGCCAAAATGTATTTTAGAATTGACTGCCGCTCACTGGAGGTACATTTAAAGTTCCGACCCATGTTGAGAACGGCCGGGCGGGGACTTCAGTCATGTCGGTTCCATCCGCTTAAAGCGCTAACTGCCCTGCGGAAAACACTTAACATGGAGCTTCAATACAAATGTCATGACTATCTCCCAATAACATTGACTGTGGCGTATTCCGTATTGGAATTCTTGGAGGGGAGACGAGTCGTCTTCAGCCGATATCGGGTGACATGGTGTAATTATGGGATAGGCATGGCGTCACTGTAGCTTTGTTTACATTATTCGTCTTCGTGTTCAGTCAGCCAGCGTACGTCTCTTTAATATGACGCTGATTGTAAATTACAAAAACTTTATTAAATAACAACAAAAGTCAACAAAATAAGACTTATCCACTAAACTTAATGATTCGATTAGTTTCGCTATAGTACATAACCTCCTATTACTTTATCCGAGTTTTTCCCGTATCCGAGGGGGCCTCGTTCCCAATTGTTGTACCTCGTATTTTTCATAAATGTATTTTTCATTACTGTAGAGTCGGTTATACAATAGTTTTATTCTTTAAAAGCTATTTTAATATTAAAATACGTGTTTTATAGTCATTTTTGTTTAATTTACATTTTTCCTGATATTCATCCTGTAATCCGGCATATTTCGTAATCCGGCACATGTCAAGTCCCGGACGTGCTCGATTAGAGGAAGTTTACTGTACTCATTTTAGTAAAGCGGAAATTATGTGTACTAAACAGAACAAATCGTACCACTTAGTATGAGAACATTTTGTTGACTTTCTTATACTGTAATAATAATTTTGTATTGTACAAACACCGCACATTTCGGCTGTAAAGCACATGTGATATTTGAAACGTAGCTAGGAACATCTGCTAATGCCAGCTCTACGGAATTGTTTGGCTCATCAACAGGTGCAGTGACAGACCGGAAGTGAACGACATTGATCCTTGATAAGAATGCATACTATTTTATAAAAATAGAACCCCTCCCCCTACCCTTTACACCCAATTTCTCTTAGTTTTCCACATTCCAAAAATGAATCATTGGCTTATCACAATTCACATTGCAAGTAAACAACAATTACATTCAAGATTAGTGAAATTCTGATTTAGATTTTTTGAGTTTTATATTAGTTTAATTCTGATTTAGATTTTTTGAGTTTCATATTAGTTTATTCTATCTTTTGTTTTAAATTAAAGTTAACTGAGATATTTAACTACGTATATTATCAAATGTAAACTGATTAACTTTTTTGTATAACAATAAGTATTTGTTTTTTGTACGAGAAGAAATTTTTTTCTGTAATTTTCCTGTTTGTAATTTAAGTAGAAAATCTGTATTTTCCCAATGGTGTCCGGACTAAGCGGATTTTCGGATTAACGGGGTTCGGAATAGTGGGAGTCTACTGTAGTTGAAATATCATGAACTTATATTTAGTTGTACTGGACTTAGTGATTATATCCAGCTCATCAATGCATTTTAAGGTAAATTGTCTCTGTCTAATCTTTTTCTTCCCCCCTTAAAATGTAAAAAAGAACAGAAATTTAGAACTTCATGTAAGACAATAAGAAAAACCGGACCAAGATAGCTCTTTCAGAGAGGCTGTGTGGGTACAACTAAAGATGATTATAGTCTTAAGGACAAGTGAGCTAACATTGCCTAGTAGAGCAATGATACTAATTTCTGTGACTATCGTGGTAGTCGCCACACTGTACATTAGTAAAGTAAATCACTGATAGAAAAAATTTTAAAAAACATTAAAAATTAAACATTTCACCACTGCAAAAAACTACAAGTAGTGCCAAAATGACAGAAAATAATAATCATTCTCAATTGTGATGAAAAAATTTCATAATAGCCTTTATTGAATTGAGGAATTAAAAAATTAAAGAGGTTAGGATTTATTGTAATGTATTTAAATTGATGGATGGTTTAGTTATTTACTGAAATTCCAATTGCAAGAGTAAGGCCAGCCACACACTGCAACAGACGAGGCGAGGCGAGGCGAGGCATTTTGACTAAAGGCGTCTTGAGTGACAGAGGAAGCATTGGCGCTTATGGAGCCCCACACACTGCAAGAGGCGAGGCGAGGCGAGGCGCGAAGACGCGGATAGGCCTCTTTAGTCAAAAAGTGCAGCAGGCAAAAATTTATCATAATGTATTTAAATTGATGGATGGTTTGGTTATTTACTGAAATTCCAATTGCAAGAGTAATATACAGTTTTGATAAATAAAATATTACTAGCAATGGTAAATATTATATTCATACACTCATTTGATCAGCTGTCTAATGGAAATGGGAATGGGGTCGTCCATAAATTACGTCATCTGAAAATAGGGGGGGAGGGTCCAGATTGAAAATGACGGTAGGGTGATGTGCAAGGGGGGGGGGGGTCGGCTTTGATATGACGTCATTTAAATTATGATGTTTTATATAAAATTTTGACAGTGAAACAATGATAAATTCTAACAACCCAGCTATTATAAAATAATTATCTATAAAATACATAAGACTATTTTTAGGCGTTGTTTTATAGTTTTTTTTTCCATTGAGAAAGTCATTTTGGCTTTATTTCTTAAGGTAAATTCAGATTTGATTGGTAATTTTTTATAGTTTATCAGGTAGCGTTTAAAAAGCATTATTTTTTACTTAAAACGGAGGTTTGTTAAAAATGACGTCATTTTTCCGTGAGGGGGGGGGGTTCAGACAAACTATGATGGTAGGATGATTTTAGGGAGGGGGGGGTCCAAAAATGGCCAAAAAGCGATGACGTAATTTATGGACGGCCCCAATTAAAATTTTACAACTTGACTTCTGTTTTAATATCTCATTACCTGTAAACAAAAAAAGTGTTACTAAGCACACTGTCAACTAACTCACATGTGCTCTGCTCGGAGTGAAGCATTACTTGGGCGGCGGGTAGGTGGTGTAGGCCTCCTCGGGCGACGCCGTGTTGGAGTTGTGTTCATTGTCAGGCAGGGGCAGCGGCGCGGCGTGGATGATGGACGGCGCAGGGTAGAACGGGTACGGCGCCGCGCTCGCCAGGTACTGCGTCCACATGGAAAAAACAAAATCATTCATACTTCCCACCTCAACTAATTTTAGATTTAAGGAAAAATTTGGTTTACTGCAAAAGTTAAAAATACCCGTTACAGCCTGTGTACTCGAGGATTGGACTAAACGTTCTCATGTTAAAAACATCATCTTCATGTCACACAAAAACATGATTAACATATTACTAAGGTGGTCATCAGTTTAAAAATACCCTTAACAACACATAAATACAAAACATGGATGAATAAAAGGTCTACTATAACAAAAAAAGAAAATAATGGGTGCATCTCAGACAGCTCACGAATATCTGTCCATTATTTTCCTTTCTCATCAAAGTGGGCCAACAGTTTTATTCAGCTGGTTTTTTTATGTTTGTATAGTTCATGAGTGTCCTAGCGATGTGTTGATCAAATTTTCCTTTGACCTGAAGATGACGTACATCAAACAACGTAGTCCATTTCTGGAGAGTAAGGATCACAAGGTTGTAACAGGTACCTTTTTAAAATGAAATTACTGTGATTCGGAATGCATACAAAACAAAATGAAACTACTTTATCATATCTTTCGATCGATAATTATGTCAACAGTTTGTTAGATGAATAGTTTCACGATGTGTCATTTCATTTTAAAATTTAAGTTGGTGTAAAAATACCCAAAAACTTAGTCAGTTTACCACATATTCAGGGGCAATCTCGCCTTATGCTCGTTACACATTCAAATAATAGTTATTCGTGACATGAATTAAGGAGTGGTAATTTGACACTAAGACTAAATTTTAAAATGGGATGACACATCTCAACATGCAACTGTTATCACGCGATTTACTACGGATATGTTAACCTATTATTCTCAAGTTATAAAATCAAGAACAACTGCAGTGTAGAAGATCTCTTAACCATCAGGTCTATTAAGTCATCCTCCTTGGAAATGACTTACAACCAATCTGTAATAGCAGAAGTTCCAATTTTTGTGTTAGATATATATCCAGATTTAAATTCTACTATATCCTACTTTAATCAAATCACAATTATCAACTTTTTTACTTTCCTCTCATGTTTTTCTTGGGGTTGGGTGTGAATATTAAATATTGTGGTACCTATGTTATTAGATTTTAAATTATTATTTTTCGTTTAATCTCATATTTTCGGGTGATATTATATGGAAGTTGTTAATATAATTTAACATTTTGAGCACACAAAATCTTTGTTGAAATGAATATTTAAAATGCTATTGAGGGTCTACTATACAATGGATTCACCTGGGCAATTTGGTAACAATTCAGTTATTAAATTGTAGGGATGGACGAGGTTGAATTTATAGTTTGAGACGAGACGAGATGAGATTTTTTAATTCTCATAACATTTTGAGACGAGATCGAGACGGGATTTCCCTTCTCATACATGATGGTAAATGTGCATTATGAATTTCAATCTGATTTTGTGACATTTTGAAACCCTGATTTATGACAGATAATTTATGAAAAATGTAAATTAAAACGACTAGACTGATTACCAACCTTTATTTAGAAACATCTTAAAAATACATCAGTATAAAAACTAACATTAAGTACCTTATTACAAATAACTCTTAAACATAGGTTAAGGTATGGTGATAAGCTTTAGGATACAACATTGAAATTGCAAAATTTACCAGGCTAGAACCCCAGTCTTATTAGTTAAGTATTAAATTATAATTTTAATCTTGCCTTTTTGGTGTGTCTTGTTTTTTGCTATATTCAGTTAAATATAGTGATGGTCAAATCCAGGAATTTCGAATCTCGAATCCGAATCCTAAAAAATCAAATCTCGAATCTCGAATCCTCGAATCTCGAGTCCCGAAACAAGGATTAAATTTACAGATTTATTCTCTCTCTATAATGTCAATGTCAAGCTTATTCTTAGAGTTAACAAATAAGAGTCATTATTAAGACACATAATATTTAAAAGCCAAAGTACAAGGGAGTAATACCTTTTTAAGTATGATATATGTATTAAAGGAGTGTATGATGAAAAAAATCAATAAAAAACAATGAAAGTTTAAAGTTATGAACCTCAAAATCTAATAAATATATTTTTAATGTTTAATTTTAAAAGATATACTTAATGTGATTTGAAGTTTTTCATTTAAAAATTAAATTAAATTATAATAAGATGATGTTAACATTATAAAACAGTAATTCAATTAAAGATTGATTTATTTAATAATACTTTGCCATTTTCCCTTTGATTGGAAAGTCACACAACTTTGGTTGAAATTTTGTTAAATTTGTAAGAATTAGACGAATCAAACGAGCCATCCCTTAGTTTTCTATGACAATTGGTTCAGAAAATAGCACTTGGTACTAGGAGCAAAAAACACCCCTCTTGAATAAATTACTGCCGGAGGTCGGACAATAGATAAGCTGAACAATAGATCGTCTCGAGTGTCCGTGGAATGTGGCCGCGTGTATTTGTGCCGTTCCTCATTAGCGAGACCGCCGGCCGCGATCGCCGACCGAGATCGCCGGCCGAGAACGCCAGCCGCGATCGCCGACCGAGAACGCCAGCCGCGATCGCGGCCGCCGCGCCGTTCGGCAGTTCCCGACCCGATAAATTCCCGAGTAAAAAGAAAATCCCGCCCGATGATCGGGACAAATTTTCCCCCGAAATTTCGGGTCCCGTCCATCCCTAATTATTACTCAGACACAGTGCGTCGGCAGCTCGGCGCCGCGCCGTGATGGCGTAATCTTTCGGCGGACCCGAGATTCGATTCTCGAATCTCGTTCATCGAATCTCGAATCCGAATCTTTTCTTAGGATTCGGTGGATTCGAGATTCGAGATTCGGATTCGACACATCCCTAGTTAAATATGTCTCACACTAGTCACGCATAAAAATACTTCTCAAAAATACGAAGACAAAACAAAAATTATAGTAAACGACGGTCATAATCATAACTATAAACATAAAAAAAGTGATCAATAGAAACTAAAAAATAAACTTTTAACTACGTAACAATTTGGAATGTAAATGTACAAATAAGGAAAATAAAACACTTCACCTAACTTCTAAATTATTTATTTCAGTATTAAATTGCTAGTGAAATAGGCCTAGCAAATTGTAGATTATCTATAGGCCAACAGTTTAACGTTATTTTTAAAAATATTTCCCGCCTTGAAAATTCTCAAAAAAAATCCCGTCTCGTTTAGCAAAATTTAAAATATCTTGAAAAATTCGAGAAATTTTGAGATTTGTCCATAATTATTAAATGGTAGTTTAGGTTATCAGGCCCAGTGTTTGGTTGGATTCAGGAGAACTGTTACCGGGGGCGTGGCGGTGAGCTGCAGCGCGTGCATCTGCGTGGTGAGCTGCGGGATCATGGACGTGTACTGCACGGCGCCCGGGTCCTGCGCCGCCATCATCTGCAGTACTCCGTGGTTCTGCAGCAGAAAACAGACAACTCTCAACCCAACTGACTGTTGCCATCTCTCTCTGTTACCATATTTCTAGTGCTAGGGTCACGTACGTGACACATTTCACAGTGATTGTAGCTGTAGGTCATAACAAGTTTTATTCATTTGAATTCTTGCTCAATATAATTCTATGTACAGTAGAACCTCCCACATCCGACCATGATGGGACTGGGCCATGGTC
This sequence comes from Neoaliturus tenellus, assembly GCA_030545055.2. NCBI lineage: Eukaryota > Metazoa > Arthropoda > Insecta > Hemiptera > Cicadellidae > Neoaliturus > Neoaliturus tenellus. Next base: position 61,167,944 of record CM061532.1, read on the forward strand.
GGAACAGCCAAAAAGTTGGATATCGGGAGGAGCAAATCAAAAGTATTTCCTAGATAGAACAGTAGCTATAGAGTGTTGTAATAACTTACGAACTTTATTGTACCTTTAACACATTGAACATCAAAATATGTATAATAACTGAAAAATTACAATATTTATACTTAGGTGTAAAACCAATTGTAGTGTGTAGAAGTCTTTCATGTTACCAGTACACTATCGTCGAATCAAGGCAAGAACGACGAGCACGATAGTGTACTGGGTGTGCTCGCCTATGCTAGTCTCAGTTCACTATGGTTTGCTTCGCCCGTGCTCTCTCATGCCTGACTCCATCTGGAGTTGCTTTTTCGTATGTCACAGAAATATACATTATTCAGCTATGTAATATCAAAATTTAAGATTTTTAAAATTTAATTCACAATAAATTACACACCAAATGCTCACCATCTTGAGTGTCTCGACATTCTGGAAAACTCTTAAGCTTATCTAGCATCCGGTCAGTTTATTTTACAACTGACATCTTTTGTTTGTAATAAATGCCTCTAGTTTGAAGTCGGCAATTTCGCTGCTGCTGTGCCTCATGCGCCTCGGATGTTAAATGTTATAGCTGGAACTACCTCTATCATTAGAAAGCCCTATACTTTAACAATATCTACTTGAACTACAAATTAACAAAACTACATTGTATCGAATATGTCTTGTGGAGCATTGAGACAATCATAATTCATATTACATTCCCTCCTAACTCTCTATACTACTACTTTCAACTAATCAACCAAGAAATGAAAATATAAGGCTTAATCTGTATAGAAAATAGGACCTATTAGAGCAAAAATAAACAACATTGCTTTTTAAGGTTACTGGTTCACATTAATTAAAGTAGGCCTAATTTAAAAATTCTTCAAGAGTAAAGACTTTTACAAAAAAATTAATTTATATCAGAGAAAGATGAAAAATTAAATTCTAGCAAGCCTTAGTTTGTATATAAAAATTTATGCATTTTGTAAATGACTAAACAGAATTTATTGACATCATATCATAAAATAACCGCAGCTTTTTTTGCGGGAGCTTGATAGCAACTGACAATATTGAGACTCAGAATAAAACAAATCCATAAAAATGTAGTCAGCCGTGGGAAGAATGCTTACCAGAAATATTTAGCGATAAGAAATTACTTGTAGCTTTAGAGGTACTGGTGCGGATGCAGCCCATGCGAGCAATTTCAAACTCAAGGAAGAAATTGGCATGTTTAGTTGTATCAGTTGTAATACTTACATCACTGACCTGGGGAGGAGCATGCATGGGCCAGTGCGCGGACTGTGCAGCAGGTAGGTGGACAGGGGCTGGTGGGTGTATCGGTTGTAATACTTACATCACTGACCTGGGGAGGAGCATGCATGGGCCAGTGCGCCGGACTGTGCAGCAGGTAGGTGGACAGGGGCTGGTTGGTGTATCGGTTGTAATACTTACATCACTGACCTGGGGAGGAGCATGCATGGGCCAGTGCGCCGGACTGTGCAGCAGGTAGGTGGACAGGGGCTGGTTGGTGTATCGGTTGTAATACTTACATCACTGACCTGGGGAGGAGCATGCATGACGTACTGCATGGGCCAGTGCGCCGGACTGTGCAGCGGGTAGGTGGACAGGGGCTGGTTGGTGTATCGGTTGTACGCTGCGGGGATCATGTGTTGCGCCGCCACGCCGTTCTGGGTCAGTCCTGTTGGGTCGTACGTCAACTGGCCTCCCTGCGCACACAGGGCCTGCACACGCGAAAAGGGTAAGCACAGGCAAAATTTGGTGATTTGATGATACAGTGTGTCTACTGCCTAAAAGATTTTAAAATCAGTGATGTCAATGGGATAGTAAATACAGGGCAATTAATAGAAGTATACTTTTTCTAACTAACATAGTGAAACGGGTTTTAACAAGAGACAAAAATAAAAAGTACCATTTACAAAGGTCACTTCAAAGTTTTTCAAGTTATAAATGCTCTATGTGTACCCCACTGGTCAAACAGCAGACATCTATAGTTCTATAGTTCTATAGTTACTTTCTGAGCAGGTGTGTCTAAGGGTATTGACTTCAAAACTTTTCTCATGGCGCTGTGAATAAATAAATAAAATAAAAAAACAACAAAAAAAACAATTAAACACAAATTTTACATATTGGATCTAATCACAAATAGAATGCAAGAAAAAAACACTATCTTACTCGACTGAACCAAATAATTCTCTCAGCATACAATATGATACTTTTATTTTGTTAAAAAAAATCAGTTTGTTACTAAATGTAGCGATTGACATTGCAACTATTCCTATATCTGTTGATTGCAATGATTAGTACTTGGAGAGTGTCAATTAGTAATTTTCAACTTTTCATCTGTATTTTTTTACCTCCCCCTTTACCGAACCCTAATCTGACCTTCCTAGGTCCTAGGAGATAATTTACTGATATGAAAAATTGTATTGGTGATTTATGATGATAAGTCATTGTTTTATGGCTAAACATATCCTCCTTATCAATTATTAATTGATTAGTGAATTATTAAAATATATCAGTACAAGGAATTATTAAACTATTCCTAATTAATTCAAAATGATATTGTGGTAATACAAATATTTTCACGATCAGTTTCTTGGCTAACACATTATCGAGATTGTCATTACAACAGGACTAGAAGTTGAAGAGCAACAGATAAAACTTTTAGAATAACTGTTAATTTTTTAGAGTTAAACAAAAAAATGTTAATAGTTGAAGAATAGAAATAAAGTTGTTGGTTCACCTCAGTGGCATCCCTCCACATGCGGTTCTCGTTGCGGAACGGACTTCGCTTCTTCTGGCCCCCGTCGGCGAACTTGACCAACAGCGGCTCCTTGGAGCCCTGGAGCACCTGGTTGTTGAACAGGTTGATGATCTGTTCACACTTCTCCTTCGACTCCATCCTGGACAGACCGCACAAACTCAACCCACGATACAATACACTCACATGCAAAAAACTGTGAGCAGCTCTAAGCTTTACAAAAAATATCTATACACTTTTCGACCCTCAATAGAGTTCACAGTGGTCCTAGATTTGCTATGAGGATATTAATTAATTCGCTAACTACAGAACGACATTTGATAGTAACAATAAAACTCCAATCAAAATATACAGTACACATGAGGCGCAGCATTGCTGAAGCTCGTTTCTTGTGCAAGCTTCTGAAGGGTCACTTAAATGCTGTCCGGAGCTTTTTACCGAAATAGACATTAGAATCCCAAACACGACAAAATCCAGGGACCTATTCGGCCGTCTCTTCAGAGGCACCGCCTATGACTACCACAGCTCTTTGACAAGAATAATTCGTCTACGCAACCACTGTTTCTCGTGATGTCGACTTCTTCGAGGACAGCTAACCCTCTATATGGAGAACAATTGTGGCACTCCTGATGGAAATGTTTAAAGAGAAGACTGGACGCTGTTGTGTCAAGCTTATCTGTCTTATATTTGCATATTGTTATTCTTTATTACTATTTTGTTAAGTTTAATGTAGGTATTGTTAAGTTATGTTAATTTGTTGCAACTTTCTTCAATTTGTTATTCAAGATTTATAATATTCTCAAGCCATCTTCCTTTGTAATCTCTTATGTAATTGGCTCAAGCCTTTGGCATGAAAAATAAATATCATAGAGTTTATATTCAGCAATCTCTAAATAGCCACAATGAAATATTAAATATCAATGAAAGTATCTACATCTACTCTACTTGACTTCTCTAAGCTATCTATGTTTAATGCTTTACAGTATTTCTTATTTGTATTACCAGTAAATAATCCAATTTATTCAATTTTACATGGTTACAAATCACTAGAATATTAATTTAAGAAAAAATTGTCCTGATTTTCTTGTGATGTGTAGCCATCTAAAAATGATCAAGAACTACCTATCTCTTTAATTTTATTCACTCATAACAAACCATATCACTCATGTTTAGGTAATCCTACACTACAATACGAGGAGTATCTGTGGCAATGTATTTTCCACAATTTTGAAATATAGTGGGTACATTTTGCTTGAACGTTGTGTTTAAGAGTGTTTTAGCCCAAAAATAAGTTTCAAAACAGCCTCACCCAAGAAAAATTCGATTTTTGTCTAAATTAAGTTCAAAAAATTGTAATTTTTAGCATTGGTCTTATGGGTTGCCATTTTTGTAGTTAAATAACAACAAAAGGTAAAAAAACCAAATGAAAGAACAGTACGTTTAATCATTTTTTTATGAAACAGTTGTTAACTATGAAGAGGTATAGTTGGTAGTTGGTGTAAACTCAATAGCCTGATTACCATGATACTTCAACAAAATTGAATTAAAATCAACGAGCAAGGCTCGGGCAACCAGGTATTATCTATCAATGTAGAGTGATATGTGAATAAAAATAAATGCCTCCACTTAATGGAGTCACTAACCCTTACTCAAATGGATCGGATGAATAAATAAAGGAATCAAATTTCGATTGAAATCATACTACCGAAACTTGAAATGCATTTAGAATGTTTATAATTTAAAATCAAGTTTGCAGCAAATTTTTGTAATAAAATGACTTTAATCAATAAACATCATGGTGATGTATCAGGTGACAAAAGCTTTTAGGAGTTATGTGACAAATGATGTTATTTTTCCTTGACTTCCTCTAGGGGAAGACCCTGAAATGAAGTCTGAAATAAGCTTGATAGGCCTTTGTCTCAGATTACTTAACGGATACTCATACTTAACCTAGGATCTTAGGATCTTAAAACGACCTCCAAAGGTTGGGTATGTCAGATGGTACTGAATTTTTAGTTTTAGAAACACAGGATAAATGCTCCCAGGAACAAAATTAGAACGGCTCAAACTTTTATGAAACTATAAAACAAAAGCTACTTTCTTTTGTAATTCAGTTGTCAACCCAAAAACAAATTTTAAGTACTGTTATTATCTTAATTTTTAATTGATTTTAAAATAAGATCTACAGTCCAAATTGATTAAAAACACTACTAACCTTTCGTACTTCAGCTTTCACAAAATTTCCAAAACAAATTATTGTGGTTTGAGTTTTCAACAGAATTTATGACTTCTAAGGACTCTGAAACCATTAATTTATCTAAGGATAGCTACTACTATATAATTAAATCCTCTATGCTGCCTCTTTTATTTCCATAGATGTCAACACTCAAACACATTAAAACAGGTAATTTCATTGAAATAGTAGTACGTCGGTAATAGCTTACAGATTAGTTATCATAACACCCTTCAGAAATATGGCAAAGGATACGTGTATTCAAAACGCCACTCTGCCCATTAACTGTCACAACACAGTACTATAATAGCATATTGTCTTGATTTTTATGTTTCACTTAATTTACAGCCAATAAAAGAAAGGCTTTGTGAAAAAAAACAAGGATGCCGTCTTTAGTAAAATAGTTGTGTGATTTCAAGATAGTCGATATCAGCTGTTTAAGAAAACTGTAAAAAATTCAATATCAACAAAATTGTAGATGTGTAATGTTGAGCTGCATTTTCCCTACAATTAATAAACTCATCGTTTTTAATTTTGACTCATCAAACTATTTAAACACTTCCAAACATTGTGGTATAAAAACCTGTAAGATGTTTATCATTCTTTATCTAACTTTAAAAAGTTAAAGGGCTTAAAAAAATGTTATAAATTTAAAACAATCAATTTAGCAGTTTTATGTTATGAAAAAAAAAAAAAAAAAAAAAAAACACTGCTGGGCAGAGAACTGCTTTTCTGAGATGTATTGTGATCAATTTCGGTGAGTCGGTGGCATAGAGTATGTTAGGGCACGTTAGTACTATTGACTTTGCAACAAAGGCAGCGGTGTTGTTGATTTAAATCAAAGTTCCACACAGTAGTTTTAATTAGAACCATTTATCTGGGCTGTAGCAGCTCACCACCTTACTCTAAGGACGAAAGGTTTCTTGTTTGAATTTACTCTAAGGTGGTGTTTCATTAAGGGCTCTGTTCATTACTCTGTCTAATGGTAGAAGTACACGCTTGCCAAGGCTCCTTGCCATGGTGTTCAGCAAAAATCTTTATGACGAGTACCCACAAGATTGCAAAGCAAGGTAACCAAGTACACTCTCTTCGAGGAGTCGCACCAAAGGGCTCCTCTAGGTACAGCCTATGTATTGAATTCATTGTCAATGGTGATGGATTTGTTACAAAAATGAAAGTAAGGAACGTTTCCGTCTTACGCCAATAGGCGCGCGCATATCGCTTATATTTGGGTATGAGAGCGCTCGGGGCCTCAGTGGCTATCCGGACGTGACACTAGGAGCATCGCCGCCCGTTTTATTTATATTTAAATTCAAAATGGCCGCTTCTATACAAAATATCGCCAGTTGCGAAGTGCAATCGTTAATACGGTTTTTGTTGGAAAAAATCTTAAAACCGATAGAGATTTATCGGCAAGTGTGCGAGGTGTATGGGAAAAATGTCATGAAAGTTCTGTGCGTAAGTGGTGTATTTAGTTTAGAAATGGCCGAACCAATGTTCATGAAGAGAAGAGTGGACTCCGAGAATTGTGACTGACGAACTGGTCACTAAAGTTGACGAGAAGATCCATGAAAACCGCCGCTTCACCATAACGGAGCTTTCATTATCTTTCCCTCAAGTTTCACAGACTTTGCTGTTTGAAATTGTTACGGATTTTGAACAGGTTGTTACGAATTTTGAATAGACTATTGAAAGGCGGAAGATTTCTACGAAGAGGGAATCGCAAAGCTTGTTCAATGGTACGACAACTGCCTTAATCTCATGGGGGACTATGTAGAATAGTAGTATTTTAGTTGCTCTTCAAATTGTATACAATAAAACTTGTTTCTTGTACTTGGTTATATTCCAAAACGTTCCTTACTCTCTGAATAACCCTCATAGCAACATATTTTGCCGTATTTTTCATAAATTTTTAAAAATTAGTATCGTTAATTTTTGTTTGTCCATGTGTAGGATATCAAATAGACCTGAAAAATAATGTATGATAAACTTTGAGGAACTGAAGAGTGGTTGTTTTGGAGAATTAAGGGACTAAGCAACAGGCGAGAGTGTACAGGACTATCTCGCCCTCAGCTCTTGTGTAAAAAAATAAATATTTTTTTTTAGCTCTCGTGTGAGTTAGTGATTGCTGGGGCCTTTTGACTCTTGCAAAAGCCCACTCACAGACCGAGCGCAGGCAAGGTCGAGAATGTGGTGAGGCAAGGTGGAGCATGATATGCCGAACGCACCAAGTACATTTTTGCACTCGCCATATCTGGGGGAGAGCGTACTTCAAGCATAATACGTTCCACACACAGATCTATAGTCCGTGTGGGCAGGGGGCAAAGTAAGGCAAAGTAAAAGTGCTAAACTTAAAAATAATTTTTAAAAAAACTAGGGCTCACCTAGCGAAGCCGACACCCTTGCTGACGCCGTCTGGATCGCGCAGTATCCGCGTGCTCACGACTTGGCCATACTTGTTGAGCAGGTTGTCGAGGTCCGTCTCCTTGAAGTGCGACGGCAGGTTAGCGATGTACAGGTTCGTCGGGTCCTGCTCTTGTTGCTGCAAAGTGCGACAATCAGGTTAGGCAACACTGAGCGGTGGCCGAGACTTGCCACCTACTCCTCCCCCTACCACACTGGCACCCCAAGCTGAAGGTTTTGGATTAACAAATTATATATGCCATTGTGCAAACTTATTTAGTACCAAGTGGCAACAAGATCTTTTATTATTATTTTAAATATATAGTTGCAATATCATGGTTTTATAGAAAGAAATTTGCTGCACGATAATGCCATATTTGATTATTCACATCGGAATGAAAGATGGCCTTCACAATACTTTTATTTCTTATGTAACGACTCTTACAACACATATAACACGGCAAAGTCTTTTTCAATTCATTAACAAAAACTTGAACACGTCTTTAATAATTTTTTTTTCAAAACTTGATCTGAGTGCCAGAGTGGGTTAGGATGAAGGAGCAAGAATACGGTTTGTATCCTAGTGTAACAACACCCCAGAGCCACGTAACACTAAAGTTTACGATGAAAATCAATGTCATTTTTCTTTAATCATGAATGCTACACCACAAATTTGCGAACAATCATTTTAATAACCAAAATAAAGAAAGTTTAATTCCATAGTGATACTTAAAACTAACTTGAACTATTTAAAGAGATTAAGGTATGAAATAGGTGTTTTTGTCTTTTTACATTTTTAATTTCAGTTAATTGGTAATTGTTTTTGATTGAACCAATAGATAGAAAATATTTTTGTAATTATTTAATGCTAGAATATGTGAAATTTAAATGAGGACAAGAAATTCAAATTCAAAATAACTCTATGTACATCTTAATCTTTGTGATTTTGAGAATTGAAAGAATTTATATTTATCTAAATTTTGATTATAAAGGGTTAATTTTAAAACATTTGACACAGTAGTACTTCAAATATATTTTGAACTTTTTACCCTTTATCTATTCATGATTTGAAATCACGGTTTTGTAAATTTTGATTGTCTTACAAATACCTTATAAGTACACCACCTATCTACTTCTTTTACTAGCTAACCAAAATACATCACTACATACTTTACTACTTTACATATCATATTTTCTGACCTACATCTTTGTAAATACTACATTATCCTACTCTGCTAATTATGCTGAATATGGCTGACAAAAATAACGATTGTACAACTTCCGTTAAATCTAATACTAGGTTTTGTAGTCAAACCATATTTGATCAATGATAAATTATGTTATTTACGGCCATAATTTATGCTCTTATTATTTGAAGTTTTTTTAAGGCACTCTATGTTTTATTTTAGCACGTTTTGTGCTTTCTTTTCCATCTAATTTCACTTAAAAACAAACTTTCATGGTTAGCTACATTCAGACCTTAAAGGACAAATTACTTTGATTTCCTCCACGTTCACAAAATTATAATTTACACTAAAAAATAGCCTTTATTGTGTTAATAAATAAATAAAAATAAAGTCTTAAATTTCACTTTTCACACTAAAGTTAAAAATATGATAGTGTGTATTAGGAAACAAAATTAGTTCAAAATTAAGTATGGGTCTAAAAGAATAGAGTTTAGAACATAGGTCAAGATTATTACTGGATGAATTGATTTACTTCAATACCAAGACGGATTAACTTAACAGAAAATTTAAAATAAGAATGTTTATATGAAACTTTGTTGAAAAAAACCCAAACAGGAATATGGTTTGACATTTAAGCAATATTTTACATTTCTTACACCATAATTGCTCCAATATGCGACTACAAAGCAAATTCTATAAATTCTAACAAATCTTTGTCTTCATTGTATGGGTGGTATAGCCTAGAGAAATTAGATACAATCTGAAATAAAATTAATGTCCGATCAAAGATATAAATTTAAATTTTTTAAACTAATGGTGTATGAAATAAATTTATCTTGAATAGAAATAGAAATCACTGCAATAGAAATTTAATTTGTTGGTAAAAGATTTTATTTATTTACATCCAAATTTCATAAAAAGCTAATTTTATTCCATAGATAGCATTTCATCATTGGAAAATGTTTAAAGGTTGAAAAAGTATAAAAAAGTGTGCTTTATGAACTATATCATACTATATCAAACTTTGTACACATGTAAAAAATATAATTAGATATCTTCATCAAAATATAATTGATTAAAATGATCCAAAACACTTTTTAAAAGAACTATATAACAGCCAAATTTTTACTTGAACTTGTTAAAAATGAAGACCAAGGTTTGTGGACAGTTTAAGGAAGGAAGAATTACAACGGAGGCACCAGAAGGCCATGCTGGACTACTGCGGCGCACTACGGTGGCGAGAACGCCAACTAACTACGGCTAACCAACTTACATTACACCGTCCCAGACTTAGCTACACTATCACCACTCACAGTCCTTGCGTTAATGTACACTGGACATCTCACTCTTACATTGTAAACCAACTGGTACGATAACAGATTAACACTCAAATCAATGGATAAAAACAATAGGAGGGTTACAAAGTACAACTTAAACTATTTGGTCATCTCACTCATCAGCTTATTCTACCCTGATGTATTATTTCTCAATACAACTTCAATGAACAGTCTATGATGGTTTGTCAGATGTAAATAACAAAGTCCATATAATATTTTGTATTGCACTAACAATTGTATATTTTAAGTACCAACAAAATAATGATTACAGTACACTCTCGTTCATTCAACTCGGTCACATCGGAACTCCGCTTCATCGGAACTAGATTAACAAAAATTTTTTTTAATCATTTTAGCGAATTTCCCTATAGGGAATACGCTATTACGGTAGTAGTCACGGTAAGACCTAAGCCCGGGACCATGATACTTTTTCGTTTTGAGGTCCCTAGAAGCCAAAAACACCGTTCGTTCAAATTGATATATATGTATATATATATATATATATCTATATATATATCTATATATATATATATATATCTATGTGTCCGTTAACACGATAACTTTTGAACGGAACCTCCGATTTTGATGAAATTTGGTACAGGGGTGTAAGCCAGCATCTACTAGGTTGAGTTCGCGAACCAGAATGATCGGACCATTGGAACGGGGTTTTATGGGGTTTCAAAAGGGTTAAAAATGGGTTTTTGGCATTTTTCGACCTTAATTTTTAAAATTCAACAATTTTAACTGAAACCATTTAAAAGAGCTTAAAAAAACAAACGATTTGGTATTTTGAATTTTTATCTTAGCATAACTGGTTACGGGGAAAATCAAAAAATGTGTTTTCCATGTTATTCTTATGGGAAATCAAGAAAAGCCTATATCTTGCTTATTTATTGACATAACTTAATCAAATTTGGTATGTACATTATCTAGATAAGGTTTAACTTATACTTGCTTACAAAACCCATATGGCGGCAAACCTACATACTCACCCCCATGGGGTTTATGGGGAAAATAAACAGAACACCATAACCTTATAAAATTTGGTATGTACAATCACTAGGTAGGATTTAACTTATATTTACCAACTAAACCCATATTATGGCTTCAAACCTACATATTCTCATCCCCATGGATTTTATGGGGAAATATAAAATATACCAAAATTCCATTGGAAATTCGCTGAGTACGCAGGTCTGCTGCGACGGGGGTATTTTACGTTTTAGCACTTTCAATCTTCAATTCGTTATACACCCAATACAGTAATTTATCACATTTTGCATCACTTCTCACCAGATGCTTTCCACTAACTGCATCTCTAGACGTGATTGCCGAGGCCATGTAGGTATTTGTACGGAAATAGGAAGAGGGGCAAAGGAAGTAAACATCCGCTTCGTAAACTGTCTGTCTTTTTATTTCACGCGTGCACCAATATTACATGGAATGTCAATTGACTGATGAAATATGAGTGAAAAGCTGACAAAAGTTTGTATATCTATTGAGAATAAACTTAAAGCTATTAAGGAATCAATGCCAGAGAGTAGGCAGGCAAAAAAGATTGTTGTGGAATCTTGAATGGGGACAGTATGGTGATCGTTATTTCCTGCGTTGTTTATTTCTATAAATTCATTGGTACCCTGTTCAAAGTTTTAATATCTTATTTTCAGGAAATTTCTCGTTTTATCTCACCAACAATAGTGAATATAACCATAATTGGTCACCATAACAGCGAAAACAATGACTCACTACAGACTTCGTTTCATCGGAATTTTTTGACATCCGAACTAGCCGTCCGCCACATTCTGATGAACGAGTGTGCACTGTACTTTAAAATTCATCATATTTATATAACAAGGTCCTAAAGTAGACTCCCACCTACCCGGCCACCTAGGGACCAGACTGCCACCAGATAATGAATTGGCTGATTACCTTTAAACTTGTTAAGTTATACTTTTGTTGGCCTAAGTGCAATAATGACTTGAAAACACAATATATTATTATTTCTGATTGCTCCAACTCATCCTAAAAACTATTTCAGGTGTAAAAAACATACTAAAACAAAAATTAATTTTATTTGTTCCAACACACTATGTACATGGAATATAAAAACTCATGGTAAAATAATAATAGGAGTTAAATTCTGTATGTACTTATTTTGTTTTACAATTAGGAATACAAACTGAAAATTACGTTTGTCAAAAATAATGTACTTTCATGAGAACAATACTCTTAAAATCTGCCTTCATTTGACTAAACTAAAAATAATTTAGAACAATTGGTTGAAAAAATGCTAAGCTGGTTAAAAAGATGTTGTTATTTAACAGGGTAGACCTGTTAAAGCGTAGGCCGGATAAAAGGTAGCCAGTTAAGAGGGAATCTACTGTAGTTGTATCAACCAAATTATTTTTCTAATATTTTTATAATAAAGCCACATCAATAGAACCCTAAGTTCACTAACTTAATGTATAAGAAGTAATTATCAATTTTTTAAATATCAATATTTCCATTATTTTAATGGAAATTTTTCAGAACACCCAAACTTTCTTAATGAACTATTCAATGTGGTAAATACTTAAGAGGAAAACCAATTTTCTACTTGTCAGATTCTGGCTGGTCGAGAGTCGTAACAACATAATAAATTACATACGGGTAAAAAATGGGCACTTTTTGGATACTTTTTTAGCAGCAAAACTACTTGTAAGCAGTTCAAAGTAAATAAATGTCCAAAGTTAAGACAAACAAATCAAAACTGTATATGTAGTTTTTTTTTTTTTTTCAAGTAATAACCTTTAAGAAGAGGAATGTAGTTTCATTCCGATAAATTTATTCAATTTACTTTCAGAAAATGTAAAAATAAAATTTATCAGATGTACAGAATCGATTTTAAACTTGTCACTTAGTTCACAGTTATGTGTTTCAGAGATGATAAACATGCAATCATCCATATGGACGACCTTGGTTCTGTTATCTCAAATTTGTTATCTGTAAACGAGAGACTTTTTATAATGATGAAGAGGAAACACAGATTATCATTGAACCCGTGACATGTTGAGATTTGAGGAAGCACACAATTGTGGCGGTTTATATGAAAATTGTGTTATGCTGATGGAAGCATGTATTAGTAATATTTATCTGGTATATCATGAGGGTAAAGCCCACTATGGGTCATGTTTGAGTGTCTTCCTTACTCTTTTTTTTATAGAGAATCTCACTTTTGTTATACTATCATAGGTAATCAAGCTTTGAAGTTTACGCTAACAATACGTTTTCACAGGTGACAGCTGTTTCAAACCAATGCTTGAAAATAGTATTCTTTTACTTTTGTCTATCTTTCATTGTTATTTCTTTGCATTAATGACAATTCATAAGACCAATGTTAAAAAATTACAATTATCTACTGTAAAAACACCTGTGTCAACTGAGATGGAATTAAACTAATCGTCCAAGGTTATACTACGTTAACTTATAATTTGTTATTAGGTTTATTGTTTTTTTACCTTGAATCGATCAAATGGAAATCATTTAAGGTAGACATGAAATTTTAAAATATCGCTAGTTAATGTAGTTTCAGTCCAATAAATTTATATTGCCTAATCGACAATATGGTTAAGTTCTTTTAGTAATAGTGACTTTCATTTCATAATCAAAAAAAATTTACACCTATTAACATATAAAAAATACACTTTATTTTTAAAATAAAAAATGTTTTAGAATTTTTAGAAACTTATACTAGTTCTATAAAGGGTTTTATTTTATGAAGAACTTCCAATTATGCCACTAAGCAAGAACTTATACCAACTGAGTTTAATAAAATGCCAATTCAATACATATTTATGTTTAATAATACTTTGATTTTGAAGTGGTCCTTAGTCTGTTTCTGACAACTATACCCACAAGTACATAAAGACTTTATTTATAAAAAATAAAGAAATAAAAAATTTACAAGATATCAATTGATAGTATAAATGTGAAAAAATTCAATATCACACTACAATAATCACTTATTTATTATTAATAACTCTTTGGTAAACTAACACCTGCCTTTTTAGCGAATTTCCCATAGGGGATAAGCTATTACCGTAGGTCTCATGGTAAGACCTAAGCCCGGGACCATGTTACTTTTTTGTTTTGAGGTGCCCAGAGACCAAAAATAATAGTCATTAAAATTTTTATATATATATACATATATATATATATATATATATGTGTCCCTAGACACGATAACTCGCGTAAAAATGGTCCGATCGACACCAAATTTGGTAGAGATGTGTAATCCTACGTTTATTCGGATGAGTTCGAAAACCAGACATATCGACCTACCAAAAGGGGTAGTTTGGGGGCTTTTGTACCCCAAAAATGGGTTTTAGCGAATTTCCCTATAGGGAATACGCTATTACGGTAGTAGTCACGGTAAGACCTAAGCCCGGGACCATGATACTTTTTCGTTTTGAGGTCCCTAGAAGCCAAAAACACCGTTCGTTCAAATTGATATATATGTATATATATATATATATCTATATAGATATCTATATATATATATATATATATCTATGTGTCCGTTAACACGATAACTTTTGAACGGAACCTCCGATTTTGATGAAATTTGGTACAGGGGTGTAAGCCAGCATCTACTAGGTTGAGTTCGCGAACCAGAATGATCGGACCATTGGAACGGGGTTTTATGGGGTTTCAAAAGGGTTAAAAATGGGTTTTTGGCATTTTTCGACCTTAATTTTTAAAATTCAACAATTTTAACTGAAACCATTTAAAAGAGCTTAAAAAAACAAACGATTTGGTATTTTGAATTTTTATCTTAGCATAACTGGTTACGGGGAAAATCAAAAAATGTGTTTTCCATGTTATTCTTATGGGAAATCAAGAAAAGCCTATATCTTGCTTATTTATTGACATAACTTAATCAAATTTGGTATGTACATTATCTAGATAAGGTTTAACTTATACTTGCTTACAAAACCCATATGGCGGCAAACCTACATACTCACCCCCATGGGGTTTATGGGGAAAATAAACAGAACACCATAACCTTATAAAATTTGGTATGTACAATCACTAGGTAGGATTTAACTTATATTTACCAACTAAACCCATATTATGGCTTCAAACCTACATATTCTCATCCCCATGGATTTTATGGGGAAATATAAAATATACCAAAATTCCATTGGAAATTCGCTGAGTACGCAGGTCTGCTGCGACGGGGGTATTTTGCATTTTTCATATTTAAATTTGAAAAATTTTAAATTTTTATTTTGACCATTGGATTTAGCTCAAAAAACACACAATTTAGTATTTTGAAGTTTTTTGAAGTATCTCCATTGGTTACCGAGATATTACAAAGTCTAAAGGTCTAAAGGTGTCTAAAGTCTAAAGTACATTGTCTTCTGGGGCTCCAATGTTAATCTTATGGGGAATAAGGATGTGTTAATATTTCACTTATTAACTAATATTTTTGGATGAAACTTGGTATTTAGCTTCATTTGGTTGAGATTCATCCATTTAAGGTAAAAAATCTTGGTTTTTGTACTTATCATGGCAGCAAACCTGCATACTCTTTTCCCATGTTAATCATAAGGAGAATAGGCAAACTCTTTTATTTATGGACAGATATTGATGAAATTTACTATATGGCTTTATATGGTCGAAATAAATTTTTTCTATATTTTACTTAGTACTATTAAATGCAGCAGTGTTGATTTCTGTCACATTAGCGATATTAGGTAGGTCTAATAGCAACTGGTGCCTTCAGCAAAAAATAAGATTACACCTTATAATGTACAATATAGTTCAAAACATAGATAAAAATTCAGTTAATATATTTGTAATTCAAAAGATAGTACATACATGGACATTGTCGCTTGTTAAATCGTAGACAAAATATTTATTGAACAATCCACTAGTATATCAAATACAACAAGGACATTATTGCTTGTTAAACACAAATAAATTGTTGACAAATGTGTATTGAAAAACCCACTTTTGAATAAAATACAATACCTAAGTAATTCAACAGATAACAATAAGCACAATTACTGGCAACAGCCCTCACACGACCCATGACATGACGGTATTAATCTAACAGATATGTTGAAGAAAAAAGATAAAGGCCTATGAAGAACCCAGTTAAATTTAACCCTGATGTACAGAGAAGAAATTTTGATTTAAAGTAATGGAAGACGTTCTATAGCAGCCAGAGGGGATAGCAGTGATAATATACCTGTTTTCTAACATACTGTAGAAATGCAAATGTCTTTAAAATTTATGAACGTGTTAAGGTTAACAAAGCATTTTATGCAAGGTGAGGTGAGTTTTTTTAGGAATGTGATACTCAGATATCATCTTGGCCCAGTAACAACCAGAATAACTAGTGGCTCACCACTTCCAAGCTAACAATCACTGTGGCAAAAATATTTTAAACTTTATGTTTTGCAGTGCCTTCTTCCAGTGCTTTAATTTGTCAACCTCGATTGATTGGATTTATTGGGACTCGAATAGACACAATTTTACTGTAAAGAAGACTATATTTAACCTCATCAATAATCAATTGATGAATCAATCACCCATTAGCCACTCTCTTATTTGTTAAAAATTGAAATATAATATTTGCAAATATTAAAATATTTTAAATTATATTTCACAAAACAAAAAGGTATGACTACAACCTGAGACTCAACTTAATAATGAAATTTAACCCCTGGCTGCTCAAAATCAGTACAGACCGGCAAGTGACTAGCCTATGCTACGGACAGATACAGAAGTACACTACTTGAACCATAAGTCTACGGAAGGTTCCCAGCCCTGCCACACTTCCGGAATGGAAGAATTACAAAAATATTTAAAGTTGTTCAAACAAAAAAACAAGCAGCACATAACAATTTCAATGTTTAAACGTTATGTATAAGGGAGGAAAAGATATCTCACAAATTTCATAATAATAAGAGAAATATGCTCTACCACTCTTGTTTGATATTAAAATAAGAGCTTGAAAAAGAGAATGGAACAACATTTCTAGTGGGTTGTGTTAAAGAGCTTTTCATTTACTTTAAACAAATATCCACAAAATATGCAAAAACATATTCAGATTAAATACAAGCATTGCATGAATTTAGAAAAAGTTGTTTATCAAAAATAGAACACCTTAGTTCTCTTTCTACTTTTTAGTACTTTAGCCCTTTAACACTAAGAGTAAATAAAATTTTAAAACAGAAGCAAGTAATTTTTCATGATAATGAGCTTAGATATGCAAAATCGTATACTTAAAAATGAAAATGCTAAATATTGGTAGTGCACGGCGTGGCAGGACTGGGACGGAAGTGTATTAGAGAAATACTTGCATGCACACACGTACAGGTGCGGACGCGCGCGGTTGCGTGATACCCACTTTGGCCATCTGAGCCTGAATGCCCTTGGCCTGCAGAGCCTTCACTGCGGCTTCCGCACACATGTGCGACTCAAAGTCCACAAACCCGTAACCTGCAACAATAAACGCATCACATCACAAAACTATCTGACTACGTTTTGATCTTTGGCACTCCTGAGATGTCAAAAATATCAACCCCTCAGTGTTAAAGTAAGAAAAACTGTTCTCAATGTTGATAACTTCCAGTAAAACCACAGGTTGTTTTAAAAACACTTATTTTTAATGAAGCGAATCAAATTTTTTGTGCATTTGAGTTGTTTTGTGTCCATTCATGATGTTATGTCTGGTGGCTCATATAAGGTTACTTCATGTCATAAAGGTAATGATGTAGTGGCAAATTTTATTTGCTAAAGCAAATATTTATGCGATAGGTCTACTATAAAATAAACTTCAGTTAATAAAATAAAAACTCCCGCTGAGTAAATTTTATTCTCTTGCATTCATACTTCATTCCACTATTTGTTATGGTTATACATTTTGATTTATCTTGAACTTGCCAATATAATTAACCTTAAATTCACAGTTCTAGTAATTATAAGATAATCATTCTCCATAGTTGAAATTTAAGTGTAGGTGGTAAAAATAGATGTGATAAAGTTTAAAACAGGTATGAAATAAATTAAACAATTTTAAACTTTGTTTCTTTATAGATAGCGTCAAAAGGTATATTTTATAAACACAAATTACTTTTTGGAGTAAGCCCTTATCTCTCTTTTTCTAATTGTGTTAGGAAAACAGAACGAAATTCTAAAATTTATTTATTTATGAATACCGTAAAAGATTATTCTTTATAAACATAAAACACTCTTTGAAGTAAGTGCTTATTATTATATTCTTATTGTATTGGGAAGACAGAACAAGATAAAAGAAGGGATAAACAAGAGGGGTTTCGTAGGATTTTTTTCTGATATTAGTATACAATTTTCATTCGACCTAATTAAACAATCTTTCAAATAATCATCTCCCTGAGTCAACAAACTTAATCATTCAACCAACTGAGTACACACCAATGACAAATATTGGCCAACTGCAGAGAGATCCACAACCAAACCTGGCAGGTGAAAAATGTCTCTCATTTATTTATTTATATCAAGGACTAGTTTTAGATAAATTTTATCAAACCAACAAAAACTTTACTTAAAATGAGACATATAATTATTATAAATCACAAAACATATTATCTTATTTATTATCAAAAGGATAGCTAAATGTTCTAACTTAAAACTTTGTCTTTTTGTGTAGTAACTTCTCAATTAACAATATTATTCGTGATTGTGCTATTGTGGGTATTGTCGAGTTGTGGGTATTGTGGTTTTACTCAACCTCCGAAGAGTGTGTATAATTCAACGCATTCTTCTGGGTAGTTTGCTTTGTCCAATGTCTCAATAAAATGCGCAATCCTTGATGTGGGTATTGGCGTTTGTAACATATATAAATCATACCAATAATATAAGGGCCAATGAGTAGGCTACCGATGTAACAGGTCAAATTCAATTGCAATTGTAACCTCCACTGCTATATTTACTGCCTTGTACGTAACTACAATGATTAAATTAAATTTTGTCATAAACTTTACTTTTCAATAGACTCCTATGATCTACTATGATGTTTAAGACGTGCAATTGAGACATACAGACTGACCGATACATTAAAATTAACTAGTATACATTTTGCTCGAAATCGAGCAATTTATCTAAATGCAGTACAAATGTTACTTTAGCTCTAAACTAATGACATCCGACCAATCCAATAATGTGAATATCTTTAATCGCCAATAACTACACGTATTTACAGCTGATTATAACAGATGTTTCAAATGCTTTATTCAGTCCCCAATGTTATTTAAATGGAAAATTTTGAGATTTCAATGTTGGATAGCGCCTTTATTTTCAGTCCGATTCTCATCAATTTTTGGCGGAAACAACTACAGACCAAGCCCTATACAACGACACCAAAAACTTGAAAATCGGTTGAAAATTGTAGGAGAAGTTCTCAAGACAAAAAAACCCTTAGCGTATTAAATAAGTATAAGATTATTTATTGTTCCGATGGAATTTATTTAGGACACGGGTACCAAATTATTTACAGTTATGATAAATATTGAAAACAACATTATTTTTTGCATGGTAAAATCTGAGGAATGTTTGTTCAATTTTAAAACTAACACTTTTGCTCCGTCCATTTACCCCTCACGACCATTGCTCAACTTATAAGAGCTAAATTCTGTTGAATGTTAGTCTCAAAGTAAACAGCATCACAAAAAAGCACTAGTCTCTATATAAGAATAAAACTGAATCAAGTCTTGAGAGTCTGAAACCTTCCAGGATTTTGTAAAGCCATTTCTTAGTAAGCCACTGTGGCTAAAAAGAAGTGCCTATAGCTAATTTTAACTTCTTAGCCTTACACAGATATGGGTATTTTATGATTTAAGTAAATTTCAGTATCAGTGGTATTAAGATCTCGCATAGATAAACAACAATAATAATGAAAAATACTAAAATTAAGTGATTTTTCAAACTAGGTAGAGGAGCTTGAAAGCTCTTCTAAATCACTAACATTATAAAAAAATCATGCACTTGATAAATAATTAATTGCACACAAACATTCTTGAAAAATACCTTGTTTCCCATCCAATATCTACTCTGTCTATCTTTAAACTAATTTAAACTTTTGCATGCATTGACTGAAAAAAACTAAAGCGATAAAAAGTCTGACTACTTGGCTTCAACAAACCAATACTACTACATTCTCATGATTGATAACTTTAAATTTTTACTGACATGCAAAACTAATTCCTAATAAAAATCTCTCTAATGTTTTTTTTATCGATTATCTTCAGTTTACTAGCAAGGATTTCCCCAATTTGCACTTAATACATTTCTAATAACAGTAATGAAATCAAATTTCTTTTGTTTTCAAAAGGAAACAAGGATTTTTCCAGTTAAAAGTCTTGTCTCCATCAATCGTTAACAAACCTTGCTAAACACATATTACCATCTATGCTCTAGCCTAAAGGTAGCGTCAAACAACTAGTCTGCCAAGTCATGAGTTACTATAGTGTGTAAAACTCACCCCTACATTTATTGGTCGTTTTATCCAGGATAGCTTTTGTAGAAATTATCTGTCCAAATCTGAAACACAAGATAAAATTACAGTTATAACTTTTATATTAAATAATGTAAGATAAACAACCTTTCAAATTCAAAAATATTAGTTGAATTGTACAATTATAAACTAGGGGAATTGGCTCTGGTACTTCATAAAATATTATTAACAATAGAATTAGAAAAATTTCAACAATAAATTGACTGTCTTTAAAACCTTTGCCGTACAAAAAACATCTGAAATGTAATATTTGTAATAACTTGTTAAGATTTAATGCACTGTTTTTATGGCAGCATAGTAGTACCATGATTTACTTTATTTTAATTTTTGTGGTTATCAAAACAAGAAATTCTTAGGATAAGTTAGCTGCGTACTTGTGTCTATGCATCATTCAAGGCCGGCGCATCCCACACTTCATTCACTAAACTGGATGAGAATGTACAGTTGGGTTGATGGGTGTAGCGATGGAGTGATGGGTCTCCACCGCTAAAGCACATGTTGACAAGGTCTTTGACGATGGTATACAGCGTGAGGCCGCAGATGTAATGGTTAGGTTGGGTAAACGCTGTCTAGCAATGGAGGCACTTACCAAAGGACATGTTAAGAAGCTCCTTGTCGATAGTGTTCTGCGAGTGGCCTTGAATGTACTGGTTTGAATAGGTTGACAGGTATTCAGATATTAGTAGCACTTACGCCAAGCACTCATTGATGACATTCTTGTTGGTGGTGTTCTGTGAGAGGCCATGGATGCGCAGGTTACATTAGTTTGATGGGTGTAGCGATAGTGGCACTGATGGTAAGCACACATGACAGATCCTTAACGGTGGTGTTCTGCGTGAGACCACGGATGTACGAGCTAGGTTAGCTATTTGTAGCGATGGTGATACTTACGGTAACATGTTGACGAGTTCCTTGTGGGTGGTGTTCTGCGTGAGACCATGGATGTACGGGGTAAGTTAGCAATGTGTAGCGATGGTGACACTTACGGTAAGGACATGTTGACGAGGTCCTTGTCGGTGGTGTTATGCGTGAGACCATGGATGTACGGGCTAGGTTAGCAATGTGTAGCAATGGTGACACTTACGGTAAGCACATGTTGACGAGGTCCTTGTCGGTGGTGTTATGCGTGAGACCATGGATGTACGGGCTAGGTTAGCAATGTGTAGCAATGGTGACACTTACGGTAAGCACATGTTGACGAGGTCCTTGTCGGTGGTGTTCTGCATGAGATCATGGATGTACGGGGTAGGTTAGCAATGTGTAGCAATGGTGACACTTACGGTAAGCACATGTTGATGAGGTCCTTGTCGGTGGTGTTCTGCATGAGATCATGGATGTACAGCGTAGGTTAGCAATGTGTAGCAATGGTGACACTTACGGTAAGCACATGTTGATGAGGTCCTTGTCGGTGGTGTTCTGTGTGAGACCATGGATGTACGGGGTAGGTTAGCAATGTGTAGCAATGGTGACACTTACGGTAAGCACATGTTGGTGAGGTTCTTGTCGGTGGTGTTCTGCATGAGACCATGGATGTACGGGCTAGGTTAGCAATGTGTAGCAATGGTGACACTTACGGTAAGCACATGTTGATGAGGTCCTTGTCGGTGGTGTTCTGTGTGAGACCATGGATGTACGGGGTAGGTTAGCAATGTGTAGCAATGGTGACACTTAAGGTAAGCACATGTTGACGAGGTCCTTGTCGGTGGTGTTCTGCATGAGACCATGGATGTACGGGGTAGGTTAGCAATGTGTAGCAATGGTGACACTTACGGTGAGCACATGTTGATGAGGTTCTTGTCGGTGGTGTTCTGTGTGAGACCATGGATGTACGGGGTAGGTTAGCAATGTGTAGCAATGGTGACACTTACGGTAAGCACATGTTGATGAGGTCCTTGTCGGTGGTGTTCTTTGTGAGACCATGGATGTACGGGGTAGGTTAGCAATGTGTAGCAATGGTGACACTTACGGTAAGCACATGTTGATGAGGTCCTTGTCGGTGGTGTTCTGCATGAGACCATGGATATACGGGCAAGGTTAGCAATGTGTAGCAATGGTGACACTTACGGTAAGAACATGTTGACGAGGTCCTTGTCGGTGGTGTTCTGCGTGAGACACGGATGTAACGGCTAGGTTAGCAATGTGTAGCAATGGTGACACTTACGGTAAGCACATGTTGACGAGGTCCTTGTCGGTGGTGTTCTGCGTGAGACACGGATGTAACGGCTAGGTTAGCAATGTGTAGCAATGGTGACACTTACGGTAAGCACATGTTGACGAGGTCCTTGTCGGTGGTGTTCTGCGTGAGACACGGATGTAACGGCTAGGTTAGCAATGTGTAGCAATGGTGACACTTACGGTAAGCACATGTTGACGAGGTCCTTGTCGGTGGTGTTCTGCGTGAGACATGGATGTACGGGCTAGGTTAGCAATGTGTAGCAATGGTGACACTTACGGTAAGCACATGTTGACGAGGTCCTTGTCGGTGGTGTTCTGCGTGAGACACGGATGTAACGGCTAGGTTAGCAATGTGTAGCAATGGTGACACTTACGGTAAGCACATGTTGACGAGGTCCTTGTCGGTGGTGTTCTGCGTGAGTCCGCGGATGTACAGGTTGGTCTTGCTGAGCTGCTGCGGCTGGTCGCGGTCCTGCTGAGTGTTGTTGCTGTTGCTCAGACTGGTGCTGATGGTGCCACTCTGGCTGCCGGTGTTGCTGCTGCTGCTGCTGTTGGTGTTGGCCGGCGACGCCGCCGTCGGCACCCGCTGCTGCCCATACTGTTCAGACAAACAGACAAATACTTCAGGAACAAGTCTCGTAAACGTATGTAACATACAATTTGAAGTTGTTATAAACGATTGAGTAACTATCCACAAGCAGTTCTGACCTATCTTTAATGTTTCTTGAAAAAAACCAAATTCTTTTGGAGCAACGTTAGAAAATTTAGCTCTGCTGTTGAGCACATTCCCCAAAATTTTTATGATTCGGGCTACTACCTAATTTACTGAACTAGAGATCACCTCACAGTAGAAATTCTACCAAAATATCAATTTATCTGGAACCAATTAGTTAAAAAATTATTACTTACTGAAACATCTGTTCTTCCTGATTTGCTACCATTTGTTGACAACAGCTGTCTAAAGATTCAAGCTTCCATAAGATTAATATTGAAACTTAAATAGCCTGTAGGGCGTAGCCCCATGGGCCGATGTGAATCTAAACACGATTCTGCTCATCTACAGGACAATACCTTTCTAACTGTCTGCACGGATTTCTCCTACGATGCGCACAAGCTGAGGAAATACGAGGAAAAGATAGTTAATTGAACCATTTGACACATGACATCAATTTTACTGCCGTAAGCATGAGGTCTAATGACAGCTTTTTTGTGTGAATTAGACGACTAAAGCCAACATATTAGTCTAAGACATTTAATAGCCAAAAACAAAAGAAGTTTCCCTCAATTACAAAAGACTGCTGATAACTGGGGGTTTCCTCAACATTCAGCTTGCTTGCTGTTTTCCCAAAATTTCTAAGAATACCCCAGGACTTCGAGTGGGCTTTTGGAGCAATACCCATGCCCCTTGCCACAATGTAGGTGTTCAGTCAACAAATTACTAGGACAGGTCAGGACTGCCTGCAAACCGTCTCATTACCTTTAACAAGAACATTATACAAATTTAACATAATGATAACATATAGACCACATTTTTGTAAGGCATTTTGTATAATGTATTTTAGGATAAATGTGAATAAGAGGTGAATTGAATTTTTAATGCATCATATAACTTTGTCAGGGTGACTAATACCAGCCGACTATTTAATACTGTATAGCCAAATGACCAAAGGGCAACTGGGTCTAGTTTTGAACTTAATCAAACTGATCAACTTTTCCTAAGAATGAAATCGTAGAACAATCGTAGAACCATATCTTGATGCATTACTTGAGAAGTTTTTTCTGCAGTTTATCAGCTTTTTAAATTTAAACAGTATTTTAACTTAATTTTCTAAGCTTTGAACTTCTTAACACCAACAAAAGTAAAGATGTTCCACTCAGAAATAACCCGGTCAACTTAGATGTTAAGAAAATATAGGTTAAATTACTTGTTTCCGTCAGCAGTTCAAGTTGAAATATCAATCATGTTAACATGTTTCGGTTTCACTAAACTTTCAAAATATACAGTAAACTTGCAGATCCATATCGTTGTCAAAAGTTAAAATAAGTTACACATACACGTTACATTTAAACATGATAGGCCTATCAAACGCATGGGTCATGACGGACACGGGTCAGGTTGCAGACTGAGATTGCAGTTGCAGATTGAGTCTGCAAACTGACCCGTGCGTGTAATAGGCCTATCATGTTTAAATGTAACGTGTATGTGTAACTTATTTTAACTTTTGACAACTATATGGATCTGCAAGTCGTACTGTATGTTTTGAAAATGGCTTAGTGAAACCGAAACATGTCAACATGATTGATATTTCAACTTTGACCTGCTGACAGAAACAGGTAATTTATTAACCAGTATTTTCATACTATTGCAGATCTGGGCTATACAATATGAATTAAAATTAGATGTTAAGATGAGGTGAGACAAAACTCATGGAAAAGATGATTTGCTTCTTGAATTCAGGTAATATTTTTTAAGCAATGTTCAAATTGTTGAGAAATTAGGTCCAATAAACAGGTTTTGTAAGGCTTCTATGAAAGCACTGTCTGGATTAAGGCCTATAAATCATAAATATAAAGTCACAGATGCAAGGCAGGCAATGGTTTATCCAGAATTAAAACATTCTCGCAATCTAGAGACTTTTTGCTGATCATTTTTAATGTTAAAATGAGGTGAGACAAATCTCATGGTAAAGATGAATTGCTTCTTGAACTGAGGAATATTGTAGAAGTAATGTTCAAATTATTGAACAATTAAGTCCACTAAACAGATTTTTTAAAGCTTTTAATGTCTGTAGTAGAGTTTGTAAATCATACCCATGCAAACATTTAGAATTAAATTGATAGTTTTATAGTCTGATTGATAGTTTTTTAGCAGTGCACTTTGCCAAATCATTTAATGGGTTTCACATAAACTGGTGGCTCTATCTGTTTAGAGCCGCAAAAAAGTCATCACACTATGAAACTATTGTATATGACTTAATAAATAAATAAATTTCCCCAATTTTAAGTAAAAACAATAGATTCATTGCACACAACAGTCACAAGTTCAGAGTACTGACAACCTCTTATAATCTGTCCCTCCACCAGTCGGTGTCTGTGTATATGTTGGTGATGAGGGGATATAGTGATGCTGCTTGTTGTTTACCATGAGTCAAGGTTGCATGAGACATCAATATCTGACTGGCATATACTGCTGTCGTTGACGCTTATCATCTATCAATTAATAATGGACAAACTGTCCCTGTATCGAATCCGTAGATGTACTTTGGAAACTTTAGTATTTTATACTTAAAAATATTGTTACACGTAGTGACAATCACAGTAAATGTACAACACTTTTGGACATGTAATTTCATAGTGAGATCAAATTAAAAACTGCTATTGTTCTGAATCAGGAACAGTGAAAATATAAATCAATACCAAATATACCTTGTTTACATAAAGTCTTGTAGTCTGAAAAGGATTGAAGTGCAACATTTTTCAACTGATCAGAGCCCTGAATACTTCCAGGAATCTCGGATTTAGCAACATCATAGATTAAGAAATAAAATCCCATTACAATTAATTACTCGTGTAAAATAGTTTAAAGATTGCACACACACATAGATTGATCAGTACATAAAATAGCAAGTTTTGCAATTTCTCATAAAATTATGGTAAACCGGGACTAAGGATTCCTTGAATGCTGAAATAAGACGATAACTTGGTTAACAAATAACAAAGTAAAAATAATCAATAAGATTTTTTTACATCTAACAATAAACAATACGTTTTTTTAATTTATACTGGCGGGAACAGCATCATGTGTCTATTTAGCAGGTGATGGAAGCCCATACCCACATAATACTAAAGGATATTTTGTCCATCCAATCTTTCTCAAGGCCAATGCTAGCTATTCTCATTTAATAATAACCAAAATCCACTAAAGGCACAGTTCAACGGATTTACTCTAAATGAGACAACAATGTACCCAGTCACCAAAATCCCACAGAAGTGGCACTGAATGGTCAATAAATATGAAAGCTTTATTGATTGAAGTATGGGGAGGGAGAGAGATCATGGGGGTGTGTGAGCTTAGAACTAAAAAAGCCATTTCACACAAAATGAACAAAGTCAACACACTATGAAACTGTTGTATCTGACTGACCCAAAATCTAACCAAACAGTTCAAAAAGAGTTGAGATAGAAATCAAATTTAATAAGTTGAGCTGAAGTATTATACTGAAACGAAGATTTGATCACATTCAAAACTTTCTAATACATCTTAAACAGTTTATTACTTTAAGGTTATATAAATATTGCTCCTGCAATAAACGACACAGATAAAAACTCAATTATGGGTGTGGTCACATGGCCTTCAATGCACTCATATTAATTACATCTTTATTCCTAACGCCACAACCTGCAATATTTTATGACATGAGACTTTTTCACAATCAATATTAAGGAACAATTGTTTAATGCTAACATAATTTTTTTGTATTATACAACCATTATCATTATTGTGTAGAACAAAGAAATGCTAGAACATAGTTCAAAAATATTTAACCATCTTGCAATTACAACAGAAGGGCAATTGTTTGTGATCAGTCTTAACAAAAAATATAATCAAAACTGAGAATACGATGCACCTACGTTTTAAAAGACAATGAGTTACAGAATACTACACAGATATGCATATTTGAGACGGTGAGACGATAAAATTGAACTCACGATCAGAGGAAAATGTATCAATGTATACTGAACTAAATAAAAAGGGACATCCCAAGCTAGAAAATTTTATTTTGTCAACCAAAAACAGAGGGACTATTTCTTCTACAGAAGGATTATTTTTTCAGTTACCATGGGAAGCACTTTATGTGCCATTCATTCAAATGTAAAAAAGCATATTTATTTTTAAAAAAATCAAAATTATAACAAACGTCTGCAAAATAGTTCTATAGCCATCTGTCTGAATACAATCAATCAGCATAATCCTTAAATGAAAATTTAATCTTGGTGGTGTTATCGGTGTTTCAAGGGTGGTGTTCTCTCTTTCCCATAAGGATGTCCCCACTTATTTGGTTCTGTTTACATTGAAAGTATAAAGCAACGCAATATATTTTTAATATTGGGCTCATTAATTAGTCGCATTCTAAAACAAACTGTATTGAAGCCAATTAAATTAAATTTGTATAAGTCAGTAACAAGTGGAATGACGACGCAACTTAACACATAGCTGCTGAGCGAGATAAAACCACAGTCGAGGAACAATGAATGTATTTCTCTTAACTTATCTGCCACCTGATACCGACTATGAGCACAAGAGATTTCAGAACCAAGTCAAGTGACAAAGACTGGTTGCATGAGTCAAACTTTATCTGTGCAGCTGAGGAGCATGTGACTGTGACTGCATGACTCGACACAGCTGTGCCCACAGAACTGGCATGGCAAAACACAGGGAGACATAAAAACAATGGAAAGTGAAAACCAGACAAGTCTACTCCACCATGGGTTCGTTTTGAAAACAATTAATTGACAAAATAAAAAATTTCCAGTTGAGGTGTAAAAAGTTGTGCATTGCAGTGTATGTAAAATTTAAAAATGTAGGTACATAAGTAAGAACCATGTTAAGTTCGGTGTTAGCTTTAAAAGGGTTTACACCAGAGTTGACAACCAAAAGTTGCCAGCTTTAGTCATACAGACTAGAGAGATATCAATAAAAGTTGGCAACTTTTGGCCGTCACATTTACAGTTGCAAATTTTCAGCTAATTAAGTTTTTGTACTTATTTACTTTTAAACAATTCATTTTAGCACTGTACGAGATGAAAAGTAAATCTACTCAATTTCATGTATGAGTTCAGCATTAACCGTTATTGTTATTGTCAAGATTACTTAACTGGATGGTTTAAGAACTGTAGATTTTAAAACAAACTAAGTTAAATAAAACTTGTCCATTTCTAGAACAAGACAAAACAGGTCTAAAACTATACAAAATAAAATACAGTAAAGTTAGAAACGAGAATAAGTATGACTCAGGTCATTATAACTTAGATATACTATCTCAAGGATTAAGCCACTTAAAAAACTCAAATAATGAAAAGAAATAAACAAAACACAGTTAAAAGGGTTAACAAATAAAACTTCCCACAGTGATTTTAAATATCTTATTGATTAATCACCCTACAGGAATATTATCTATCTTAAACGGAATTTCTAACGCATATTTTGATATGAAATAACAATCTCAATAAAACAAACAAAAACTGACCTTTCTTCTGACGCGTTTAGTGTTTGCCATCCTTCCCACAGCAACACATGCACAGTGTCAATAATGAGCCTAGCGACTGGTGCAACAATACAGAGTGGACATGAACGCCGCTTCTGATTGGCCAGCCAGCAGCCAGCCAATGAGCGAGCGTCAATCTGAGTCACTGTTAAAACAGCTGATTGCCGGCTCGCTTCACTTTGAGGTTAGGTTTTATGGAACAGCTGTTTTCTCGTGACAGATGTGTTACTACACTGGCTTCGCTGCAGTCAACACTCGACGCTAGTTACTATATTTTAGTTCCATGTCAGGTTATAAACCTTGTTTTAACCCCTTTTGGTTTTACAATGAAGCTTACGTGAAAAATATGTTCTTTATAATACAATTAACTCCATACACTTGACTATCACCAAGGTGCTTGATTTAACTTATAGTTAAAACAGTTCCATATTAATGTTATATTTAAATTATTAGAGAGTTTTTACTTTCATTGCACAACAAAAGTGAATTGCTTATGTTTGTAGGTATACAAAATTGTAAAAAAAATAGTAAAAATAAGTAAATAAATAATGTAAATGTGTGACATAAAATCCTGCAACTGTTTTGTATTTCACACAAGTATTTACTCATTGTTTAAAAAGGAATAGACTAGCTAAGAAAATGGTTTATGAAATTAATTTTAAAAATAGTTAAAAGATCTATTATCAGGAAATAATCCGAGTGACATCTGCGACAAAAGACAGAGTGAAAAATAACAAGGTCCTTGATGACGAATTCAACCGAACAAAAAGCAGATGGTAAATAATAAATCAATAATCACAGCTGTTCCGAGTGACAGAAATAGCCCTGATGTGTCAAGTCGACTGCAGGAATAAATTCATTGGCACACGCGGAAATTTCCGCATGTCGCAAACGGGAAGTGTGAATTCCTGGGGGATTTGTCCGTAGAGCCGAGTGTAAAATTAAATCTCTAAAACTCTACATTTATCAAACAAACCAATAATCTTAAATAATTATGCAATGACTGAAAATAAGCATGTTATGTTAACATTTTTAACTAAATACCCATTGAGCACTCACCCCAATGATTGGGTCACTGGAAAACTAACAAACATCTGGTCAAAGTTAAATTTTACATTAAAAATATTATTTACTTAAATTGATTGCAAACTGTATAGCGAGATCAACAGAAATATGCAATGCAGCACTGTGGACATAGTTTGCATTTATAATTACAGTATTGCCATTTACAATTACATACATAACGAATTCAATAAATCCTTAAAAAAAATGTTTTTTGTATTCATTAGCAAGCTTACACGAAATAGTAGAGGCCGGACTCGCTAAAACGCCCAAAACGCTTAACAAAGTGCTCGGTATTAATCGTCGAACCTACTAAACGTGAAACGACACGTAGAGCGGTCGACGATCAATGAATACCGAGAAGCCGGCGTCAGAAGCGCGGCGGGCGGCCTTCGTAGTGTCGCACATCGCACTGTTCTGCGTTATCACCTCTGTAATGGGTACTGCCGACATCTTACTCGCCCTCTCGTTATCACTACTGCCAACTGTACTACCAACATGTTACTCGCCCCCTCGTTATCACTTCTGCAAACGGTACTGCCGACATGTTACTCACTACTCACCCCCTCGTTATCACTTCTGCAAACGGTACTGCCAACATCTTACTCACCCCCTCGTTATCACTTCTGCAAACGGTACTACCAACATGTTACTCGCCCCCTCGTTATCACTTCTGCAAACGGTACTGCCGACATGTTACTCACTACTCACCCCCTCGTTATCACTTCTGCAAACGGTACTGCCGACATCTTACTCACCCCCTCGTTAGCACTTCTGCAAACGGTACTGCCAACATCTTACTCACCCCCTCGTTATCACTTCTGCAAACGGTACTACCAACATGTTACTCGCCCCCTCGTTATCACTACTGCCAACTGTACTACCAACATGTTACTCGCCCCCTCGTTATCACTTCTGCAAACGGTACTGCCGACATGTTACTCACTACTAACCCCCTCGTTATCACTACTGCCAACTGTACTACCAACATGTTACTCGCCCCCTCGTTATCACTACTGCCAACTGTACTACCAACATGTTACTCGCCCTCTCGTTATCACTTCTGCAAACGGTACTGCCGACATGTTACTCACTACTCACCCCCTCGTTATCACTTCTGCAAACGGTACTGCCAACATCTTACTCACCCCCTCGTTGTCACTTCTGCAAACGGTACTACCAACATGTTACTCGCCCCCTCGTTATCACTACTGCAAACGGTACTGCCGACATGTTACTCACTACTCACCCCCTCGTTATCACTACTGCCAACTGTACTACCAACATGTTACTCGCCCCCTCGTTATCACTACTGCCAACTGTACTACCAACATGTTACTCGCCCTCTCGTTATCACTTCTGCAAACGGTACTGCCGACATGTTACTCACTACTCACCCCCTCGTTATCACTTCTGCAAACGGTACTGCCAACATCTTACTCACCCCCTCGTTATCACTTCTGCAAACGGTACTACCAACATGTTACTCGCCCCCTCGTTATCACTACTGCAAACTGTACTGCCGACATGTTACTCACTACTCACCCCCTCGTTATCACTTCTGCAAACGGTACTGCCGACATGTTACTCACTACTCACCCCCTCGTTATCACTTCTGCAAACGGTTCTGCCGACATGTTACTCGCCCCCTCGTTATCACTTCTGCAAACGGTTCTGCCGACATGTTACTCACTACTCACCCCCTCGTTATCACTTCTGCAAACGGTACTGCCAACATCTTACTCACCCCCTCGTTATCACTTCTGCAAACGGTACTACCAACATGTTACTCGCCCTCTCGTTATCACTTCTGCAAACGGTACTGCCGACATGTTATTCACTACTCACCCCCTCGTTATCACTTCTGCAAACGGTTATGCCGACATGCTACTCGCCCCCTCGTTATCACTTCTGCAAACGGTACTACCAACATGTTACTCGCCCCCTCGTTTATCACTTCTGCAATCGGTAATGCCGACACGACACTAGCCCCCCCGTTATCACCTCTTCAATCGGTTTTGCTGAAATGTTACTCGTCCGTCGTTATTACCTCTGCAAATGGTTTTTCCGACATGATAATTGATAAATTGATTCAAGGCACCCGGTAATCGTAAGTCGGAAGATTCGAACGCCGATTAATGGATGATAAAGTCGGTTCAAGCATAATTTAGGTGGAGGACCGCCGACATCCATAAAATCAGCGGAGTGCATTCTAATCGCAATAAATCGCGGGTCTGGCGAGGAATCGGAATTGCCTATCGGTCGTTTTAATCGATAGCCTACTGGATTGTAATCGAGCAAAGTTGAATACTGTAGCGACCGCGCCGTGCCGATAGAAAGCTGGTGTTTGTGTGATGTGTGGCTTACTATTTCATATCGTTAGCCCTATTCATGGGATCAGATAAAGATAGTCACGGGATTGTGAACCCTAAAATGACTATAAACTATCGACGTGCAATTAAAAAAAAAAACAATGCATAAAAAGTTTTACTTCAGAGGAAAAAGCCAATCCCGCTCAGTGTGGTTGCATAGCCGACATGATTGCAAGGCGCCCGGCGGACAATGCACATTAAATTACAAATCAACACGTTGTATGATTAGAAAAGGTGGTGTTGTATGCAAGGTGGGAGTGGAGAGTCGATTTCGCGGGTTTTGGTCTGGTGCACTCCGGCACCGTGACGGCCAATCGCGCGGCGCCGCGGCGTGCAACGTGCAACCTGTAGGTACCGTGCACCGTGCACTGCCGCAATTGCATACCTCCACGTCGCCGAGGGCCTCTATCCTTCCGTTCTCTGATTAAGCTTCGTCTTAACCCAGCTCAATTAAATCATTCAAATATTAGTCTAATTTGTTACCATTTTTGGAGTTTTGCATGGTTGTTAGACCAACAGAGGCGTAATTTTTGGACAAAGAAAATAACGCACTTACCTTTACAAAATAAATAAATAATATAAAAATAATAATAATAAAATGTAAGCTAGAACTAAATTGATCTTTTGCTAGAAGGGTGTAATTCAGAGAGTACATTAGGGAATGGATTACACGTTGTTTTAATCATAGAAAAACTGACCCCCCTCACCCCCAATCAAACTTAAATACGCTAATTAATCCGCGCCCTAGGATACACATAAAACAACCTAAACTAGACACATACTGTAATAGAATATTTTAATTAAAATAAATCTGAAGATACCAGTTAATAATAGCCTCTGCAGGGGAGTAATACACGGAAATTTACTTACAGAAAGGAAAATTAATGTTGTAATGGTCAAAAGGTGTTAAATTTTAATACAGAAATCAAACGGCACAGATCAGGTCTATTCAACCGAAGTGTGTAACTGCACAGTAATTTAGCAATTGAATCGACACATTAACCAGGTGGCGGTGCATCGGCTGACTTGACGCCTCAGTGACGACGCTCCGCACTGTGGAAATATTGTATTCATCCGTCTAGCGATGAACGTTTTATATTACAACAGCGACGAGTAGCCTATAACTTCACTTTCCCTTGCCGGTACATTATTGGACTATCGAAAAAAATAGAAAATCGATACAAAATTTAAGAATAATAGTCGCTATGCAATTATTGCATTATGAAGGCGTTTAAACCACGAGTAGCTTCGAAATATCTCACGAGTAGCTTAAAAAGGCCGAATACAATCGTTGCCCTACTTTATCTACGAACAACTTAAATTTTATAAATCACTGAAATATAGAAAATTTGTCGGTAAGGTCCTAAAAAAGTAGCCACACCCGATGTCACTTGAATCGTTCTCTCTCACACATGAACACACTCTTTAGGCACATTATGCACACTTGGTGTGCCTCAAGGCTCAATTCTTGGGCCAGTACTGCTCAATTATTATAGTAATTACTTGCCATTTAATATTGAGAGTGTTAGGTATTGAGAGATTTTTTATTTGTAGATGTCTTGAAAGTAAGTAAATAAAGGTGGACATTGATGACAATCTAGATTCTAGTTTTCGCTTAAGAATGAGTGTTCAGCTAATAACTTGTCGCTCAGTGCTGGAAAAATTGTGATTTGTCTTATACCTACAATCGTACTGCCTCAGGTTCATCTGAAAATAGTAATTTTAAGTTTTTGGGCCTATTGTTAGGCTCGAGACTCATGGAATCAACTAGGTAATCTGTCTTAAAAAACACTATTGTCACATACCGAACCCTAATTGGTTTTGAATCTGTATTTTCTGTGAAACCTGCAGGTACGCTTAAGAGACCTCATTATGGAACAAAATAATGCATTGGTAAAATAATGCACTTCTTTATGATGTTACTTGTAATATCATTATTGGTGCTTATTGCGAAGGTCGTAGATGAAATTACACACAACTATTAAAAATAAATAACTAATAATGTTGTATTTTATTTTTATACAACTATATAACATATTTCCAATATTTCACAAACAAATAAAATTGTTAGTTATAAACAGTATTATGGGTTTTTTAATGGGGAAAATGCAATACACTAAGAAAAATTAATTAAAAATAATATTTGTGTTATCTATTAAAAATTGAGAATTAATAGACAACAACAACAAAATTAATTAATTACCTGTTTCGATCTGATTTGGACAAAGCATCAACATTTCCAATAAACCTAGGTGGCCTTGACCTATAATTTTATCTGTCGATTAATTTAATTAGCATTGCACAATAAACTGCAAACTGCTATTTTTTTTTAGACTAAGTCATCTGATACTTTTAACGACGCTAACAAAGAATATATTTAGCTCCATTTATGAATTATTTATTATTCAACCGTAGGGTCTACTAATTATTATAATGTTCGATGAATTAATAAAAATTAGAAAGAAGAATAGTTAATTATAATATGTACACTATCATGGGACCCATACGCTTTTCCAACGTTTAAGGGTCTGCAGTAGGCCTACCTACACAATTTCGGTATTTTGTCCCATTAGAACAATGTTAAATTTGAAACATCACTGTGAGTTTGTTTTTCGTTTCAAAATTACAAACTTGATGTCATTTTAAATGTTACCACAGTGTCCTGCATTTGACGTGATAGAAAATTAATTTAAAAAATCATCCACTCGAATAATGAATAAAAAACAATGTATATTAACACCTTCTATAAACCATGTTAAACCATTTTTAGGAAGTTTATTAAAAAATTTATCCACGTCATATGAACCACCATACATACTATTATGGTGAACATATTCAAGTTTCATGCGAATCCGATGCAAGATTATCTAGTTAAAGTGTTTCAAGGACACCTATAATTAACATTGTTCTTATGGGATTAAAAATCAAGATGGCGGAGGTACTGCAGACTCCTTAAGGCGTGTGGTTGTGTTACTAACTTAAGTCAAATAAATTTTCTTGTTACTGACTTTACTATATTTTTACATTATTGTATCTTATAACCAGAGTGGATGGATTTTCCTTTGAACTTACTGGACTCACATCAGTAGGTCCAAAGGCAAATTCAAGAACCAGGTTTCCTTAAATGACCTGAAAGTGTCGTTCAAGACATTAAAACTAATTACCGCAGTTTTCTTCTTAGTGAAGTGTTGAACAAACTTTCCATTACAACTCTTCAACTGTTAGATATAAAGTAGGCCTAGCTCAATATCGACTGCATGATATAAGTAAGATTCCCTGTAAAACCATTGGAACAGTGCGAGCTACCACAGGGAAATAATATTTATACTTCTCAGAGGAAATACAAACCTGATTCTATATGTAGTTCTCTATAGAGTTGTATCGCTGGTTCATATTCTCGTAAACAACGAGTAATTGGCATGTAACAATTTTTTTTTTTACTAAAACATTAATTTGCAAAAAATTTACAGGGAAGTCATTACAAAATGCAGAAAAAATTAATAATGCTGTAAAATGTCATTGTAAATCAAGCAACCCCCAAAAATTACACAAACTTCATGTAGTCCAATACTTTCAGCTTGTTAACTCCTCTAAAACGTAAAGTTTTCAAAAGATTTGAGGCAAAAGTAAAACTTGGTAGAAGTTTCCGCGATTAAGCCCCCAAGACGAATGGCGGGGAGGGGGAGGGAATTAAGCGGCGCGCATCCTACGGTTGGCAACCCTGGCCGCACGCGACGCGCCACGCGATCTCAGCTGATTGTCAAGTAATTAATGGCCCTGTATCTAAAACCCTCGTTAGTGTATGGCGCCTCCCTCCAAGACGGCGAGTCCTACCGTTATCGGCAGCAAGAAAAAGCACAATTGATAGAAAAAAATAATCTCACGCAAATAAAAAAAAATAAATAAATAAAAAAAAACGCATACTTGTTTATATGTCTTATGATAACCTACATTGTTTTAGGTTTTATAACATTTACGTTTTAATTCTTTGATGTATTTGAAAAATGTTTAAGACGGTGTAAAACTAATAAAAACTACTGTTCACCAACAAAAACATGTCATTCGGTCCCGCCTTCATATCTAGAACTGAAACCCGGTGTTTAAGTATCTGTACAAAACTAAAAATATATTAGTATGTCTAATACTCATCATTATGATTCATAAGTCCTTTACATATAAGTCTTAAAAACAAGGAGATTATTGAGTGCGGAACTAAAGTCCGTATTAATCAATGCAATAAAACAATGCAGAGTAAAATTATCTGTATGAATCCCAGTAACGATCAGGGTTCGCTATTTCAGCATGCAGCCGGATGGTACTGTGATGTATAAATTAATTGACCTCAGTCCTTGCTGACGTCATCAGGCGAGGTCATGGGTGACTCGTCAGTGACTTCAGCCTACTGACGACTCCACGTTCAGTTGTCCGGTCACTACTGCACCGTGCACATGATAATAATCCAACTTTTCGACAGTGCCATCAGCAGTCTTTTGAATGTGTTTTCTGTTTCCCATCACTGCTCACTCACTTCATGACCTATACCATTCCCAGTTTCTCAACTAATTGGACGTCCCTATTAGCCTCCACTTCCAATCGATTCTGTGATGCGTGGCTTCAATGGCCTTGCATTCTGCGTGATTCTTCAGCAAATACAGTGGCGTCCCGACAAGATGGAGCGTCCAGCCACTAGACCCGACACACCATGCACTCCGCTTCTGTCACCGCCCGGGTGCAGGACACTGACAACCGACAATGACCCCCGAGCGTCTCGTGCCGGAAGGAGGAGAGTTTGCACGCAAGAGGAAACCAACAAACGACACCTTGTTTCATCGTCTTGTTGTCTTGTTTCGTCGCTACTTCACGAACAGCCGGGAGCCGGACAACACCAGGTCTTTATCAAAGCGAAAATTTTATCACACTAGCGGTAATCCATAGCTGAACAAATTGTGATTGTGCAGTCTTTCTTTTGCCAGCTTCAATTCGTGTTTATAAAGTTATCTAGGTTTGACGTGAAGACCTAGAAATAAACTCCTACGTAGGTGAAGAAGGGTTAACATTTAAATGGCGAACTGCAACCATGGCACTTGAACTGGATAAATGTTCGTGTCGATTGAAATTAAAATTGTTGAAATCGCTGAATAAAATCAAATCATATGTAAACAAACAATTTGGTAAAACAATTTAAAATTCTTGTAAAGCAATGAAATCGCATTTAATAAACAGTAATTGACGTTTGAATGGGTAAAACCAATAACAACACGCTCGGAAAATAATAATTGTTGGCGATGCAAACCAGCTCGGGCACAAAACAGGTTTATTGAAATCCAAACCCAAAACCGAGGGCCCGATGGGCGGGCCGCCGTTGTCCGGCCAATATTTAGTGTCCGGCCTCGCGGTCACGTGACGTCACGTGCGACTGCGATGCATATTTAAACTTGCGGGGCGTTCACCGAGACCGACTGTGTGCGAATTAATAATGCAAATGCAGAGCCGAACTCGCCGGACCGCGCACAAGTTAAATTTGTGTTCTGAACTTCAGACAAGAGGACTGGCGACTCCTCGGCACAAGCCATACGGTAAAATGATATTAGGATGGTTTACAACTTTGTAACTACTGGTAAAATTCCCAAGTTGATATCTCCTGGACTGTTTGTGTGGTGGACGGTGGAGAAAATTAGATCACCTTATATTGTACGTTACATTTATTTCCATTCGCCAACTGTACCCCCATATAAATCAGGACTTAAAATAAGAGTAGGATAAGAATTAAGATAACAGTCAGCTGACTTCAGCCAAATTAGGTGGACTTTAAAAAATAAAATGAATATACAGTATGACAAACAAAATCTGCAACATGAACATCAAGACCAAATTATACCAGATAAGACCAGCTCTAAGTGCTCGGAGAGATGGCTTCACGGTAATGATGTTACAGCTGATCTGAAATTACCAATTTCAATGTAATTCCCTGATAACTACCTAGAAATCCCCCAAAATATCCAAATTTTTACCCATTTGCGAAAATCTCAGAATTTCAAGCAAATTACCTGCTCTTGGCAACACCGATAACCTGGGACACTATACTGTGACGTCATCTTTCCAAGCTTTCCGGCCTCTGGTGTGAAGTTGGCCTTGGTAATATGGACTGTTTTGAATGATTGATTACCTCCTTACTCTATTTTTATACAAATGATAAATATCTGAGGAAAATTTAAGTTCTTATTTCCCAAATGAAGCCACTTCGTAAGCTTAGGTCGGAGTAATTCACATCCAGACTCCAGATTGACCTTGTGACCTAGCAGCACAGATCAAATTACGACGACCAAACCATTATATGACACTCCACATTTTTCTGTGAGTGTTCAGCAATAATTTTATAGCGAAAGGTTTTCTACAAACTGAGTTTTAGGTGTACTGTGCAGTAAAATGAAAATTGAAACTATTTTAAAGTGCATGTACGAAAAATTTCAAAAAATTGTGTTTCGAAATAAAACAAAAGTTTTTTTCTAAATATTAGAGTCTTTTCTTTACGCGGAATGTTTTACAACGTGTTTGTCGTTAGTAACAAAATAAATTTAAAAATCGAAAGAAAATCCAAACATTTTTGTTTGATTATGATTTTTTTGTGTGTTGGATATTTTTCGAGACCAAGTCTGTACGTAATATTAACTACTTTTTTAGCCATCCGATTGAGAAAATAAAAAATAACCAAACAACACCCCAGGTTTCGCAAGGGGAGTCGATTATCGAGTATGCGAATCCGCTCAGTCCGAGTCCAAAGTGTTCACTCAGCCATGCCCAGATTATTGACCGAGTGGTGACATGATCGGAAGCCAAATTGAGGGAAGGAATCAACAAGTGGACCATGCTAACTGTTGGGCGTTTGATTTCACTTGCTAAACAGATTTTTCCCGAATATTATTGTAAACTGTTTATTTATCGCAATAATGAGCACGGAGCGGCGTTTTCCAACTGCTCGCAATAAAGCGGCGAAGCTGCGCCGTCTCTCACTCTCACGTGCGCCGCTTGAGAGGCTTCTCCTTGGATTACGGCTACTTCAGTATATATTGCTACAGGCTAGACCATAGACTGACCGCGGACCGGCCTTGCTGGCCACACGGTCGCGATATCCTCGACTGGTGTTCCATCTAGCCCCTACTATAGTACATAATCTCAAATATGCCTTCATTAACCAGGAATTCAAGAGTGGCTGAACCTCACGATCCACAGGTAGCCGATTCGATACTCTATGGATTCAGTTGCTATTTGAATTCGGGCAAATCCATGGGTGTCATTAAACAGCACCTCGAAGTCGAATAGCAACAAAACCAGGGTTTGGACTTTCACTTTCGAAACGGTATTTTAAATGTCACAGGCGTAAAAAGATAAAAAAAAACTATATTGGAACTACGATATTTTGAAAGAAAAACTCATAGAAAAAGGGGAAACATTCTGCACAGTTTTAAATCGCGTCCTTTGTGTTTCAGTAAGTCGAGTTGGTAGGTAACTCCGCTTTGCCAAGTAATAAAAACTAGAGATCGCCTCCCGATCGATATTCGACCAAAATTCCAGTAGAACTGGATCCAAGAAGTTTACAATTAATATTTCATGACGGAAACATCAGTTCTTCGTGTTTTTCTAACAGATGCACACAAGCTGAGAAAGAAGGAGGAAAAGAAACATGCTTGCCTATTAATATAGGCTATAGATCGTATGGCTTTTAGTGGAGAGAGATCTACAGTTAACTGACAGTTCTCCCCACCTCGCCTGAGAGGCCTTTTGTTTTTATGTTGGTTGAGCAACGGCTTAACATGACTTCGGAATGTTCGGAACCAGGGGAGCGGCGGAACGATCTTTATGTCACCGAGCCGGGATTTGAACCCGGGCCTGCTGAACTCTTAACACTGAGCTACGGCTGCTGCCTACTTGGTACTTAGCTTTTGGTACTTGGTACTTTATACTATTGGTACTTACCAAGTATAAAATTTAGATGTCATCAACATTATGCGATCGCGGATTACGGAGATATTGTAGAATGGGAGATGAACTGGGCGATGAGTCATGGTGAGTCATGCCGCTCGGCTCCTCGGGCAGTGAAACTGATGGTGTCGAGTGCTAGAGTAGAGCTATACCCCGTCGTCGTGTCACAACACGGACATGCAGCTGCACCGCACCTGCAGTCTTGGATGCCGCAATGTATACACAACTGGGCTGGCTTGGCAACCGCCGCGAGGTAATCATATGGATCCTGACTTTAGTTTCAGCCACATAGAAGGAATTGCCTATTGCAAAACTATAAACAGAGACGGATTCATAAGGATAAAAAATGTGGCTATAGCATAAATTTTTAACTTGACTTTTAATTGGTATATTTTTTTGACATCACCGTAACTAACTCACATCGATGAACTGACTGCGTTTGAAAGCAGATTATTCATTAAAATGTCCCTCAAAGTAGCATGCAAATACAGTATACTAAAAGAAAAAAGAGAGGAATTGCCCTATCAAAATAAAATTGGCCCATTCATTAATTTAAGTACCTAAATTCCAATTAAAATATGATAAACAATGTTCTCATGAGTGAGTAAATATGGCCCTCATTATTAATTGTGAATTGGCATTTCATGTAAAATCAATTATTATTCAGGTAAACTACAAACCATGAAACATTTAGGCCTGAACTTAAATCACCTAACCTAGTTGAAAGAAATCCTAAATATTAAGTAAGTACGGTAATTGATAAGGTTTCATGAACATATCTTACATGCTTCTAGCTGTTCCTTGACATGATTAATTTTTAATTACCTTACGTAATTTACTTTATTTTATTGCTTCAAGTCCGTTGGTCCAAAATCTGTTTGACGCACATTGTAAAATTGCAACATAATCCTACAGAGCTACAGTTCACGGAAAGTGAGAACATTATAATCACAGTCGCGCATTGGTGATAAAGCACACTAGTGTTATCGTTGAGGCGGTGGTCAGCAGCACCAGTGACTCACTAGTCGCAGTGTGGGGCGGAAGTGATATGTCTAACCGGAAGTGCCTACTTGATAAGCTATCGAGGGGAAGCGCTGCTCCTCTGTGTCCTCTCCCTGTCGACATCTCCCTCGCGCTCTGCCACCGTTGGCAACACTGCCGCTGATAGTGGTCTACTGTTGTGGACTGGCCTATGAACTATTACCATATTATGTTTTCAAATGGTTAAGGAATTGGAATTGGGAAGAGTAAGATAGTAACGTTATGTTGGAGTGTTTAACATTTTGTTTTTAACATAAATATTACATTTACGATTAATTCGACAATGCTGAACCATAAAGGTAGAGTTTTTCAAGTACTCGCAATAATTTAATTAGGCCTACATCAAAGTAAAAACTAAATAAAAAAATTGTTACGTAGGGAAGCACGCACAGTGCTCTGGTTTTGATAATTCGTCTGAACTATCTTTACCTTCTTATGCCAATCGTCTTTGATTGCATGATATGATATTTATCTTTAAATGTTTCTTACTTTATTTACCACTGGCTTAGATAACTTCAAAATAATTCGCACTTGCTTATGTGTTATCTGATCACCAAGTAATAATTATAACAATCCCACAAAATGCTGAGTTCAGAAAATATGCTACTGCCGAACAGTTTGTTATGAAGCAATTTTAGATACAATGGAGATATTACTAGGCAGGTTTAATCTCTTTTCTGATATTCATATTAGACGAACTCATTCGTTTTATGATTATACATATTTACACTACAGTATTTTGAAATGGTGATTAAAGAATTAAAAAAAAACATTGAGTTTTCCCTCCAATACATGACTTTCTCTTCGCACGTTCACAGAAGATACAAACAGTCTTTGGCATTTTAACAATAAACATCTCGACGTTTTGTTTACAGACTATTAGGTCCAGTATGCGGTATGTGAAAGAGGAAGGCCGAATATCCAAGTGAGTATGTAAACGAGAGGGAGAGCCAGAAAACAATAGCGGTAACGAGCATTGCGACAATGGGGATTTGAATCATAAGATCTACACGACAAACAACAGCACACGTCACACGGACGGGCGTGTACCTCCGCCACAGGCACGGCGCGGCGACGGGGAGAAGTAGTGCCGTTATGAAGGATTTGGACCACTGACATGCGCAGTCGGTCCCGGAAAAACCCCATGCGTATGTAGTGTAAGAGTTGAATTTGATTCACCAAGTATCAATGGTGGAGCCGCGCTTAGAAACTCACCTCCAAAAAACAACAAATTGGTCTTTGAAATTTTAAGAAAAAAAGGTACAGCAATCAACCACATTTTTCTCACAGCCGTAACGAAAATTTACGGTTGATTCAGTTATCGTGTGACCATACACTGTATGTTGCGTTTGTATGAGTGATAACACATTACATAAGACGTTATATAATTTTCATTTGTTAATATGGATCATGATTAGCTCATATGGTGTGCCTGTGCTCAATATGTAATTGAGGTAACCATCCCTCCGTTATCCGTATAAGAATGGTTTGCCTTTGCTGAGTATAGAGGTTCAAGATTATGTGTGATTTTTAAAAGCTAACCGCCTAAGAGATATATCAAAATTCTGAGGGGTGTTTGGAGAAGATGCCATTTGGTTGTCATTTTGTTTAAGAGGACGTGATTTCAAAATGTAGGCCTATATGAAAACGCCAAAAAATGGAATGAAAAATGTTTAGATCGTAGAAACTGTTTACCGCTGGCAAAATGAATCGCGACTACTTGGTCGTTATATACTTTCCAAGCCAGAGAAAAAATATTCTTTCCACGACCATAAAGAAACTGGAGTCTTTTTTCCAACTGAAAAGCCAACCAAGAAGACGTAAGAGGTGGGTAGAGACTAAAGACTAATATATTATTAAACCCACTTCTTTATTGCTGATCCACGCCTATCGCTATCGCACTTGTAATGCAAAAATAATTGCTAATCGTGATCCAAGCTTGTTGACAAAGACTTACTAAGCACTAAGCACCAGTTAAAGCTCACTATAAGCAACTCTACGAAAGCGCGATAAGTGGAAGATAGAAATTCGATAGTTTCTTGCAAGTTATTCAACGGTACAGGCACATCTAATAACTCTTCCGGAAATGAGGATAAGCGCACGGCTTCAAACTTCTTCTCGAAAACAGCAGTACGATTAAGGACAGGAAGTTTCACCCAAGCTACATCACGCCTCTACAAGAAAGCAATCGTACAGTCGAATTGCAATTTATAGGCGTAGTTGGTTACAACGAGCACCCGCAGAAACTTTAAAGGTATATACTGTTCAGTTTATAGATTTCGTGGTTTTCCTCAAGACGAGTGTATTGTTTGTTACTCACGGAGGTGGGGTAGGCGTTGGCGGGGTGCTGCGGCTGGGTGTACCGCAGGGGCGCGGGCTGGGGCGCCGTGGCGGGGCCGGTCCAGGTGACAGCGGCGGCGCGGTACGGCGGCGCCCGCGGTGCGCCCTTCATGCCCGGGTACGGCACGTTCACGCTGGGTCCCTGCAACACACCACCACACATGTAGATCACAGGACAATCCTACAAGCTCGAGTTGTTTGCATAATGTTTTAGTCAAACGTACAACATTGACTGTCACGTCGAAGAGACACTGTCCAAGCCTTGGCAACAGCGCCTATACTCACCAATACCAAGACTTCCACTAATTCAGCTAATTTCAATTTTCTTTTAAATTCCTGACCGGTTTGTATAATTCACCGGGGAGACCTGCAGTTACATCTACATCCAAACAAAATATTAATCACTACTCCCAAAGTTCCTGTCTCTCAATGGATACCAAAGGAAAGGTAACATTTGCTCAATGGTGCAGTTTAACATTTCTTTATCAATAATTATATTTAGTAAAGACATACGATATTTGCTTTAAATATTAACTCAGAAATGGTGATTTGCTTTTTTTCTGCTTCTATAAGTCGGGGTT
Source organism: Neoaliturus tenellus (assembly GCA_030545055.2). NCBI lineage: Eukaryota > Metazoa > Arthropoda > Insecta > Hemiptera > Cicadellidae > Neoaliturus > Neoaliturus tenellus. The sequence goes on from CM061532.1 coordinate 61,212,261, forward strand.
TTATTGGACAACAACGTAAAATTTAAAATAATAAAAGCAGTGCTTAACTTAAAAAAAAAAACCCCATGTCAAGGCGAGATTAAATTGCAACAAAGTTTTTAACAATTCCAATTCTACAGGCAAGCGACCGGCTGACGTGGAATCTAATCGATGCAAATCTCACGGCGATGGCAGTAATGAAGTCTGATCGTAATTGCTCGGGCGACAGTGAACCCCATGCAGATATGTGACCCTTGGCCCGTGACGACAGCGCATCTGCCCATGTCGCTGGTGTACAGCACCGACAATCAACTTGTACAACACACTTTACCATGTTCCTATTTTGTTCTGTAAAGGTGCGTCTACCAGAAGATGGAGCGCAATGAATCAGTAAATTCTTTCGTAAATTATACAATAAATTATTTTTTAATCTACACTGACGTACTATAAACTTGATCTACCAAGGAAATCAAGTTCATCGCATGGCCTAATCGAGCCGCTGACAAAACTGGACACGCAGTTTAATAAATGAGGTTGGGTCGTCCTGGAAATGATTTAATTTAGTTTATAGATTCGCGGTATTATTTATTTGTTATATTTTTATTTTATTTTGAGTGTGTCTACGCCAATGGCATTTTTTAACATTTTGACGGGGAACGGTCCAAACCCCCAGTCTTGTTACTATCTAACATCGACCAGTTGTTAGAAAGCATCATTAATTAATAGCCCAATGACAAATGGCAACTGGGTCCGGAATCGAACCTTTAACAAGCTACTAACTTTTCTCAGGATCGAACCGGCAACCTTTGGATTCAAAGGCGAGCACTATAACCACTCAGCTACCCAGCCAGTTATTATGTTATATTATTATGTATTATTAACAAATCGCCAATAGTGAAGGAAAAGTAAAGGTCGTGCGACTAAAAGAACAGGCAAACGAACGAATGCCTCGTCGGTTAGCCTGTCTTTCAAACAGTTTAATTCCTGGGCTCCAGGAATCGTTAAGAATCATTTCAAGGAAAATAAAGAAAATAAAATACGTAGTGAACCCGTTTACATAAGATCTAATTCTTAAACCGAGCAATACCGCAGTTAATGCTCACTGTTCTAGAATCACGCAATACAACCGATTAAAGGACTCCACTAACACGAGCAGACACGAAACAGGGCAATTATACCAATTGCAGATGTAAATATATTGTAAACCAGACGGTTACGAGCGATGAGCCGATGAGCGGCGAGCGGCCGGGAATCGTCATGAGGTTCGCGTACGTCACGAGCGTTGAATATGCATCGCCGGCCTTCCTGTCGCCGACCTTCTGTACATGGTCTCATCGCCGTCGCGTCAGCGTCAGCCTGCCACGAGCTAATGGCTAATGGCTCCGGTGATGCCAGCCTGGCGACAGCCGACATCGACAGCGGCAATGGCAGTGGCACGGTGGCACAACCATCGACGATCGCTCAGCCGATACTGAACCGCGACAAGCAACTAATGGTGTCGGCGATGTTGTCACTGCATCTGGGAAAGTTCAAACTGTCCTTGGCTGGACACTTTTGTTTTGACTGTCTTAAACGCTATCCACTTCTTTGGAAGGGATCTTGATCTTAACCCCCCCTCTACCGAAGAAGAAGTGGTTCGGACTAGAAGGGAGGGGGTGAGTTTCGCCAGGAGCAAAATGGTCAACGTAGAAAGTTGACGAAGGAGGAAAATTCTTCAGATTGTTTTTCTGTATACACAGCCAATGTTTTGAAAGACAGGGAAAGTGCTAAAGCAAAACCAGTGGAGAAGCTGGTTTATAATCAAAGAATACCCAATCTTCATCATCTAACTGTTCAAATGCAGTTTTACGTTGAATTTCAGTAAGAATAATTTGTTTAAATAAAATTTAACTGGTTCTAAAATCGCATGATAACGTGGTGAGATTTGGTTCACACAATAAAGAGTTTTTAATTAATAATGTGAAGCTATGATAGCTTTAGGACACTGACTAAAACTTGATCAAATTACTAACAGTCAATTATTATTATGGAATTGATTACCAGCGATATACAGTAATCAAACAAGCCGATGACGATGCTGACTTTTGGTCTATCTCAGAGTAAAAGTTCAATACACATAGGAACCGAATTATGATACAACAATTCTCAGCTAAATGTTTGATGAAAGATGGAGGGCTGAGTGGCCTATGGATGAGCCGGTGGCGGCTTAGCACTTTAGCAGTCAGAAATCGAAAGCCTAATTGAGAGGTTAGACGGCGCTGGTGGGGGACGAGGGAATCGGCTCATGTAGCCAATTAAGAAGGAAGCGCGGCCGAGGCGGGAGCCAACCGGAAACCCAGACAGACAGACAGTGCGATGATCCCGCTTCCGGCCCCGGAGCTCTAGCTCCGCCCTCGCTCCAGGCACCGCTGTGGATGTGACGGGAATGCGGCTCCCGGGTCACCCGACGTCCCGGCGCGGCGGAGGTATGAAACGCTGCTACACGATGAGTTGAAAAGAACGCTAACACTATGGTTACGGAAAGTTACGGAGGAAAACTTTAGATCAAAATTTCAAAGTCAATAGGATACAGCCTAAGACTAGAATTGGTACAACTGTACAATGTTGAACTAAAATCTTTAGACCATCCATCCCTTTTAGGCGAAAACTTTAGGCAAGTGACTGATGGCTCGTTAAGTTGGATTTAATGTTTACTGGCGAAAGCTGTGATTTGAAGGGCTGATTCTAATGCCTTGCCGTTAATGAAGAAGCAAAACGGGATTAGAAAAGAGAAACTTGTACAAAATAACTTGTAATTAAGGGGATGGATTTAAATAAGGGATAACAATATCCCACTACACTTCAAGATCCAAAACAGTCTAATTCTCCTGAGTGAACATTGAAATACTATGTACTTTTGAAATATTACTTTTATTCGCATCTAACGTGATGGCTTCCTCATTTATGCTTTTACTCACAATAAAGATTTTTATCAAGGATGCCTTCATCCAATTCTTAAACTAGTGGAAACCCCCTGAATTTATTCAAGTCTATCAACAAAACAACATTTTAAACCACCAAGATCATCAGCCGGTTGTACCATACCGGGCACCTGTGCCGTCAACTGTTGTACCGGCGGCGCGGCGCGACCGAGTAACATACTAGATGGTATACCGGGTGTGGCGGTGTTACCATCTGCTACCACCACAACCACCAGTCGGTTGTACCATACCGGGCACCTGTGCCGTCAACTGTTGTACCGGCAATGCGGCGCGACCGAGTAACATACTAGATGGTATACCGGGTGTGGCGGTGTTACCATCTGCTACCACCACAACCACCAGCCGGTTGTACCATAACTTGCACCTGTGCCGTCAACTGTTGTACCGGCAATGCGACGCGACCGAGTAACATACTAGATGGTATACCGGGTGTGGCGGTGTTACCATCTGCTACCACCACAACCACCAGCCGGTTGTACCATACCGGGCACCTGTGCCGTCAACTGTTGTACCGGCGGCGCGGCGCGACCGAGTAACATACTAGATGGTATACCGGGTGTGGCGGTGTTACCATCTGCTACCACCACAACCACCAGCCGGTTGTACCATACCGGGCACCTGTGCCGTCAACTGTTGTACCGGCGGCGCGGCGCGACCGAGTAACATACTAGATGGTATACCGGGTGTGGCGATGTTACCATCTGCTACCACCACAACCACCAGCCGGTTGTACCATACCGGGCACCTGTGCCGTCAACTGTTGTACCGGCGGCGCGGCGCGACCGAGTAACATACTAGATGGTATACCGGGTGTGGCGGTGTTACCATCTGCTACCACCACAACCACCAGCCGGTTGTACCATACCGGGCACCTGTGCCGTCAACTGTTGTACCGGCGGCGCGGCGCGACCGAGTAACATACTAGATGGTATACCGGGTGTGGCGGTGTTACCATCTGCTACCACCACAACCACCAGCCGGTTGTACCATACCGGGCACCTGTGCCGTCAACTGTTGTACCGGCGGCGCGGCGCGACCGAGTACCGTGACCTTGGACAAGGTCGATGCCCCCGCGGCTGCTAGGTCGCGCATTCCTCTCTCCGCCAATGCTTTCCCAGCTTTCCCAACGTTCCACTTGCAGTTGTGCCGCGCCGGGGAATAAGGACCGCCGAGACCGAAGTGAGCGATTCCGTGCGCTGCAGAAACCGAATCGATGTTGGGTACTTGAGTAGACTGGATCGTTCAATGAATCGATTTTGTAATTTTTAATCAATTCAGTTAGCAAGGATGCAATATGCAAAGTACTGTATGAGATGTTTGGGGATCCGGTTGAGGGAGCAGTTGGTGGGGGATGTTATTTCCTGCAGGTACCGCAGACAAAACGAAACTTCCAAGATTCGTTTATCCGGTCTACTTTTATATTTAGATTATGTTGGAATAACCAAGAAAACTATCAAAGTACACGTTTGCATTAAAAATAATCGGAAGACAAAAATAAAAATACGGATGGCAAAAGAGAAGCCGTATTTGAAAGTATAATACCGATTGATACTATAGATTACACATAATTTATAGATAAACCGTTAATAAACATGTAATCGAATAATAATCTATTTTAAGTGAACCACGAAAAAGAAAATGTTTAACTGAATATATTCTGTGCATAACTGATAACTGTATGGGCCTAAAATTGGTCGTTCATGCAGTGCAGCAGGCACAGTTGTGTCACTTTAAAATAATTCATAGGGCTTGCCATCTGCCTAATTAAATTGTATTGACGGCGGTTATCAGAAAAGCTGTTCTAACCGCGTTTTCATCAGATCTAGAGCACCAATATACTGTAGCTAGGCTAGGATAAGCTAAATATTTGAAACAAACACAATCCATACAACTATTAATATTTACTTCCAAAACTAGCGAAATATCGCATTTAAGCCCACTAGTGTACTTGTTGCTCGATATCAAACAATTACGTTATTTAATTTGGACTATCAAATGCCATTGTCAAAAATGATACTCTTAAGTTATAAATCAATTGCATCCGAACAATCCAATGTAGTGATTACCATAAAATCACACAAAACTACACTTATAATTTTAAAATCAATCCAATTAGCAAGGATGCAATTTACAAAGTACTGTATGAGATGTTTGGGGATCCGGTTGAGGGAGCAGTTGGTGGGCGTTGTTATTTCCTGCAGGTACCGCAGACAAAACGAAACTTCAAAGATTCGTTTATCCGGTCTACTTTTATATTTAGATTATGTTGGAATAATCAAGAAAATGTACAATAACGTTTAAGATGGTCAGCCCAATCTCATTGTAATTCTTATGGGAAAATTTCAATGATAGCGATTTTATTTAAAAGCGAAAACAACTCAAGCCCAAGCCGTATCCAATGACGCCAAAAATTTCAAAATCGGTTGACAATTGTTTGGCGTTCCAGCTATAGTAGGATTCACGAAAATAGTCCGATGAGAGTCGATACATTGTTGCCAAATTTATTCTGAAACACATTTTTGTACTGTATTACACACATGGTAAACATAACCACAAATGACAACATTGCAGGACGAGAGGAGGTGAGGGGGGACACAGTTGTTAAAATTTCCATCGGACTATTTTCGTACCTCTTACTATAAAATACCCCCCGTCGCAGCAGACCTGCGTACTCAGCGAATTTCCAAATTAGTAATATTAATTTTGACCAGCTAAATTTGTAAACAAAATTTCATCACGTGCTCATAAATAGGGAAATAAATGTCTATTCTCCTTGAGATATAGGGAAAGAGTATGCAGGTATGCTGCCATGGGGGACACTAAAAGTAGGTTTTTAGCATAGAAAAAATTTATTTCGACCATATAAAGCCATATAGTAAGTTTCATCAATATCTGTCCATAAATAAAAGAGTTTGCCTATTCTCCATATGATTAACATGGCAAAAGAGTATGCAGGTTTGCTGCCATGATAAGTACAAAAGCCAAGAATTTTTACCTTAAATGGATGAATCTCAACCAAATGAAGCTAAATACTAAGTTTCATCCAAAAATATTGGTTAATAAGTGAAATATTAACACATCCTTATTCTCCATAAGATTAACATTGGAGCCCTAAAAGACAATGTACTGTCTTTAGACTTTGTAATATCTCGGTAACCAATGGAGATAGAGCAAAGCTTCAAAATACTAAATTGTGTGTTTTTTTTAGCTAAATCCAATGGTCAAAATAAAAATTTAAAATTTTTAAAATTTACATATGAAAAATGCAAAAAACCCATTTTTGGGGTACAAAACCCCCCAAAACTACCCCTTCCGGTAGGTCGATATGTCTGGTTTTCGAACTCATCCGAATAAACGTAGGATTACACATCTCTACCAAATTTGGTGTCGATCGGACCATTTTTACGAGAGTTATCGTGTCTAGGGACACATACATATATATATATATACATATATATATATATATATACATATATATATATATATAAATTTTAATGACTATTATTTTCGGTCTCTGGACACCTCAAAACGAAAAAGTATCATGGTCCCGGGCTTAGGTCTTTCCATGAGACCTACGGTAATAGCTTATTCCCTATGGGAAATTCGCTAAAAAAAGAACCCTTAGCGCATTAAATAAGTATAGAAGTTACATAAAACACGATTAGAAATACTCATACAATACAATTTTTTTAAACTTTGTGCCGGGTTCCTAAACGCCAAGACAGAGTAACTTATTACAGTCCGCCCGCCAAAAAGTATGCAAGACTTACCAAAGTCACCAGATTTGGCTTTGACCATGGTTTTAAAATAAACTACAGTAATCTACGTGTTGCTCGAAATCGAGCAATTTATTTTAATACAATACAAAAATGTTATGCCTACTTTAAGCTCTAAATCGATGACATCCGACCAATCCAATATTGTAAATATCTGTTATCACAAAAAAACTACACGTATTTACAGCTGAACATTAACAGATGTTTAAAAGGTTTTATTCAATCCCAATGTTATTTTCATGGGAAATTTTGTTACAGTATTTCAATGGTGTATAGAGCCTTTATTTTCAGTTCAATTCTAATCAGTTTTTGACGGAAACCACTATACAGACCAAGCCCTATACAACGACACCAAAAACTTGAAATTCGGGTGAAAATTGTAGGAGGAGTTCTCTATACAAAAAAACCTTAGCGTATTAAATAACTTAATTATAGATAGATTATAGTCTGGTCCAAGGAATCTAGAATAAATAGAGACGACAAGGTAGGGGTCAAGACATATAACGTCCTCTATTGGCCAGGCGTTCTTCTGCACCTATGACGTCACCATTTACTAATACTGGTAATGATAATGGTCAGGTTCACGTTCCTCAGTGGTGGAACGGGATTGAGTGTTTTTTTGCGGTGAGTAACAGATGCACGTGAACGTCAACCTTCAAATTCCGGTAGATTCATAAGACGACAGCAAAATGACGTCACTAGGATCCGCCAGGATTTATCACATGACCATTGGGATTTGTCACGTGGTAGGCTAAATCCGGTTGCGGTGGATGATTGTGAACGACACCACTGATAATGTCGTAGGTGAAAAAAATCTGGTACATAGAAGGCGTTTCATGTCTTGACCTTTACCTTTTCTTGATTTATTATAGGTTCCTTGGTCTGGTCTTCAGCTCTCAAAATCACAACATCGATATAATAAAATAATCATCGGCTTTAATAAAATACCATGGTACCCTCCTAATGACTCAATGAGTTATAACTGATCTTCTAATTCGTCTCTTGCTGTGACTTCCACAGAAATTCGTGTGCGCCGCACTTTTTCGAGTTTTAAATATGGCTATTCTCTGATGAATATATTTTTATAGGTTTTATATAACCGGTTGTCTATTAGTTTGCTGGAAGGATAGTAAACGTATGTGAAAAGTCACTTATCCATGAGAGAAAAAAATGACCAGATAAAAATACAGTACATATTAAACTTTTAAAGAATTGGATGCTTTTTCAAACTACCGCGAGACTCCATAAATGATATAACTAATATCCGGGGGGAGCCCTGCTACTAAATTACAACACTCAAAACTTTGCAAAACATCAGTCTTACAGAAACCTTTTTTATTTATCACTTATAGTGAATAAGTATAGTACAGTATCATTGAATAATTTTTTTCGAATGTTCACACTTTTTTATTTGAAGTTGGTTAACTATAATATAAACAAATCTTACATTTTCACGACTGAACGGAAACATACCCGTTTAGTCCCGTTAAGTAGTTAAATACTGTTCGACACCCGTTTTAAAACGACGTTCCATCTAAGTATTGTTTGAGCCCTGGCGTTAAGCATTTACGTATGTAAATGATAATTTGTCAAACGACCGTAGATTAGTTGGCCGCAGTTATAAGGCTCACAATTAGGCGACGCGCGTCAGATAAGCGTAGTTAAATGCTAATTACCCATCCGATACCTGTACACTGTACACGGGGATATCCCTGTAGTGCAGTTTGGACCGAACTCGTGGCTTACCGACCTACCGCCGTAGATGAGCGGTGAGCGCGATGCACTTGATTGCATGTTTGGAGATTTTGGAATCAATTAAAGGCACTCAAAGTTTTGATTACTGTGTTGGCGAACTGTTTTAACCTATACCTTTTCAAACTGAGTTAAAGGTTTGAATGCAAAGGTTACGCGGTTCGATTCTGAAGAAAGTTGTTCGATTCTGGACCCAGTTGCCAATTTTCATTGGCCTATTAATTAATGGGCACACGGATGTTACGGTATCTAACAACAGATCGACGTCAGATAGTAACAAAACCGGGTGTTGGGCCGTTCCCCTTCAAAACGTTATAAAATGCCACTGGCGTCGAAACGCACAAAAAATAAAGCATCATTATTTTTGAAGAGCTATGTCTATGAATGTTTAATTTTTAGTTATAAAACAAAACTTGTGTTCATTGTAAATGCGAAAAAAGTATGATGCTTCAAAATGGTATAATAATAGAAAATGTATTACTTCAAACTAGAAATACAATATTCTGTTTAGTCGACAAAATATATTTGGAAAATTAGTTCTTCGTAACCTGGACATAAAATACCATACAATGATACTTTATTTCAAAAAGTGAACATTAAGCTGTAACACAAAACAATAACGTAAGTAAGCCAAGCGTATACTTTTAACTCGAAACGCACTACCAGTACCGCCCCTAAGGGGGGCGGGGGGAGAGAACTTGTCAACCATTTCAATCGCTGAACGGCAACTCCTTCGCCCTAACAGTACCAATAAATAATGCATTACAATATCAAGCAAACATAACATTGCATTTGATTGGTTTACCAACGACTGTGTAACACTGCAACAGTTTGTTGAAATAACTTAAAATTACAAGACGAATAGATTCGAAACATTTAAATGCCAGTCCTTTCCATTTCAATCCGAGATAGTCCAACCCAAAAAGATTCCTACCCCGCTTACAGACCCATCGATGACATATCCAATCCCCCAGCAATATCTAAAATTAACAAACTTTTTCTTTGTTTACCAAACACATATCTATGCTCGAAAATTATTTTATGTGGTGTGGACTACAACTGTTGTATTGAAAAATTGCAAATTTCGCGAACAAATTAAACTTATTAATCTACTTGGGTGAAGGCGTACAAAGGACAGTGCAATTCCCAACCTAATTTGGGTTGAAGTCCAATGTTTCTTCGTTCTTCACATCTTATCTAGAAGTACAATGTGAAGCTAAATGCACTTTTTAAGACACAATTAGGAACCTTGTGACAAGGATAGACATGTCTCTCGATGAGTAGACATACTGATAAAAAGTCAAGAATGCTTTCAAGCGTCTTTTAAAAATCCTATTCTTATGCAAACATTTGAAAAAGTTAATTATAACATTTCCACGCAGTTCAGGCGGGCTTTAGACAGCAAAGTTTCTCATTTCGAATTACTGCTGTGGAAATGAGAGGTAATTAAAATTTCTGATTGCTACCATAGCAAAGCAAAAACGCGACGCAGTGGGGGCGTTCTGAAATTCTTCAACTCTCTTCAAAGGTGTGGCATCTTTGGAATTCTTCACCGACAGAAAGATTACCTCTAAACCGGACATTCCACTAAGGCCCCCTCCTGAGCCCCCTCCCTTCCTCTGTGTATTTTTTACCAGATGAGTTAAAAACATCCATTAGCTAGATTCTCAGTACTATAATGCATTTCCTGTTCCTTCGTGTGGTGTCCGTTTTGTTCATTTCAAAACTTTACGCCCTTAGAAACAAATGGCAAATTCCATACGTTGAAAAAACGTGGCAAACGTTTAAATTGAAAAAAAATTGTAAGTCATTATTTTTTGGTCGAAATTATTTTAACTAGGCCCTAAATGTTTTTAACCAAACTTGTTATTTGAATGGTGATGACGTTACGTTATGAAGAGTATCTTGAAGGAAATATAAACTTCAATAAATTAAAAGCCTAAATAATAACATTTCAAAATAGGATTACTGTTGGCCCAAATAAATTACATCCTCAAACTGTTTGGAGAGTGGGGGTTCGTTTTCGAAATACTGTACGTATACAAGAGTCGAATACAGACTATAAATTGTCTTTAGCGATGCTCTCGAATATTCATAAGTATAGATTGTTGCACCATTCGATCGAATACAGTTTATAAATTATTATTTGATGCTCTTTGGTGTTCATAAGTAGATCGTTGCTCTATTCGAAATGGGAATATACACTTGCAAGAAATGTCTGGTTGGCTTTCGGTTCCGCAATTTCAATTTGATAATATCATAAGCTAAGCCACTAAAAATTCTGATCTTCGCTCATTTGGTAACCGATATTTAAATTAAATGCAGTATGTGAAATAGGCCTATGGGATACTATAACACAGAATGTATTAAGGTTTCAGGTTTAGTGTTTAATTTTAAAATTACTAAACTTTGTGGACAACATACAATGCTGCTGTTGTCCATGATATGATTCCAAATAGTCAAATCAATCACTGATCCGATATAAACACTATTCAAATGGATCCACCAAACTGGGACAAGAGTCTAAAAAAGATGTGACGCGAATAGTGAATGAAACAGAAGAGTAAAAAGGAATGAAATATTGGGGCAAAAATGCCGACGGGATTCTAAATTAATTCCGGAGATGGGGATAAAAAGCGTCGGAACCAGTTTTAAAAGGCTGAGCGGTGACGACGACGAGGCATTTAAACCGACAGGAGGGGCGGGGGAGGGAATTATCTCGCTGTCCCGCATTGCCGGCTACATTGGCAACACTGCGAGACACAGCTGTTTCAAGGACGGCTGCATCTGCTATCACAATCACGCCTGCATTGATATCGGAGGCCCTCACATTAAGTTAACGGTGTTATTTGTCAATAGTTAGAAAATTATGGGAGGTCTTAAGATAAGAATATTCCATTGCAGATGATAATAAAAATGGAGAAAAAATAAGCTATTAAAGTTATTGATCTACGAGTATAGGCCTGAAACATAGACCTACTTAAGAAAATAGCCCCCCCCCCCGCAATATTCGGCTAAACTTAAATTAAGTGGCATAGATAAAATATGGGGTTTTCAATGAAATGTCAACTAATCACGATATCATGGTATACCAAACATTTTATTATTGAAAATTACACCTAATCACACATACAATAAGCGTCTTAATTTGAAACCACTCGTATTGAAATATAATCACTTGGAAAAAATATATGGATATAGGTAGTGAAGACGAATGGTGATTTTAAAATCAGATTCTTATTCTTAGTCGTAAGCACGTACGCGATACTCAATTGTGGGAATAGGAATTCTTTAGTGAACCAAACAATTTGACAGAATTCCCAACATGAAACGTTGCTAGGATAACAAAATTGTTTACTATCTTTAAAAAGGGTGTAAACAAGTACTCGCTTCGGAAGTGAAGAAAATACGAGTCATCGGTAGAACAACAAACAATAGATAAAGTAAATCAAACAAAAGAAAGTGAGATAAGAGCGAGAGAGTGAGCGATAGTGAGACAGCGTGACTCACGGGCCAGAGTTCACTTGTTGGAGACTACGTGATAATGCGCTCCGCGGAAGGGTGAACGGCCCTAGTGACTAATTACCACAGCGGTTTGGTTTGGACACGGTCAGTGTGATCAAATCGTAGGAGTTACAAGCGGAAGGGTGCCGTACTTAAAAAAAAAATCTCATGATGGAACATCACATCAACGACTTATCACACAAAAAAATAAGACATAGTATAAAAACAAAGTTTCTTACGATTTGTTGGAAATTTCAGCAAAAAACTTATTCCATAAAAATTCAACCCCTTTTACAAGTTTTCCTTTGCAGACTGTCGTCTGGGTTAATTTCCTATCATCCAAATATCGGCGCCGTCATATGATGCAATGACAACTTTTTAATCGACGGAATTTGATAAAATTCTGTACAAAGTAATCAATTACTCGGAAATATTAAAGATTAAAAATGTACTACGAAATGTAAATAAAATTATTTAGTTTTTTTTTTTAAATAAGTAATAGTTACCTAACAATTGAAGGAACTCGCATCACCAAACCACCTTCAAAATAAAAACTTTCAATATGGTTCAACAACTTGACAGGACCAGACATTAATATACCGCAAAGTGCAGAAAAGTTTTGATTTCGCTCATCGTGCAACTATGGAAGCTCTTCACGGAAACGCAAAGAAGCCCCTTCAAACGGTCGGTATAATGACGCAAAGTCAAACAGAAAAAGCAATAACCGAGTCCGGTAGCAAGTTAAACATCGGGCAAAAAACGAAAACAATATCGAGGGCGTTTCCCCCAAAATAACCTCCCTGAACGCGCCCCTTCATTGTCGGGCGTGGTCCTCGGGATCCATATGGGCCGTGTGGCGAGGTGGGCCGGCTCGGCGGCCGGCGAACTGTCACCACCGTCACCGCCACCGACAAACACGAAACGGCCCTCGGTAGAGCCGAGGGGTGAATTACACCACATTAGGAAAGTATACGTATACTGTACTTCCTGACAAGAGAACATAAAAATAATATAATTAATCCCGGATTTGCGAATTTAAAACGCCACCAAGAGAAATACGTCGCATTCCACTACACTAAATCAGTAAAATTATTCACACAACACTCACCAACATTTTGTAATTCACTTTGGTCGGGTTGTTATTTTCCATCCTAACTGCCATTGATGCATCGAATGTTCACACATGAAAAACAAACACTCAACCAAAAACACTACGGAAATCGACCGAGTCGAAGGTCAAATAATCGGCGAAATTTAAATAACCTAGAATATAAATAAATTATGGGACGATCACAGACGAAAATTACTTTACGAGGGCGGTCCCAAATTCACACTCGCATCGTAATAAGAGCGGATACTGTAAAAATCGACGGGTTGACACACAAGATAGGGGCGTACACGTCAAAATATCCATACGTCAAAATCATCTGACCATCGTCTGCTAACCTTCCAGTCACCCCGAACGTTCGTCGCACCACTCTCACTACACACACGTCCCTGCGCCGCGGTCGTATAAAAAACTAACGAATTTACTAAGCAGATAGTGATTGTAAAAAGGCCTAAACTACTCTAAAGGGCTCGGTGGGCCCCTCCCCATGTAAACGCCATTACGGCACCGAGGTTTGACGACTCGCCGGCAGAGAGCAGACAGCGTTGTGTTGCCTCCACAGTTCACCGCTAGAATGCGACACTGTCGACGCCGGAACCGATGCTGCCAACAGCGCAACAACAATGTACCGCCGCACCGACTCGCCGATGATAATTTCTCAGGAATTCGCAATACGGCCGGCAGTATTTTTATTTATGACTATCTGTCGTGTTTTACGGCCTAAGTTTCCACCGCTGTTTACAATATGGACTTTTCTAAAGCGGCTAGTTTTTCAAACTTCCAAACCAGTTAGTTAAATTATGCATTTTCAGTAGAAGAACTGTTTAAATATTCGTATATGCGAAGAGGCAATCTAATATAACAAAAAATAATTAAATATGTAAGTTTATACCGAATATTCAATTTTAAGCACTCACTTTGACTGTGAGAGAAGTTTGGCGGAAAAAGTTTTACTGTCTCTTGGTAATATTTTTTTACGAAAAATTGGTTTCAAAAAGAATGTGTACCTACTCTGCATTTTCCAAAAGATAAAGATTTCAAATAAAAGTTGAATTCTATAATGTAGGCTACTAACCGTAGGCAACAGACATTTTGATATAAAGAACCCTTTAAACATCTTCCTTGATAATATAGCCCCTTCTACATTAGTGGACTGACTCCCTATACAGAATTTTGCATGCTTGTGCCGTATCTCCCTCGTTGAATAATCCTCATAAATCATTTTCGTGTTTTCGGTTGGTAATGCGTTGGTTTAAAGTTCCACATCTCCTCGTAGTGTTTAATGTGGCTCTCTCACCCGCTGATAACGGTGGAGATGGTGACGCGTGTTGTAACGGCCAGCGGCGGCCGTGTTGTCCGAGGCTGATAACTACTGATAACGGGGCGATAACGTGACTCACGGGGGACATAGGGCACTTGACACATCACATACCGCGCGACGACAAACACAGTAGTAGAGTAGAGTCCAAACATGCAAGCTATACAGTGCTGCAAACAAACCGTGCACGGTTATGTTATACAGTACTACAGTATTTTGCAAAATCAACGACAGTAATAATGGATACCAGAGCGATAAAAGACTGCGGGTTAAGAATTAAAACTATTTTGGTAGCAATACATTCGTCGGTGACCCACTTTAAAAACTTCCACTACTGCCCGACAGTTCATTAGCATGACGTAATTCCAATAAAGAAACTTCTTAGTAAAAGTTCATCAAGATAACAAGTCGGTTTTTGAAAACATAAGTTAGTCATCAACGGAATTATTACAGTGCTGCGCTGCCTTCTACTGTGTTCAAATAACAGGATGCATTGAAAAAATTTCGAAGTACACTGCAGTAAGTAAAAGCAGAGTACAACACATAATGCTAAGTTATAAAACGTGGAGGATATGAGGGTTCAAGATTCAAACTTAACAAAAAAATTCAATCAGCACTTCCAGATTCACAAATAGTTCTTTACGATTTGATTCAAAATAATTATATCAGTCAAATCGACACTTGCAACACTGGTCTCATCTCATAAAGCAGTTTAAAACCACGCGAGACAAATTCGAAATAGCCTATCTGTCGTTCTGACAGCAGATATGAAACGCAAGAGAAACTGACAAAAGAGGCAGCGTAGTACAAAAACTGGTAGTTTACTGTAGAGAAGGCAGGCGGTGAAACTTATACACCGTAGTCAAGGACTACCTGTGTACAATGTTACAGACACTCGTCCTTCCATCCATGTCCACAGCACACAGGAAGGACATTTCCTTAGACTATACAACACACAATTGTGGACATCGCGGCTACACAGTGTCACTTGAAACTTTAAAATCAGAGATAACTGCCCGAAGTATCGTTGGTACAACTAAAACCAGGGATCTCAGGACTCAATGGTTGAGATTCAAATGGTATACACGGCGTGCAAATTTTTCCTAAATCAACGTTCTTTATGGTATACACTGCATGCAAATTCTTCCCAAATCAATTTTATTTTCCAATGCTTCCAATAGTTATCGTATGATGCCGCAAGACACTAGAAGAGCCAAACACTAGAAGAGCCAATAACTTAGTACTTCCGATCCATCGTCTCACATTCTACGAAAAACAACCGACATCTCTGGGAGCAAAATTCCTCAACATCCTGCCAAAAGAGGTGAAAAAAGTCCACTGTGAGAAGAAGTTAAGAAGCAACATCATAGCATGGCTACATCAGCGCCCTTTTCTACACAGTGGACGAGTTTCAAAAACTAGAGGCACGATTTTTAAAACTTCAGACTTTTCTATCTTTTGTACTGTATTAGTTTTAGCACAGAGTAAGGGACCTTACTGTAAAGGTTCTTTCCTCTGTGATAGAACTGAGAACAGTTACTGTTAACAGGTGATAACGAACTCACAGGGGACGTAGGGACTTGACACGCCTCATTAGCCTACAGCGCGACGACAAACACAGTAGTAGAGTCCAAACATGCACGCTACAGCGCAACAGTTATACAGGCTAAACAGTTAAGCAAATGATTCTGATGTTTATAAACCTCCTGAGCAGCTTATTGCAGAAATGACAGCTTTATTGGTTCGATTACTTAATTGTACACTTTGCAACAGATAATATACTAAATAAAATAATTAAATCTATTGAATACAAGAGGCATGTGCCCCAGATAGGGTCCTGTGGGTTTTGTGAGCAACCGGCATGGTTGGGAGTTCCAGATGACTCACGGGACTGTCTATATACTGTTTACCTGCCAGAGTGTCTGTTCCCTTAAACCGGGGTTGCGTATAGACGTATAGACTGTCCGGTCCATGTAGAACAGAACACATCAGTAGTAAGACGCCTTTAAATTTTGTAAATGTAAAATATAAAAAGTTTATTTTAGGCCTATATTTAAAAACACTAAATCAATTAAAACTCCTTTCAATATTTTTTTTTTTGCTGAATTACACAATGAAACATATTTTACATTCATTTTTATAGTAATAAATCAAGTCACAGACTGGCAAGTTTTGAGTTGTAATCGGTGAGACGCCGTCGCCGACCGCTATCCCTACCGAGTTTCCGAATGGTGGAATAAATTGGAGTAATTTAAGTTTTTGTGAGCGAGTGTGGGTGCCCGCATAATAAACGCGCCCCGACCCTGGCCTCGGTCATCCCCCGTGGTGAGTCGACACGTACTTGACTCACTACTTTACACTCCGTCGGGTCGGCTGGGAAAATTACAGTATCGAAATTTACGACTAATTTATTGCACTATTTATTTGCTATTATGGATTGCTATCATTTTCAATTAGCTTAAACAGAACTTAATAAATCAAATTAAGTTACTACATTCGCATCCTTGACTTTTTCTGCAATTTTCCTCAGTAAAAACATGTCTTGAGGTCGCAGCATAGCGGAAAAAAGCTATAAATCATAAAAAAATATTGGCGCGTGCACCGATGCAAAGTAGCTGATCCATAGGCAATGGGAGGAAAACCCGTCGCAACTCGCAACTTTTGCAACCTCCGCACGAGACTTCGCTGTCGTTGGCAATTATAAACAGTTCGCTGTACAAAAATAACGGATGAAGAAAAATAAATTATTGTTGTTTAGAATCTGCGCGTTACCGCATTTTAATAATTTTCAATGGCTACACAAGAGCCTAATTTCAATATGCTAATTTCAAAAGAAAAGCAAGCCTAATTTCTAAAGCAAATGTGCTAATTGTTAATTTGATTCATTATAGTTTTTTTGCTAAAATTGTTTTATTATTTCGCACAACCCGCAGAGTATTCTGTATTCTTGTAAAGAGATGAATTTGAGGAATCCACAAGGAGCATCGCGGATGGGGGAAAGAAAACGTCGCTATCAGCCCCGCCCATCGGGGAAGACGGAGGGAAAGTTTCCGGGAGTTTCTTCCCCAGACGCGGTTGGCCAGCCTGGGCCGAAGGTCACGGCACAGCTGATGCCACATCAACATTCCTCGTTCGTTTCCGCATACCCTTCCATTCATCCTTCCTCCGTTCCTCGGTCCCGGCCCGGCCGTTCCCGTTCCGGAGACACTGGTCACCGGGTAACAGGTTGCAGTAACATGTTATTTACCGCAACTTATTATCCGCATAATGGCGACAACAGTGTGCCGGATCCGGACCAATCCGCGGGGATCATTATAGTCTGACGAACCGATCATTGATTGTTGTGGGGGTGCGGATCCTAGCTGTTGCTGAAAATAATGCGACAGGTTTTGTAAATTGCAATGTTTCAATTCCTGGTACTGTACGGTTTTACAATGCGTTCATTGATATCGTTGTCTCGGCACTATTAGACAGCCAACCCAATGATAAAATTTGTTATACCCCTTACAAAATTAACAGCACGGCAAGCGATCTTCTGAAGAAACCACCGGTACTAATTGAAAACATGTACTTACCGACTTTGAGCGCTTTTCGTGTTCGTTGTCGCCATCATGTGGCAGTTTAATTGATTTGGATGAAATGAAGATAACTATGCCTGCTCTTCTCATTAAAAGTTTGGCGGTTTTGTTGAGTTGATGTCAGCAGTTAATGGAGTACCAGGTAGACCAAGCCTTGATCGTTGGTTTTAATTCACTATTGATATCATGGTAATCAGGATATTATAACCTTGCAACCAATACTTTTTCACAGTTAACAGCTGTTTAAAAGAAATGCTTAGTAGAAGTAGCGTTTTTCTGTTTACATTTTTACAGCTGTTTAAAAAAGTCTGGTGTTTATTATTTCTTTACTTTTTGTTGTTATTTCGTTGCCTTATCAGGCGAAGGAAGCCGAAACGAAATTGGATTCGGGACTCTCGTTTGAATTCCTAAAATTGAAGAGGGTTGCCCTTTACATCAAGAAAAAGAAGGAAGACTTCTGAGCCTACTCTTTTTTTCCGTCCATGTTTCATTTTATTGTTATTTTTATGTTATTAGAAATTTTGTTCGTAATATTTTTTGTACAGTTGCAAATGTAAAATTAAAGACAAAAAAATTCGTTACCTTGATGACAACCCATAAGGCCAATGTTAAAATTACAATTTTAAAACTCAATTTTAGCAAAAAATAACACTTTTTCCTAGGGTTGAGGGTGTTTCTAAACTCTTTTTGGGCCAAAACAAAACACTCTTGGATGCAAAATTTAAGCAAATTACACCCACTAGACTTCGAGATAGATGGAAAATACATCGCTACAGACACTCCCCGTATTACACAGTATAGTCAAGACCTCACTACATTACGGTAGTATAGTGGGGTCTTGGTATAGTGCAGGATAAACGGGTTATTGGAATTTGACTCCCGTCACGACTGACGCTGATTCGATGGTACTATATTGGCCTCAGGAGTAACAATATGCCAATTTTTGTTGTTAACACATTCCCCGGGTCCCCCAATTAGTCTAGAATAACGAGGCATTTTAGTCATTGGTGACACCAATAAGTGTTCAGTAGTTTTGGCGTCGTCAAACAATCCAAATACTGTTAATTGAGTGCAGCAAGTAAAAAAGAAAAAAAACTTGATAGACAAGAGAAAATGATAGTAGAGCGTCTAACAAGAAACTCTGACGGAATTATTGCCAATCGAACCAATCATCGATGTGGGGGTTCAAACAAATCCCGTTGTTGAAAATGTTGCAAAATAATTGTTTTATAGGCCTATCATCGTCATAACACAAGGTTATAAATAAATGCGGACATTCTGAATATTAATGTAAGGTAATCTATTGTGATAATCTGCCAAGTTGAG
The DNA here is from genome assembly GCA_030545055.2 of Neoaliturus tenellus. Lineage (NCBI taxonomy): Eukaryota > Metazoa > Arthropoda > Insecta > Hemiptera > Cicadellidae > Neoaliturus > Neoaliturus tenellus. Next base: position 61,231,583 of record CM061532.1, read on the forward strand.
TACAACGAAAAAGGGGAGGAAATAATAGACAAGGGAAAATAAAGCGTATTACAAGACATAACGGGTATAAACCTGTATACAAATACTTGATTAAGCAATTAAACATAATACTAAGTCCATTTTTTTAAATGAGTTTCTTCACAATGCATATATACACCACGAAGCTCCCTGAGAGGTATGGACCAAATCCGAATAACTTGACATAAAAATAATAAAATACAGAAACATTTAGCAATGCATGTACAGCTAAACGCTTGCATGTAAGCTTGCGCAATAATATCGTCGAGGGTCGAGTGACTGCATGTTTGGTATGCAGAAAAGGTAACAGGAAATGGTCGGTTGCAAAATCAGTTGAGGATACGACTCGACTGTGCGATACGCGGGAATCTCAACACGGCGGCTGCAATTACACGGACGTTATCCACCCAGCGGAGGACTGCCATGCCCTTTACTGGCAACAATCGGTAGGCGATTCAGTACGGAGCGGCGACGGCAGGAATGTTGGGAGGTGAAATATTACTAAATAACTTTTGAAAGAGATTATGACCATTTAAGATTTCCTGCAAGGCTAAAAGGACTAAGTATGGCTTTATCACAACATTTTTAAAACTGAAATACCATAATGCAAATTGTTATTATGAGGCAAACTTAACTTTTTATTCCTACAACCAGGCCAAAATGTTAAACCGCCATTTTCTGATCACTCTTATAGTAAGCATAATTCATTTAAAATACTTAAAGTAATCTCCTATCTTTAAAAGATGATATTCGCATTACCACAGAGAAGTCCCTGTGGTATTACATTGTTTTAGTGATGGTAAAATGTTATAAGCGACATTCTACAAGCGACATGGCTTGTGGATGCGATATTTCCTTGTGGGGATTAACATCCGCACTAGAGAATACTAGTTCATCCATAAAGACCTTCATCATAATTAGACCAATTCGTATATATGAGGTCGATTTTCTTGTTGGGATCCCACGTTAACCCCTAGATACCATCGGCTGTTGAACTATAAATTAACAGACCTCTCCAAGGAGAGTGTCGGCCTTAGTCAGTAAAGACTACAAAATCGCACCACAGTCAACCTACACTCATTTCTCATTCATATTCAGGTTAAAATACCCATTATCTCGAAATAGGTTGTCCCTGTCTCAAACTAGTGATATAGTGAATGCAGGATTTTCGATTCTCGATCTCGAATCGCCTCATTTCGTGGCCGCTATTATGGGAGCTTTTTAAGCCAATAGTTTCAAAATATTTCTGGAACACATTGTAAATTACACGAATTGGGGTATGAAAATTATTCCGATCAAGACTTCCACAGCATTGACGATTCCTCTGAACCCGGTCCTGAATCACGGCCCTTTCATCGGGAGGGACCAATTAGCGGGACAGATTGAGATAATGAGTGGGAGTACCGGGGGCGTAACCGGCCCCTTATCACACTGATAACAGAGATAAGGGACTCCCGTCCCGTCCCCGCCCTGCCGCCGCCGCCGCCGCGCCGTGGTCACATCACCGACCGGTATAACATGCGTTACAGTTACAGTATATGTGCCAAATAATACAGCGACACCGGCTACACTGAATATGACTAATGTGCTTAGTGGTTAAAACTATCCAGAAGCAACGTATAAATAGTCTTTTTTCTTGAGAGCGATAGATTTTGCTGAATCAGGGTGTGTAATTTAAATACGCAATGAGGTAGAGGGGATTTATCCATATACTTAAGGTTCATGTTTATACCATCATGTTGTATACCAAGAGATGCGGCGAACAACGATAAGCAAAATTTTGACAGAATTTCAGCTATTGACCTAAAATAAATAAATGTAAATAAATTATTAATTGTTGTAAGTAGTCCTCCGCACTTACTTATAAGGTACAGAATTTTCTCTTCTTAATCCAGTTATAATAGCACTGTATATCTAAAAAAAAAACTTATTCTTCGCGCAATGTGCTTAATCCAAACAGTTATAATAGCACTGTATATCTAAAAAAACTTATTCTTCGCGCAATGGGATAAACTATGAAATATTATTGAAGCGATATAAAAATTATTGATACATACAGTATTTATCATAATATAGACACAAACAAAAAGGCAAATATGAATGTAGAACATGGAGAGAATAGAATAGTGCTTTCATAACTGGTTAAAACAAGCTGATTTTAGCCAGGATCACTCGATCACTATCATTCAGAAACGTATACCTGGCGGTTAAAAAGTCATTGCTCAGTCTGAGCCAAATAACTTCAATGAAACTTTTCAGGATTAGATTTTAAAAACCATCCGTCAATTAACACTTTATTGTCCTCTTTCATGTGCAAACAACAACTCTATAAATGTCTATGTCATGACCGCTCACTCGTTAAACCATCATCATACGGCGGATATCATTTATAGGGTTTACACTTCACAATAAAGGGTAAACTCATTCGTTTATTATTAATTTTTATTTGCTACGAAATCGCCAGAATCATTATACCACCACGATAGAATCTATGCAGGAAACAATATTCATTTATCATTCATTTTCACTGGCTATAAAATCAATGAAATCTTCGCCATGAAGAGGTTGACGATGAAATATTTCAATGGAAATATAGATAACAACGTTTCCAGAATTAATATAACAATAATTAACAAACGCCTTACATTTAGACAGAGTTAGGACCATTCTGTCCAACACAACCTCAATTATGTAAGTAGAAAAAAGAGTCCTCGAAGCGTTGTAAAAATATCGAGCATTTCCAAAATTACTTCCGATATCTCCAATACATCGCTTTCTGTCATACTATTCCTATCCGTCAGCCAATTATTTGCGATTATAAGTCGCGATACAATGTTCCCTCAGCCGGGGACGGATACATATTACATCGCGGCGGCGGCGGCACAATACAGTATTGAAGCCCGAACCGCCGCGGGCGCGACTGTGTACACTGCACACTGTACAGCGCTGAATAATAACTCCACCCGCCATTGTGTCGAGCTGCTGGAAAATGAACACTAACTCCGTCATCGACTATTTTACTCATTACACCACATTTTAGAAAATGTTAATGCAACGGAGGTTCGCTTCGGGGAAAGTCGAGAAAATTTACTCGAAAATAATACTACGGAAATGATTGCTCATGAATTTTAGTTAAACTAGTTTTTAATTTCACACAAAAATGTATGGTTATACTCGTATATTATGTGAGGTATGCTTTACCCAGACCACTCTTGTTAAAAAAATTCAAGATTAAACCAGTTCACTGTTGCCATTTAATTTAAAAATAAAAAATATTTCTGGATAAGTTTGAACGTTTAAAAGTTGAGGAAGGCAACCCTAAGGACAAGAAAAAACTAACATCACTTTCTCAATTTACCGACTTTATTCTGAACGAAAAAACAGTGACAAACAAAATCTGGTGTAGTAACAGTTCAAATATTTAAATTTAACAAACATTCGACAACGATAATTAACAACGGAACGACATAACGACGGAAAGCTATACAGGGTGTTTCAGAACTCCCTACCAATATTTGGTTGTGTCCCAATTGCGGTCAGTCCCAATTCCGGTCAGGGGTAAAACGGTCCAGATTGCGGTCACCCCAAAAATGTCGTGGGCTAATGGAATGGCATTTGTCCAGATTGCGGTCACATTTTTGGACTCCATATAATATAATGAGTAGCACAACGAGCGAGCCAGGTAGGCTATGCACAACGACGGACCCATACAGCAGGTATGTCACCTGTAGGGGATGCTAACCAGGAACCATGTCCCGCAAAGAGGGCTATGGTAAATGTGCAATTGCAAGATGCATATTTTGAAGCTTTTTTATTATTTCATCCTTCGAAATGTGCATTCGAAAACACCGTTAACATATTGTTTGGGTAATCAATAAAATTAATGAATTTGTCTTTAAAACAGAGTTTTTTCAAATACAGTAAATCAATGTTCATATATTAATTGACAAATCAATCTGTACATGTATCTATATATATAACGAGGTGGCCCGTGCGCAAATTGCGCATTTTATGATTCTGTATGAGTGAAACTCACCTACAGTAGGTGAATGTTGATTGTGAAGCGACAGATATCTATTTTTAGCGAATTTCCCTATAGGGAATACGCTATTACGGTAGTAGCCAGTGTGTGTGTGTGTGTGTGTGTGTGTGTGTGTGTGTGTGTGTGTGTGTGTGTGTGTGTGTGTGTGTGTGTGTGTGTGTGTGTGTGTGTGTGTGTGTGTGTGTGTGTGTGTGTGTGTGTGTGTGTGTGTGTGTGTGTGTGTGTGTGTGTCCGTGGTACTGATAACTTTTCTATTTTCATAAGTTCGCAAACCAGCATGATCGGGTTATGGGAACAGGGTTTTATGGGGTTTCAAAAGGGTGAAAAATGGTTTTTTTGCATTTTTGGAGCATAATTTTCAAAATTCAAGAATTTTAACTAAAACCATTTAAAAGAGCTTTAAAAAACAAACAATTTAGTATTTTGAATTTTTAACTTGGCTTAACATGTTACGGAGAAAAGCCAAAAATAGGTTTTCCATGTTAATTTTATGGGAAATCAAGAAAAACCCTATATCTCGCTTATTTATTGGAATAACTTGATAAAATTTGGTATGTACATTCACTTGGTAGGGTTCAACTGATATTTGCTTACAACACCCACATGGCGGCAAACCTACATACTCACCCCTATGGGGTTTATGGGGAAAATGAAAAGAACACCATAACTTGATAATATTTGGTATGTACATTCACTAGGTAGGATAGAACTGATATTTGCTTACAACACCCATATGGCGGCAAACCTACATACTCACCCCCATGGGGTTTATGGGGAAAATTAAAAAGTGCTGAATATTGATACAGTTTGACATTTACCTAACTTAACTCTTACATTTCCTAACAAAACTAACATTTTCTAACAACATCCCAAGGTAGAAAAAAAGGTAGAAAACCTACATACCTATTTTTATGGTGTTTATGGGGAAAAGACAATATTTCAAGATCGTTTGGAAATTCGCTGAGTACGCAGGTCTGCTGCGACGGGGGTATTGTTTACTATCTGGCTTTTAAAATTCATCTGAAGGTAATCAGCTGTTAAATTACAATTCACATTATAGAACTTGCAATAAAAGTTGGTCAACATTTTAAAGCGCCCTCTAGAAATAAATCAAAGGCGAGGGGGGCGAAGGCCGAAACAGACCTTTTTAATTACGATTCGTCACTGCGGTATATCCTAAGCTTTAAAATGACACCTCAATCTTAAATATTGGTTCAATAGGCCGAGAGGAAAAGGGACGTAACAGACGAAACCCTTATAGAAATAAGAAAATAGATACGTGATGCCCTTTTTTTGTTAACACTACTCCTCCCTTATTTCTGGACCAATTTTAAAGTTTAAGGTGTCAAAAGAATGGTCTCAGTTCGTAGTTTTGCAATAAGGTTTTAGATTTTTGATATTTTAATTCTGAAGCTCACGGGAAGCCCTCAAAGTTAATTTTTTGTCCATAAGATTAACATGGGGAACAATTTATATTGAATTTCTAAATAAAACAGCTGTTGATAATTAAACAAACACATCTTATCTTCTTATACTCTAAAACAAGCTCTGTGTGTACGGGCAAAGTTTTTTTTCGCTCCAAGGATTTTTGATTTTTTTATTGAATATGGGGTTTTTGGCCACCAGAAATCGATTGGAGCTGGTCCCATAGCTGGGAAAAATCCAGTTTTCGCGCTAGAGTTCTTTAAAGTTTCCATGTTATCCTTATGGAGATTTTTAAATTGAACAAAAATCAGCTGATAACTGTAGATATAAACCAATGTAACCAATGTGTTACATCTTTAATCTGTAGTTTAGGAAAATTATATCAAAGTGCAGCACCCTCTGGCATGGCGAGTGAGCGAAGCGAAAGAGCTCCTCTTAAAAATGAATAGGGCGAGTGAGCGGAGCGAACGAGCTTTGTGTGAGAACGAAAGTAATAATTTTACCGAGCTTAAGCTCGGTCCCCCTGGTACTATGTTAAAAGCTGAATAGAAGCAAATTGAACTGATACTGAAATATCAACACAATTTCAAACTTTAATACGAGGAGTGAGTGTCTAATCTGAGGTTTTACGTTTTCTCAAAATGTAGCAGTTAGATTTTGCTTGAAAGTTTTATTTACGCGTACTTGGGCACAAAAATAAGTTTTGTAACTTAACCCTGGAAAAATTCATTTTTGTTTACGAAAACAATTTTGGAAATATGAATTTTTGACATGGGTGTTATTGGTTGTCCAACTTTTATTGAAAGGTAACAAATATTAAAATAGAACATTAAATTTGTGTACATGAGTTTTCAAACTGCTGTAAACTATAAGGAAAAGGGATAGTTGGTTGTAAGTGTAATAACCTTTTTATTTACTATTAGGCCTAAAGCATAAACATGTTTTATGCAGAACGCTACACATATTAAAAAACCTGTGTAAAAGACAACATTTAAAAGTTTTTCGCCTCCAGTATAGAAAACAAGCTTATTACAAAAATGATTTTTATAAAGATAAATTTTAATCAAAATAAAAATGTCACTAAAAATAAAATGGATCACACCAATAAAGATGTACATTCTCTTAAGTTTTGTGATTTCTATATTTAAATTTTGTAATGTCATGGAAAGTTAAGTTAAAGAGGATTCAGGCATAAATAGTAATGTGGACTTAACTATGTCATTGACTACCTCATACAGTAACTACAAAAACAGCCGCAGTGAGTGCTGCATAACTCATACAGGACCGGGGAGTAATGAAATGTTGATTTTTATTCTGTTGTCATTTACGTTTTATGTTTGATGAACTATGTGGATCCAACATCCGCGAATTTATTCTGAATTTTATGGGAGGGTTTAACAAAGGGCCTAAGACATATCGGTAAAAGAACAACTACGTAATCTTAGCTAATTTAGACCTAAAAGAACGAGCACCACATCTCAACACTATCACATTGGGAAGTTGGAGAATTGGTAATGAAGATCGATCTATGAAACACCAATATTGTTCTATCTGATTTTCAATATAATGAAATTTTTTCCAAAGTATTACCATGGAGCAAAGTTTAATCACCAGGCCTACCCCAATAAATGCAGCGCATTGCGCTGCACAGGCCTCCTAGTAAATCTGTTAATACGCGACATGGCTTTTTGAACAAGGAACTCCTCCTACTGTACATTTTTAAACCGATTTTTATGATTTTTGTGTCAGTGGATAGAGCTCGGCGTGAAGTTGTTTTGAAAGTAAATTGGTTAATATTCATTTTAGGGGAAGGGCCCTACGTCCTCTCAAAAGTTCACCATTTTCCCATTTGATTAACATGGTTAAGGAAATTGATTGATAAAAAAGTGAACAGCTGTGAATCGTCATCATAGAAACCTATCCACCCAAGGAGGTTATATTCTAATACTGGAGATAACACTTAATAATACTAAAATAGCGTGCCACTGATTTGCATAGATTGGTTGCACTGAAGTATACTATATGCCGAAATGAACGAGTCAGCTAAAGGAGTCAAACTAATTGTGAATAATTGCCTGGTGAATCGGTTTTAATGGACAATTAGGCCTACTGAAATGCAGCTATCATAGGCAAAACCATAGAAAATATAGTATATTTCGTCACAAGGGCCGAAAGTGGCGTTTTGCCGGCCCCGAGATCGTGTTTCAAGTTCGAGACTTGAAGCGATCGAGGGTTGGCAAAACGCTTTCGGTCCGAATTATGAACGATATTTTTCATCACACTACACAATTCAATAAATTCTAAACAAGTGAAAAATTACTTTTTCGTTCATAACAAACAAAACATAACCTCAACTTCAACTAACCTAGCGAGATGTATTGCTTGAGTTTCTGGTTGCTAGGCAACCACTTCACATCAGCTAAGGCCACCAAATAGTATATTTCGTCACAAGGGCCGAACGTGGCGTTTTGCCGGCCCCGAGATCTTGTTTCAAGTTCGAGACGAAGTCGACAACTTGAAACGATAACTACTAACCTAATCTAGGGGGATGCAATGTGTTTCCGGTTGCTAGGCAACCAATTCATTTAATTGTTGCAGTCACATGTTTTTGTGATACAATGTGTTGTGAATGTTTTTATGTAAGGTCTAGGCCAGCTGATTTTGCAGGCCTAGGCCGGAAAATTTTGCCGGCCTAGGCCGTCAAAACAGGTGTTTCGACGGTAGAAACGAGGGTCGAAAACAGGTGATATCGATGTAGTGTGATGAAAACTAATATTCTAACGGTAAGTGACTACAGCTGATTCCAAGGGAAAAGCATTATTTTCCATCTACGTCATACATATTTAACAGTTGCTATCAGCTGAACTACTGACTACGTCACTGATTTGTTATTCGTTGTTGTTGTTGTTAAATACCTTATAATATTCTAAATTTCTCTGCTACTGTTTCCATTACCGCCCTAGGCCGGAAAATTTGGCCGGCCTAGGCCTGCAAAACAGGTGTTTCGTTGGTAGAAGTGAGGGTCGAAAACAGTTGATATCGATGTAGTGTGATAAAAAATAAATTTTATATCTCAAATCTGAATTTTATTTGAGAAAATTTGTACTGTAATCAGTTATTAGTTATTAAAATGTTAAGTTTATATGTTTTTACTAAAATTTTTAAATAATTTAACTTACGTAATAATTTTATCCCGCTTAAATTGGGACAATAGTTTAAGGTAAATAAGAAAATCACTTTTTGCGTGGTATAGCGTAGTGAATATAAAAATGGTATGGCATTTTTCATGTTTATGTAAAAATTTCTAAGATCGAACAATTCCAATACAATAAACTTAATCAATTTTATATTTTTATATTTTGCAGTTTGTATACAGTCATCTAGTTTTAAACAAAATAATGACAATGACAATATATTATTACATTGAAGATTAAATCGAATATTTGAAATTTGTAGTTCCATACAGAAATATCTCCTAATTAGACAAAAAAACTAAATTCTTTGGACCACGAGTTGAAGTTTAATGATTTCAGAAATTACTTATTACTGTTATAAGACCAAAATTCTTGTATTTCTCTAAGTAAACTTGTAATATGTTTAAAAAGTAATAGGTCTAGTTCAGCTAGGTGACAAAAATATTAATTTTTGTTTTTACTGTTTTAAAATATGTTAGAGTTAGAGTAGGCCTAATAAAAAATGGTTGGATTGAAAGTAAAATCTTCCATAACGAGGGAATAAGTTGTCGTTTGAAATATTTTATTTTCTTCTCAGTCACAAATTTACTACGGAAGTTGTCCTAGGCTTAAATGTATGCGTGATGTATGATTACGTATGCATGCGGAAAATATTTAGAGCAAAATTGTGAACTTTTCATAAATTGTAGAATGGTCTCAAATTGAAGGGTTTGGCCAAAAGGACTCGGTAAGAAAAACGACATGTCCAAGAAGCTACGAGGGAATGATAAATGGAAAAATCAACTGAAAAGTAAGCTGTCTGATCGTTTTGGAACAGGACAAATATATTTAGAGCCTACTTACAGTAAAGGCCTGCGTCTAGGCAAATGATGCGCGATTGAGAGATGATACGGTTTTCTATGGTAGCGTTTAGAATAAATTATTATGGTTTATCTTAATAATGGTTTATACCCATAATAGCCTTAATTAGGTATCATATATTATGCAATTTAAATTATTATTTGTAACTATTATTTGTAACACATTGAAAAAATGCATTACTTTTATTGATTTCCCAAACGCTGTCGGACTTTTGAATTCACATTTAGAATACAAACTTTTAACCATTTTATAACATTTTGAATGTATAAAACAATTTAAACGCTTCGAAATGTTTTCTCAAGTAATCGCGCATCACTATCATCTAGTCTAGCGTCATCATATACCACATTTCAGAATCCTTGCTGCTCTAAATATAACTAGACTCGATTTGTGAATATGGTCAAATCATTCTGTTATATAAGTGGCAATTTATTCTAAGAACGCGACGAAGAGTCTCCCAAAATGTGACCGCAATCTGGACACCCTTTCACCACCTGAACCTCGACCAGCCCCCATAAAACTAGACTTGACCGCAATCTGGACAGTAGGGGGACTTGGCCGAAGTAAGGGTGGAGCGGCAAAGAGCGGCAACCCCCCCCCCCCCCCGAGGACCCCCCCCCTCCCCCCCCCTCCCCCCCCGAGACCACCCAAGTTGCGGACCCCCCCCCCCCCGAGACCACCCAAGTTGCGGACCCCCCCCCCCCGAGACCACCCGCGGCGTAAAGGTACCGACCCTCGGCCAGGTGCGACATTCCACACCTAGGGGAGCCGGCACAATAAAACCTCACCCCTGCGTGGGAGCGTCCGCCCGGCGATGTTACACAATAGCGCGTCTTATATTACCCATCACCCCACGCAGCTGCGCGTCCCTTCTCCGACCGTCACCTTACACAGGATAAGCAAACCGAGCGTCGACGGCCATTTTCTACACTCCCCGACATCAGTAGTTGCCTAGCTGCCGTAGTGACCGGACGTTCCTGCACTTCGCTCCGCTTGCTGCTTCCTTGCGCCTCTGTCTACGCCACTATCTTCTTTGGATACTTCTCACTTCAAATGTAAGTATTATTTCTAATTTACAATAACTAGTTATAATTAAATGTAGTTTTTACTTTTTATTAGATTTCAGTAAATTTTGACTTTGTCAAGAAACTCAAAGTGTACGATGATAATAGTTTTCACTGCTTCACACACAAAATGTTAAACATATGCAAATAAATATTTTTAATTTTACTAAACTATTCAAAATAGTTGTTAGCTTTTATCCCACATAGACTATGAATTGCAGCGCAACTCTTTAAACATCTTGTTACATTCTTTCATATTGAACATAAATTATAAATCCATTATTGAGTCTCTGTAACATATTTTATTTTTTTTTATTTTTTTTTATTTTTTTTTATTTTATTTTTTTTTTTTTATATATATAATTTTACCTTTGTCTATAAACAGAAAGAGCAGGTTGGTTATAGTTTACACTACATCATACACAAAATGCTAACCATATGCGAAAAAATATTTTTTTAATTTTATAAAAACTTTAAAAATAGTAGATTGGTTTGGTCACTTATAGACTATGTTTCGTAGCTCAAATAGTTTAAAGATCTACCTGATTTGTTTATAAAGCATGTAAATTTTAATCAATAAATTGAGTTATTAAAACGTTTGAATAAGCTAGTAGCGTATTTAGAGACTTTATATTCAACAAAAATGCGTATTCACAACTAGAGTAGTTTTGAAGAGTTTATTTAGGACTTAAACGTTTATACTTATTTATAATTTAATTTGTACTAGTAGTATGGAGATGTAGTTATATTTCATGTGACCCCCCCCCCGCCCTTAGCCTTAGACTGAAAATAGCGTCAGAGTTCTAATGTGTAGCGTTATTTGTTTACAGATCATCATGAACAACGTTGTGCTGGAACGCCGCTTCTCCTGCGCCCAGTGCGGAAAGTCGTTCAAGAAACGAGACCACGTTAACGAACATGTCCGCTCCGTCCACGGTGGGGCCAACTTCCCGTGTCCCGAGTGTGGTCAATCGTTTACGAGGGAATCAAACCGTCGTCGCCACATCAACGCAAAACATGCTGAGCAGATTCAACCGGTGATGAACCCTGCATTCAGACCGGGTCAGTATCTTAAACATTATTTATATCCACTAAATAGTCATATGTCTGAAATTCTTCTCTCATTCGTAGTTTTCATAATGATGAGAAAGAAATCCAATTTAACATCCGCTTCACTGTAACTTAGATCATTTATTTGATTCCAATTAGCTAAACTTCATTCTCACTTAGAGTTCTGTAGCATTCGCACTCGAGATGTAATTATGATAAAAAGATTTACACCATTCACTATGTTTATTCAACTAATATAAAATATTCTAATCATGTCTATGATTTTCTTTATAGACTTCGTGCCTACACCGAGTCCGGCGGAACCGCGACCCGGGCCCTCAAATGCTCCTGTCTTTGCGCCGAGACCTGGCCCCTCAACTGCTCCTGACGTCGAGCCCAGGCCTGGCCCCTCAACTGCTCCTGACTGTGAGCCGAGGCCCGGCCCCTCCAATGCTCCTGACATCGAGCCGAGACCATCTCAAGCCCCAGTACCTGCTGGAGTTCCTACAAGAGGTATGTATTTATCTTTAACTTCAAACTATCTGGTCTAAAATGTAAAAATTCATCCAGATATTTGATACCAACTACATGGACCATACTACCAAAGTATTTTGTTTCAAAGACTCTTGACCAATCTTAATATAAAATGAATCTCAATCGCAATGTGGACATTCAGAAAATATTTGAACTTTCTCCAGTTTTACAATTCAATGAATCCCATTGCAAAGTAAGTATAATAAATATTCAGTTTTTTCATATCAGTTTGGAATCTGTTTCTTTTATCAGGTTTAGCATTATAATTATACATGTGACTATAGCATTGTGTGTTTTTTCAGGCCATGTATGCGCAGGGTGCGGACAATCCTTCACGAGGAAGCATAACATGCAGTTCCACGCCCGGTACCGTTGCAAAGCCCTACGTGCGGAACGCCAGCCTGACCAGACCGGTGGAGTACAACCACCTTCGCCTGCCCCCTCGTCACCGTCATCCGTGGCAACTTCAAACGAAGACGTCGAAGAGGCGCCTGTGATCCCTGACGGCTTAGCTCCTGTGGGGTTCACCGAGGTAGAGACGGCGTTCCGCGGGCGGCTCAAAACCTACCGCTTGACTGAACCCGCAGACGAGACAGTTACCCTGCAGGAGTTTCTTCTGCCGCTAAGGACACAGGTAACCACACTCATGCGACAGATTCTAGTTCACACTCATGCCATCAAGTCTAATCTCTGGGTCGAATGCGAATTTGTTAACATTCACGGCGAGTCTTGTAGGCGTGCCTTCAAGACAAAGAATGTCGATATCTTCCACACAAGTGATGTTGATAATATTTGTCAAGACTTCATTAACAAAATCTTGTTGGAGAAGGAGACATGCGAGATGAAGGGCTCGGGGTGGAGCTTTGTTAGGGTTTTAGATATGGAGGTGAGAGTTAATGTTTACTGCCCTATCAGAGGTAGCTCCTTCATCCCCCTTCCTCGCGACATCACCGTGAAGCATGCCGTGGTAAATGTGTATAACGATGCGGATGAACGTTGCTTTGAATATGCTATGCTAAGTAAATTCATTCAAAATGCTCCTAGTAATCAACTCACTACAAATTATTTCACAGCAGAGGTCAGGGCACGTTCAAATCTAAATTTTGATGGACTGGAGTTTCCGGTTAGATTAGACAAAATCCGCTCGTTTGAACGCAACAACCCTGGCATAAGCATAAATGTGTACGGTCTGGACAAGAAGAAACAGAAGAGGCAGCAAGATAGACAAGAACACTATGTCTTCCCGCTTCGCGTTGTGGAACGAGAGCTACCGAACCACTTCGATCTGCTATTCCTAACTGATGAACGGACCACCCACTATGCGTACATCGCTGACTTCGAGAGGCTAGTTGGTAGCCAAATAACACGTCGTGGACATCGTTTGTACATTTGTAGGAGATGTTTCGCGCATTTTGACAACCGACCTAACAAACTGGGTCTCACAGGAGAGCAGCGGTTAGAGGAACACAGGCGTTACTGCTACAAAAACGCACCATTGAGAACCGATGTTGCGGAAGAAGAGCACATCATGTTCAATCGGCCCGAGCGTACTAAGAGGAGTCGATTCACGATCTATGCCGACTTTGAGAGTATGCTCGTACCCTTTGAGGCTGATAGGCCTATTCATCCCACACCAACTGTTCGACCGCCTGCTTGGGACCCTGCAACTAACAGAATGACTGGTCAACAGCGCATGGGTGGTACGCCCAACAACGTTAGGAATGTCCACAGACCGTACGCTTATGCCTATTACATTCGCGACGACCTGAGAACAGCCGACGAGGGAGACTGCGACGACGATGATCAGGATTCCAACACCTTCTCCAAGCTGCGGATGTACAGAGGCGAGGATGCTGCGCAGCATTTTATCAACGCTGTACGGGATGACGTACGGAAGATTGGCGACATCCTTTACGGCCAGCGCATGCCCGGAGACCCACCTCAGTTGACAGAGCAGGAAGAACTTCAATTCCGACGTGCCACTGTCTGTCACATCTGTAAACGGGAATTCGGCCCTAACGATGGTGAAGATAAGATGAAAGTTAGGGATCACCAACACTCGCCTCCGTACAACTACAGAGGAGCTGCTCATCGTTCGTGCAACCTCCGCTACAGGGAGCAGGAGACCGTCAATATGTATTTCCATAACTTGTCAAACTACGACGCCCACTTCATCGTGCGTGAGTTAGGCGTGGACAAAGGAGACGTTGAGGTACTCGCCAACACCGAGGAGAAGTACATAACTTTCTCGAAGCGATTCAAATATCCGGGCGCGGGCCGGCGGAATAGTATTAAGTTACAATTCGTTGATTCGTACCGCCTCATGTCTAAGGCATTAGGCACATTGGCGTCTATTCTGCCGGCCAACAAAATGCACCTTACGCGCGCCCGGCACCAAGATCAAGAAGACTTTGATTTGCTTCGAAGGAAGGGAATCTTCCCCTACGAGTACGTCACGTCCATGGAGGTACTTAATGATGATCACCTGCCACCTAAAGATGTCTTCGGAGAAAATGTCACCGACGAGGACTACGCACACGCCCAACGCGTATGGGATAAGTTCAGTTGCACATCCCTCGGGCAGTACGCAGAAATATATCTGATGACCGATGTTCTGCTACTCGCCGACGTCTTCGAGGGATTCAGAGAAATGTGCATGACGCATTACAACTTGGATCCTGCGCATTATCTTACTCTGCCTTCATACGCGTGGGACGTAATGCTACTCAAGACTGGAGTGGTGCTCGATACCTTGCGAGATGTCGATATGTACTTGTTCTTTGAGAAGGGCATCCGAGGTGGACTGACCCAATGCGTCACTAGGCACGTTGTCGCCAACAACAAATACACAAGAGCTGAAGATGGCGGCAACCGAGACGGCCAGGGCGCATCGACAAGTGGAGGTGTCGTAGAACACGACAACGATACATTTTTAATGTATTATGATGCAAATAACCTCTACGGATGGGCCATGTCAGAACCACTTCCCTACAAAGATTTCGAGTGGCTTTCGCAGCAGGAAATCGCCGACTTGAACATCACGGACATACCGGCAGACGGCGAGTATGGATATGTTTTGGAAGTCGACCTGGAGTACCCAAGAGACCAGGCGCTCCACGACAAACACCGCGACCTCCCGTTCTGTCCGGAAGTACGAAAGTCGCCGGCTTACCAGCTGCCCTACTCATCAGAAGACATCATTAATAGCGGAGCAGGACAATCCAGCAAACTAATGGCTACTCTCACGGACAAGGATGAATACGTGATCCACTATCGTTACTTACAACAAGCGATCGAGAATGGACTGCGTGTTCGCCGTGTTCACCGGGTTATGCGTTTTAAACAGTCGCCGTGGTTAAAACCGTACGTGATGCTGAATACCGAACTGAGACGGCAGGCCAACAATAAATTTGAAGTAGAAATGTTTAAATTGATGGTCAATGCTGTCTACGGTATGAGTCTCCAGAATGTGAGAAAACACCAAAACATGAAGATCGCCACATCCCGCAAGACATACACGAAGTACGTGGCCAAGGCAAATTTCAACGATCGAATTTGGTACGATGAGAACTTGGCACTACTAAATATGGCGAAAGTACGAGTTGTACTCAACAAGCCAGTCTATGCGGGAATGTGCATTCTGGACCACAGTAAACGGTGGATGTACGGTTTTCACTACGATATGGTAGAAAGGTACGGCATCGAGAATATAAAGATGGCCTACATGGACACAGATGGTATCGTCTACGCCATCCGTACCCTAGACGTCTACCGCGACATGATGACGCACCTGGACGACTTCGACACCAGCAACTATCCCCAGAACCACATGTGCTACGACGGGCGCAACGCTAGGGTTTTGGGGAAATTCAAGGACGAAGTCGGTGGGAGAGTTATTAGGTTATTCGTCGGCTTGATGGCAAAATTATATTGTATGGTATCCGGAGGCTTTACGTGTGCTGTTGGTAACGGAGATGACGACGACTGTGGTGCGCCTCCGCCGATAAAGCGGGCAAAGGGCGTCAACCGCGCCGTAGTTGCAAAGGAACTGTCCGTACAAGATTACCTAGATTGTTTATACAACAAGACTATCAAAAGTACGGACAACCAGAGGTTCCAAAGCAAACACCACATAATATACACCGTTGTGGTAAGGAAGCGGTCCCTGGCACCATATGATGATAAACGTTACGTAATGCCAGAGGACGGAATAAACACGCTTCCGTGGGGGCACTATGCTATTCCCCCCAGGGCGCCACCGTTACCTCCAGCTCTACCAGCGCCGATGGACGTAGACGACTAGACAGTATAATTTAAGTCGCATGAGTGTGATCGGGTAGGCTCTGTTCGGATCTCGGGAGTGTATTCGTGTGATGGACTGTGATATGGACTGTTTATGGACTGTTGTGGACTGTGATATGAACTTTTATTTATTTTTGTGTGTAAATTTTTCTTGTTGTTGATTGTATGTAAAGTTTATAAACGAATCAAATTCATTTGTTGATTATTTTATAAATGTTTTATCCTTGTTGTGTATTATATAAATTTCTATTCTTTTGTAAATAATGTATAAACTTCATTCTTGTAAATTAATGTTCTGTTGAATCATTTCTTTTAATACACTCAAGGAAAGTTTTAAGATTGTTTCAATAAATCTACCCTTTTGTATTGATCTTTTAAAATATTGTATCAAGTTCATTTTCAAATATTGTATAAAGTTTCTATTATGTCGAATAATTTCAGAACACTCGATGTTAGGTTTAAGAATGATCAATAAATCTAGTCATTTGTATTGACATACTTGTTTTCATTTTCCAGTTTTACACTTAGTAATAAGATCATTCACTGTCAGACTCTTTGCTTTTTAAAAATACTAAGATATCAAACTCTTTTCACTTTGAAAGTAAAATATAAATGACGAGTCTGCACAGATGTGTACAAATACTTAAACTATCAGACTCTTTTGAAATATAAAGTTACTGGACTCTCTGGTCTTTGAAAGTAAAAATGTAATGTCGAGTCTGTATAAAGGTTAAACTAATAGGCTCTTTTCACTTTGAACTATTATGTCAAATATGTGCAATGAGTAAATTATCAGACTCTTTTGAAATATTGAGTTACTAGACCCTCTGGTCTTTGAAAGTAAATTATAAATGTCGAGTCTGTTCAAAGATTAAACTATCTGATTTTTCTAAATGCACTTTAAAATATTGAGCCTATTCAAAAATGAAAACTTACATACTAAAAGGAAATGAAAAGATTGGTGTTTGTTGAGTACTCATTTTTATTACAAGATAAATGAAAAAGATTTTTACTTTACAATACAAAGAAAAATAAAAGATTTTTACAAAGAAAAAAGCAAACATTGCTACAAGTGTTTATACAATCTGGTGAATAGTTTTCTGATCATCGCATCATTGTGAGCGGTGGAGGTGTCGTCGAAGAGCTGCACGAAGTCCATCATCCTCATATCATGGTGAGTTCGGTAGTACAGGTAAGTCAGACAGTAGTGACCGCAGACTGTGCTGTCATCATCTTGTAGGCGATACTCGTTGTACAGGTAACGACGAGCGTTACGTCTCAGGAATCCTTGGTAGAAGTACAGATGCGGGGGTTGTCCGTAACTGTCGAAGAATTCAATGACATCACTCTTTCGGTCCAGGTAGAATGCAACCCAGTGCGTACCGGCTTCATTGTGTGGATCGGTATTCACAACGATTGCTGTAGACGGGGAGATGCGATGCGGTAGTCGGTCGGCGGCGTAGACCCCATGATTGTGCACTGGCAGAGTCGATAGATATTTCTCAATCTGATTGGTATTCATTCTACGGTGTCGATGCCAACAGTTGCGGTGGTAGTACTCGTTGTAGTGCTCGTAGACGTGTGAAAGCAAGAGCAGAAATACGAACTTGTTTCATCTGTAGATTCCAATTCATCGTCAATATTGTTAGTCAAAAATAACCATCCGTGCAATGCGATGCAATTGGAGAGTGAGCATCGATGGTTCGGTGATCTGTGATGGCGACATCGCAGCGTGGATTTCGATAGTAGATTGTTGATTGTCGCCAGTGAACCGCATCCGATATCGTCCAAGTCGATAACGTTGGTAGTGCAGTGATCAATAACTAAATGTCTGTATATAAAACTCTTCTTTTCCGATCCTTTGACATAGACGGTGTGTCGTTTGGCGATTATCTTTCTTAGCTTTTGTTCCAAGTCGTTGTAGCTAATGTCCCCTTGATCCCACTTTAATCCGTGATAGTGTTTCGATAGCCAGTGTGACTCTCGATGTTTGTCGATGGTCAGTTCGTCCCTGTTGAATGGCGGTTTGGCGATGTGATGCATCAGTAGTATTCCGCTGTCCACTTCCATAACGCAGACTTCCTTCATTATGTAATCATTGATGTTGTCTTTGAAACTCTGGAAATCAATAATGATGGGAGCAGCCAAATTCCTGCAACGTACTCTGCGTAAGCGATCCATCTCGTACGAGTGTTGATGAGAGACTAACCACCAAAGTCGACCATCACGTTGCGGTGTCGATCGATTTCAATTACGTTGTCAAACTCTGCGTACACCAAACAGTTGACAGTCTCGGTTAGCGCGGTGCCGAATCCCAGCTCCATGCGCACGCTGCCGTTGCGTACGAGATTCCAGTGGCCGGTATCGCTGGCAGACAGGTCGGGTGTCAGATCAAACACTAGAAGGCAGTATCCGTTTTCGAAATCTTCTCTGCTAATCACGTTTCCAGCGTCTGAGAAATGGATTCCCGTGCCGTTGAATATTGTGTTGTACGCCATAATGAACTTTGCACTAGCAGCAGGAGAGAACTTGGGTTGGAGTGGTTTGGCCGGCACCTGTTCACCGTCCACGTACAGTGAGAAGTAGTTCAAATCGAAATTCTTGAAATTGTACGGATTCTTTTTGACATCACCGTTGAATGCGGCATTGGTTACCATACCGACAATCACGCGCTTCGGAACTTGTCCCAGAAATACGTTGTCCAGAGTCTTGCTCCTTATGCCGGAAGCGAGCGTGAATGATTTCACGTCCACTCGTGTGATTGGATATTTAGCGGTACCGGATTGTAGTATCTTGCTGTGCGCCAACAGTACGGTCGGGCTGACTTTGCATCTTCTAATCCACAGGTTCGCATCGACGATATGCACTTTGTAGTCGCCTTCGTGTACCATTATGGAGAATGCATCTTTCGATCTGTTTAACTTGAATCGTAGCTCGACTCCATTCAAAAGATATTTATTCTGATTACACATGTCCAAATGCAGATGACCGACCATATCGATTTCTCGTCCTCCTTTCGTTAGCTTACGTCTCTTTTCCAATCAATCATTATCGTCTTCGGTGTTTTCCATATGGCCTGAATCATCGGCGTTCCACAGCACGGACGATAGATGTGATTTCCTGGCATCGAATCCGTAGTTCAATACTGTTTCGATGTACGCTCGATAGGCGTAAGTGTTGTTTTGTGGTGTAACCAATTTTTGATTCATGCACATGTCCACTTGACTGAACAACGAGTGTAGCCAGTTATTTATCGGACCAGCTTTTGTTGCATCATCCGCAGCGATCGCCGATCCGTCCGCCTTGATTATCGATGCTGTGACTTCCAGCATTGTTTGCGAAAGATCGGTGTACTCTTCGCCATTGCCGGGCACTACAAACTCTATCGGTGAGTCGTCCGTCAGTGTGGATATCGGTTTGTATTGGATCCATTTTCCATTTTCGATACTCGTCTGTGTGGGCGGTAGTGAAAACAAGTCCAGCTCCGTCTTGACGCATTCGCATGATCTTTGATGTATGAACGACATGATTAATTAAAAATATCTCTTATTGCCTTTGTCACTTTCCTTTTATTCTTAACTGCTGCTTTTCTCTTCTTGGACGGCGATGATGACGTCCTTCCTCTAAGGAGTTTAGCCAGAGACTGAGGTGTGACACGCTGTGTGCCACGGCCACTCGACTGCTTCCTGCCGCCAGACATAGCGCGCTTCGCGGAAGTCTTGCGCGTTGCGCGTTTCGCGCCACTCTTACGCGATTCGCACTTTTTGGATGCCGGACGGATGCGTTTGCCGCCACCACGGAGAACTCGTTCAATCTTGTCATCGGCCGTGCGTTTCAACGAGCCGGTAAACTCTTTCATGCGCTCCTCTGCCGCATCTCTGGGATGTTTCGTGCGGAGAGTCACATCACCTAGAAAACCCATTCCGGACTTTAACGCTTCTCTGCCCAATGCCGCAACTCCGCTCTTGATTATCGGAGATACGGTGCGAAACATTCCGCCCAAGAAGCTGCCGACTCCATGTCCTCTCTGATAGGCAGCACCGCGAAACACTTTGTCTATCGATCCGCCCGTCTGCGAATGCTGGCGATAGTAGTACGCCATGTACGGATCGTTCGAAGTCATTATTACAGTTAATTATGCAGAGCTCTTCTGAAATGCAGCTTCACGTACGACGTCCCGAACAGGAATGACAGGTTTTGGCCCGTGTGATCCCTGAGGTCGATTTCCACAGTCTCGAATGCTCCTTTGGTGATCGGTACGTAATGC
Source organism: Neoaliturus tenellus (assembly GCA_030545055.2). Taxonomy (NCBI): domain Eukaryota; kingdom Metazoa; phylum Arthropoda; class Insecta; order Hemiptera; family Cicadellidae; genus Neoaliturus; species Neoaliturus tenellus. The sequence continues at coordinate 61,252,340 of CM061532.1, forward strand.
GGGCTGGTGTAGAGTACAGTCTTATTCGCCCCGTGCACGTAGTCACCTCTGTCAATGTTGATGATCTTCAATAGCGGGGCAGAAGCGTCTCCGATCAACTGCGGCTCAATCAGATCGCAGTACACGTACATGTTAGCTGGAAGCCCCATTGATAGATTCGGTGGCCATGACGCTTTATTGTTTTTCACAATGTCCTTCTGTTGCGGATCGAATCCCAACTGTAAAGCTAGTTTATAGTCTAAATGTATCGCAACCACATCTTCTTTCAGTATTTTTATTTCCACTCTGTCCGCATCTTTGTCATAAGTGAACTCCACGTAATCGATGAGGTCCTTTGCATCATTAATCATATTCAGCAGTTCGGTTATATTCTTGTAGTAACCCATGTCCAGAGTAAACGTGTACTTGTCTGGCTCTTCCATACCTATGGCGGAAAGAATAGTATCCTGTTCGATTATTATAATCTCGTTTTTGCCCACTAATGGAAATGAACATGGATAGTGAGATTCCACCAGAGCCATCTCCCATGCACCTTCCAATCGTATCTGTTTCGAAAGATGCGTAGTGTAGTTTGACACCTTATTGTTGGGGAAATATTCCATAGAACTGTTGCTGGGTAGCGTCAGGAAGAATTGCGAGTTAGACATTTTGTAAGTCTTGCGCTCTCACCCAAGAGTTAAACTCGTCTCCGTAACCTCGCCACTTGACGTAATAACGCTTACTGGTGCCTCTGCCACGAGTGTCCAGTATTTTGTCAATCTTGAATAGTTGATCACTCCGATAGATTACTTTCTGTAATTCGTGTTCGTAAAACTGACCGGTCAAAACTTCACCTTTGAGGTCCGCCAACGTGTACATGGGCAGCGGCATCAGAGTGTTCACTTTACGAATAGTAAACACTTCGTTACTCCAATTGGTCTCGTAGCCTTTGGCGAACGTGCCCTTCTCCCTTGCTATGCGCACTGTGTCACCAATCTTGAGTTTAGGCTTAACACGGCGTGGAATTTTACTGTACATGCGTTGTAGCACTTGTGCTATCGTCCGATCATTTTTCACATCGATGGGGCGCAATCCGCCACCGAGACTCTTGTGTTCACTGGCGTTGTATGCTTTCACCAGTTTGTTCAGTACATCGATATATCGGTAAGTGTTTTTGTAAGTCAGGTAACGCCACATGCGAGACTTTAATGTACGATTCACGCGTTCCACTACTGCTGCTTTAACATCGGGATTCTGCGTAGTCACATATTTTATTCCGTACTTTTTGAATAACTGTCTGGTCTTGGCGCCGGTAAACTCTGTTCCTTTGTCAGACTGGAGGCAACGCGGAGTTTTAGTCGCTTCTTTGAATATTTCTTCGAATGCCACTGCCACTTCTGCACCTTCCTTTCTCTTCAACGCTCTCACGTACAGACGTTTACTGAACACATCTATCACGGTCAGCAGGTAATTGACTCCATCGTTGTATTTACTCAATCCTCGCATATCATTCAAGTCCGCTTGCCACAGTTCATACGGGCCAAAAACAGAGTACTGGTTGCGTGGGAAGCGTTTACGAGCCGGTTTGTGTAATGTATAAGTATCCTGTGATTGTAGCCATTCGATTACTTTCGACTTTGAAATATCTCTCTTGCGTGCAGCTCGCACTAGCGGTGTGACACCGCCGAACGCACCGGGCTCGCCGGGGTTGTAATAGAGCCGGTCCATGCTCACTTGGCCGGATACGGTTCCCACCTGTCTAAAAAGCCCAGCGGCTCCCTGTCCCACTGGTATTCATCCCTGTTTGCGGGATTTGACGTAGCATAGCCGCCAGTCGCCGCTTCTTCAATCGGTGTTTTCGCTAGATAATCATCGACCTCACGTAATGTTCTCTGTAATGATGTCTCACCGCGTCGCTCCTTAGCTCCTCGTTTCACTATTGCCCACGAACGTAGCCGCTCTCGCATCGGTGTTCTGCGTGGTGATGGTGCACTCGGTGAACTGGTCATCCGCAATGATGATTTGAATGTGTCATTCAATTCCCGTAACGCTCTGGTATTATTTATAAATTCTAGAGGTACATTCATTTCTTTCAAAGCGGTCATCACTTCCATCCATCCTGGCGGTATACGTTCGGTCATTCGAACTCTCACTATGTTATTCAAAATATCAACTATATTCGCATTCGGTAGTTTTCGACCATCGATAAACACCGAGTAGTTGATATCCCAACTGATTCGACTATCGGGTTTTTTCATAAACCGTAACAGATTGCGGGCGTCACTCCTGTATGTCTTTGAGAACATTTCGACAATCTCATCGACTGGCCCTTCCGCTGCACCCCGTGTCGGGTGTTGGGCATCATCACCGAATGTAGCATCCACGATTGGAATATTAATCGACTGTCGATTATTAGAGGCAAAGTGTAAGAAACGTTGCAACGCCTGATTGTACAGTTTCCATTTTTCACTATCGTCTATACTCTTGTTATTCATTATTTTCTGCATCTCCACATCCAGTCCTTCCGTAGTGGACAAATTGTTTGATGACTTCTCCGATGATGTAGACTGTAAACGCTCAATAAGCTCTTGCGGGACGATAGCCATCTTCTTTGCGTGCTCCATTATTGATGTGCAGCAGCGGCCGGTCGGAAGTGTAGTTTAACGGTCAACGCTCCGTGACGGAATGAGAGATCTCGCTTTAAGATGTCCTTCACATAAATTCTCACACTTTCGAATGTCTTCTTTCTCACCGGTACGTAGTGCGGATCATTGATGAGTGCTGCCTTGTACGTCCCATAATCATCTATCGTGTGGGATATATTGATAATCCTCAATAACGGTGTACGGGCATCGCTTAATATTTGTTCTTCAATCAGATCGCAGTACACGAGCATATGTGATGGTAAACCAAGACTTAAATTAATCGGTCTAGTACTCGTTTGTAAACCTGGTGCATTTACCAATTCGTCTCCCCGTACTATTCCTAACTGAAGTCCGATTTTTGGGGAACCGGCCACTCCTTCGGTAGTTCCCAATGTATTTGTTCCGAACGTCACTTTAAGACGCTTTGCTTCGTCAATATCGAATACACTTCCAGTTTTCTTTACAGTTTTCAACCCGTTGATGTGTTTCAACAAATCTTCGGCTGAAGTGTAGTGTCCGGGATTTGGTTTAACGTCGACGATCCATACTTCTTTTTTGCTGAATGGTTTGCCTTCTTTTCCTGCAGACTTCTTGACTTCTTCCTTTTTGTAACCAAATATTTTTAGTAGAGCATCGGAGTCTACTGTTGCGAGCGTACATGGATAATGCGCTTCTACGAGCGCTACTTCCCAATCTCTACCGTCCAAGCAAATGTAATTCGGTAGTTGTACAGTAAAATCATGTGTAGTATTTTTCGGATAATAATGTATTGAGGGACCCGTACCGCTAAGTAAAGTCAAATAAAATGGCTTCGTCTGGACATCCATTTCACTTTCCCAATGCACTACTGACTGCTGCCTGTAACACTGTGCTCAATAGTAATGGAATAAAAACTCCGCCACCTTTCTGCACTAGATACTTTCGTTTCTGTCCCCAACACTGTCCTTGTCTTACTAAGCGTCTCAGAGTCACTTTATGTTTGCTCAACTGACTTTTAGTCTTACTCGACAGAGGTACGTTCCCACGTAGCACGTTGTAGGCGCACTCGCAGACTGAACGAATGCGACTCTTGTCACAAACCTTTAACAGTGCCTTGCGTTCCTTGGGTGTTGCATGTATCAGCGCTCTGAGCAGCGGTGCGTCCTTCTTCAAGCACGACATGATTGCAACTGACTTACTTTTATTTTTTCTTTGGTAAGTACACGTAGTTTACACGATCCTCGGGGAATATGCAAGTGCGTACTCTCATGTCCTCAGATGTCGACTGTTTCAAGTCCAAAAGTAGATAACCGTGTGCCTGTTTTGTGGCGTCACTGTAGGCTTCCTCTATGAACTTTGGGCTGTCTGGATATATCTGCCTGGCTAAATATCTGATTTGTACTCTGTCTCTGGGATTTTAAAAAAATATAATGTAGTGAGCATTTAGTGAGATGTCTCTCTGGCCACGACCCTGATGAAAAAGATTTTGAGTAATGAAAAACACACTGATGTTACGGTGATGACAACCCTTCGTGAATAGATCCACCACTCTATCATCTGCCTCACGCATCATATCGTCAATTATAACCAGTATTGGTTCCTTACCATCATAATCACTCAAGTCTGGTAAGCCCTCAATGTGGTTTATTTTGGAATTACTTACATCACCTCCTCCTCCACCACTACCATAATGCCAGTTGATTTTGGCAAATTTTACATCACACATTTCATTTATGTGTTCAATAAACTTGGACACAAAATGTGATTTACCACTGCCCGATGGACCCGCCACAATGGCTGAGAATGGATGCTGCCACTTCAAGCTCATGACTGCTACTGACACTAAAACTAAATACCATACACTTTTCTTAATATAAAGGTTTGGGGTTTCATCTTAAAATAAAAGACATTAGTTTATGCTGTAATGTACATGGATTATTTATTGCTTACGAAAGCTATCAAAATTTATAAAGGTTAATTAAATCTTGAGTCTTCTTTTTCTTGCTTTACAAAAATTCCAACGGTGTGAATTTACTGCCTGGAAGTGGACTGCGCTTCACCAGACGAAGGCGATCTCCGAAGCCGCTGTTGTACCGCTCGATGTCGTGATCGCTCAGGACTTGGTTGAAACGCCTGGGCAGGTAGACTCGTAGGAAGAAATCATCGCCGACTTGACCCTCGAGAATGACGACGACTGTCTCGCCGAATGGAGTGGTCACACGCTCCATCCCGCTGATCGCATAGCTGCACTCCTCTCGCAGATCAGACAGGCGGGTGTAGGCCGGAGAGCTGGACTTGCAGGTGTTCAATGATGTCCGCAGGTCCATCGTTACACCAGGTGCGGACTCTGAAGTCATGCTGCTGCTGATGCTCGACATGGTAATGATGAGAGTATGAGGATGATGCGACTAGTCGAAGTGGTCTCCAGGCGAAGAATGATGCTCGGTCGGTCCGTTCGTTCGGTTTTTGTTGCCTGCGACGCCATCTTGGAATTTTTTATGTGCGCAGGTGGTCGATGAAACGTGAGAAGGGTCGTCCCGCAGGTGTTTGGCACATTCCACAATGTCTAGACATCATAAATCTTCTTTTGTTTGTGCAGGTGGTCGATGAAATCTGAGAAGGATCGTCCCGCAGGTGTCCAATCTTTTGTTTGTGCAGGTGGCCGGATGCAGGTGGTCGATGTAATCTGAGAAGGGTCGTTCCGCTTCTTTTGTTTGTGCAGGTGGTCGATGAATTCTGAGAAGGGTGGCGACCATCATGGATTTTATGAGCGCAGGTGTTCGGCGAGGTCGCACTCCACAGTGTCTAGACGTTGTTCCTACAATGTTTTCTTGGTGGGTCTTCTACGCGCATCTTGCTTTTTCGGTTTTATCATTGGCTTTTTCGGTTTCTCTATTGTCTTACTGTATCGTGTTACTGTTTGTGTCAAGCCGCTAATCTTCGGTACTCCCGTAGCTTTATTAATCCACATATTCTCTGACTTGTCCACTACTTGGTTGACGCTCTCGTATAATTCACTATTCTTGTCTATAAATAATCCGCATCTGTACACCATATCCGAACCATCATACATTTCCATTTTTAATAGCACTGGTCCGCTGTTTGATGGATTTTGTACCGCGTAAAATTGTCCATTTTCAAGCCATGACACGATGGGGCAGTCATCTGAAGGTTTTGGAACAAATCCTGGTTTTGCTGTTTCTTCCACTTTAGGCTTAGGCGTAGGTCTTATCCTCTTCTTAGGCCTCGGTGATGGTGGAACTGGTATCTGCTCGAGTGTAGCGTTGTCGTCCGCGGCGTTGATGTCGGCCATGAATGCATTCAAGTATTCGTCAATTAATCCGGACGCGCTCATGTCTGTACCGCACGAGTGACTGTGTAAGACTGAGTGAATCGCTTACTTACAGTGTATGAGTCGAACGACATTTTGTAAAAAGCGCGCGGGTTTCAAGGACATGCGGACGGTTATGTAACTAACGTTGATGGCGTGGGTAGTGTTTAGGCGGGAAGCAAATTATGTAAATTGAAAAATGGAATAAACGAAAATAAATGAAATAAACGAAATAAACGGAAATAAACAAAAATGAATTAATTAAAAAAAAAAAAAAGTCAAATACCTCTACTAATTCGGGGGGGGGGGTCTCGGGGGGGGGGGTCTCGGGGGGGGGGGGTCTCCGGGGGGGGGGTCTCGGGGGGGGGGGGTCTCCGGGGGGGGGGGTGCCGCTCTTTGCCGCTCCACCCTTACTTCGGCCAAGTCCCCCTACTCTGGACTGACCGGAATTGGGACTGACCGCAATTGGGAAGACACCCCAATATTTTAGGGCATTGTTCCTGGGTTAAAAAATATCTAAATATCATATTTAAATTGTCCGTAAGTCTTAAGTTACTCACACAGCCGACATTTTGTTTTTTACACATAATAATTTTTATTTCCGTAACGGATGGTTTTATTCAGATCATATTATATTTGGTATAAATCTTTATCATACCAATGTACATTTCCAAGAAAAAAAATTAATTTTTTCCATTGTATATTTTCAAAATGGCGGCCATTTTAAATTTTCAAACTCAAATATCTCAAAATCAGTAAATTTTATAAAAATTTTACAAGATACAAAGAAGTTGCCAAATTAAATTACCTAACCAATGGTACCAAGTTTGTAAGGATCGGACAACAAATAACGGAGTTATTGCGATTTATCTTCATAAAAACATTGATTTTGCTGTTTAAATGGCCTTGTTTGCATTAAATTCAATGCAAAATCCATGTTTTTATGAAGAAAAATCACAATAACTCCGTTATTTGTTGTCCGATCCTTACAAACTTGGTACCATTGGTTAGGTAATTTAATTTGGCAACTTATTTGTGTCTTAAAAATTTTTTATAAAATTTACCGATTTTGAGATATTTGAGTTTGAAAATTTAAAATGGCCGCCATTTTGAAAATATACAATGGAAAAAATTAATTTTTTTCTTGGAAATGTACATTGGTATGATAAAGATTTATACCAAATATGATCTGAATACAACCATCCGTTACGGAAATAAAAATTATTATGTGTAAAAAACAAAATGGCGGCTGTGTGAGTAACTTAAGACTTCCGGACAATTTAAATATGATATTTAGATATTTTTTAACCCAGGAACAATGCCCTAAAATATTGGCAGGGAGTTCTGAAACACCCTGTATAGTCCACACATACCACCGTATACCGTACGTACATCGATTATTGACCCACTTGTACACGTACACGCACTGTCAAGTGTCACTCAGTTGATAATCAGTAGTGCCGGGTCAACCGAATATAACGAGGACTTGCTCGCTGGTTTTCATTCACTTTTGTTATAGTATCATTGTTGAATTTTTAAACTAGAGGCGGTCAATATAAGGTGGACTATCTCTGACAATGAACTTCTTTTTGTGCGTAGTGTAACCATGTGTCTACTTGTCAAATGTCAACACCACCTAGCAAATGTTGATGTTCAATCAAAACAAACAAACTGTCAATGTGTCAATGCACATTGGTTCATGTTTTGATGGTAAACAAAGATATTTCATGATTGAGAGAACACACATGATTATACAAGGACATGAAATAAATTCGGCGTCTATAGATAGTCCACATGCTCTTGACAGTTTCTAGTAAAAAACCTGTACCGTAATCGAACTTTAAATTTACGCCAACTATATATTTTCACAGGTGATAGCTGTTTCAAAACCAATGCTTAAAAGCTATAGTTTCTGTGCAAGTAGCATTGTTCACATTTCGTCATTTTTCTTCGTTACCTTGTTGGCAACAATGTTAAAAATTGAGTTTTTTAAAACTTAGTTTAAGATTAAAATAATTTTTTTTCAGGGGTTGAGGCTATTAAAACTCACTTTTCTACTGTAACACTTTCAAATGCAAAAGTTTAAGAAAAAAATTACCCGCTAGATTTCTAGATCGATGGAACATGCATCGCCCTTGACACTACTAGTATAATGGTATAGGATGATTCGATCAGAAGATACAAAAAATGAACCATTTTTATAGTAACCAATCGGATTTGATTAGACACAATGATCAATACAACAATGAACCATATTATAGTAACCGCTACCTTGTCCAACAAATCTGGAGTCCGTGGTCCAGTAAACAGTGTACAGGACAAGAAGTCAAGAAAAGAAAAAGATTTAGGAGTATTTACTGAATCAGCAAAAAATGTCATCTACCTGCAAAAGTTTAGAGTGATAATTGATGGAGAGGCCGTAGGCCTATAAAACGGTAGTCTTACAGAAATTCCTATTGCTCTTGTTCAAAGAGTAAGAACATGGCCGTAAGTAGGTAACGAGACAGGTTTTTGATAACGAATATGAATGTGTGAGATAGGACAGGTTGAGGAGGGTGGGTCTACCTCTCGACAAGGTGGCGAGTGGAGTGGGAGTGGTAAGGGGTAGGGGAGGGAAGGTGTTATCAGAAGCAGACATCGAGATAACGTGTGTCTCCGCTCCACGGTCCGGCACCGTGCAAATCTGCGTTACGACAGACCCACCCCCTAGCCTGCCATGCCTCGCAACCGCACCTGATCGGCACTTGTATACAAGAACATTGTTCAAAAATATTTACCAGCCAGTCAAATATATCACGCACAAAAATCAAATTCTTAAGATCTAGCAAAATCACTGTAAAGGAAAATAGTAGCGCCAAGTATAAAGTTGTGTAAACGAGAGGTGTGTTTTAGATAAACTAAGTTAATTAGATAAACTTTTATTTTAGTATTTCATAAACTATCCGCTAATAGCCACAGTTGAAAGTTACTAGTTACCCGGTAGCATACGAGCCGAAATAATACTAACACTGTTTGTTTTGATCATTATAGCCATTAAGACGAATTTTTGTTGATTTTTCTCCATAAAGGATTCAGTATCAAGTACCATATTATGTTTAAACCAAACGATTGTTTTATGTTGAATTAAACCAGAAACAAATTTCTGAGTCCTGAAAATGTCTAATTTTGAAGAAGTTTATCTTATTTAGAGCTCACTATAAAACAAGCACTATTTGTGCGGACAATTTTTTCTGCCCAAGGATTTTTGCTCTTTTTCTTTCATATGGGGGTTTTGGCCAAAAGGAATCAATTGTAGCTGTACCCATGACTCGGGAAAGTCTCGTTTCCGCCCTTAGAGCCTTTCAGAGTTCCCATGTTATGTTATACTTAGAGACATTTCAAAGTAGCTTCGAAATTGAAACAAATTTAGCTGATCACTGTTGAAATAAAGCAACTTGTTACATCTAAAATGTGATTCATGGAATTTACATCTAAGTGCAGCGTCTCCAACAACAAGTGAGCGGAGCGAACGAGCTCGTCGAACAAGTTTACAAATTCACCGTGCTCGGTCCCCCCGGAACTAAATACTAATTCTAACAACTAATCTTATAAAAATTATATAGTGAAGAAGTGATATGGGACTGAAGGTTCTACTAGGATCTCCCTCCAACATTTTCTCAGATCGTTGAGTAAAGTAACTTTAATCCCGCAAAACAAATACAGTACTGAATTAGGAATCTAAGGGGGGCCACGGGTGTTGGGAAGTGCGACGGAGACGGGACGAGAGTGAGAGTTGGCGATAGACAGAGACAGTGGAAGTCATCGGCTCGCGGCGGCGGTGGCGGAGGGAACGAATCAATAATTTAACACCCCTCCCGCTCCCCGAACGACACCACCCACACATCCGGTTCGTCCATCTCACTTCCGCCAGCTGATTTTCTCTCTCACTCTATCAGCCCCCTCTCACTCCCTTCACTACGTCGCGTGCCAGCCGTCTAGAATGCGGGCAAAAGCAGTTTTTTGCCTCCCTCTCGGACTATCCTTCCGATGTCAGATAATGAGACTAAATTAGTTTATTGTACGGCGTTTAAAAAAATATAATTTACTGCACGAGAAAGAAATAATAAAACCTGAAAGACCTTTGCCGGTTTGATTTTTTTCCTCCTTGGGCGCAGTTATGTCGTTTTATAAAGGAACACAGAGAGCTAATTTCTGTATATACACGCCCTGTACGCAAAAACATATCGATATGATATTTTATCTTTCCACGCTGAAGATAACTTTTACCAGAGTACAAAACCATACTGATCGATATTGTGCGTAATCCTAGGGTATGTTGGTAAGCCGTGTTGCTGTGCTACGCCCTTCTCTGCTCAATCCTTTCTCCCCTCATGCATTATCAAAATTCCCCACAATACCAGGCCACAGAAATCCGCCGACGGTACAAGGTTTTGAAGATTACTTTAGCACGTTGCACGTGGTTGTTTTAAATTAGTTTATTTGAATTTAAAACAAAATTATTGTATGTGTATAATTCATATTTTATTAATGGCTTGTGACGTTTTGAAAAGAGAAAAGGCCCACATAGACCTAGGCATACACGAGAAAAGACTTATCGATCAGATTGAATAAAATGGACTATTTAATAGGATTTCTTATAAATTTGATGTTTAATAATTAAATTAATAAGCAGACCTTTATTTACAGCTATTTGATAAATACAGTAACTACAAACTAATGTGTACCTATTTTATTAATGCATTGTCGGGATTACTAAGTCCAGTAGATTTTCGACGAATGTGTAAATAATATTTACTTCTGTAGTAACTACCCTCTCCACCTTGGATTTTCATTTCCAATTCCCATAAGACTAATGTTAAATTTGAAACATCCTTACTCCTTTAATATTGGTCGAAAAATATTCATTTTTATGTCATTTAAAAGGAAATTTTAACATAGGCCTATAGGGGACGACTGTGTAAAGAAATTAAACTACTGAAAAAACGAGTACATTTTTTACAAAAAATTGAGAATAATTTTTTGTTTATTAATCAAACAATAAATATTATGAAATTCATTATTTCATAGGGCCCTAAGTACCGGGTGTCCACAAAAGAAGTAAACAAGTCAAGTGTGTTTGTCAATTAAACATAAACTGCGTGTCCGAAATCGCTGCGGTTGGTAACAATAGTTAGGAAAACACTTCAAAAAGTTTCTTTACAAAGTTGACTGTTGTCAAAAATACCAACAATGTGGTAAAAGTCGCTACTTAGTGATTTGGATGAAAACGGTTAATACGCTTACTGAAAAGTCTTTCTGTGTGTTGGAATTTGAAAGGACTCTTCAACTGCTACAACTGTGCAAGTGCAACGTCATTTTTCTGACAAAATATCGTAAAACCCAGTAGCGGCTCGTGGCCCGTGCGGCCCGTGCGCCCGCACGGGGCGCCAGGGGCGCGCCGTATTTTGGGGGGCGGCGTGAAGCGCCGCTCCGGGCGACGGAAAGAGGGGTCAGAGAAAGATAGGTGCTTGAAAAATCAAACAAAGAGAAGGGAACGGTAGTTTTTATAATGTAAATCAATAGTTTTTCTTAAATTATTTATCTTTAATGATTCAAGAGAGCAGGCCAATGGCCTTGTTTGTATGATTTTTAAACTCGTGTATATACAAGGAAGAGCTCCCTGAAACACTCGAGCGCCCATCCAAAGTTGCGGTGCCGCCCTCTTAGGCTTGTAGGTATCCTCTTCTCAATATGAATATTCTAGTAATGGAAGAATGGTACGGCACGAATGACAGTTTTTTATGGTCTGCGATCATGGTTGACATCCCGGCGCCGACATTCCGTCAGCCACACTATATTCCGTCAGCCGACATCCGTCACAGAACTATAAACTACACCATGCTTTTAAAGTTCTATGACATCAAAACCCAACCCTTGGTCAAAAGAGACCTGATTGGGACCCCTCCCAAACTGGCCTCTTTCCACAAGACTTGATTACTTAATTACAACTTAGGCCCTGGTTTTAGCCTATTTGGTGAATGGTTGAGTTCGTTTAGTAATTTGTATGTGACGAATACATTTTGCTTAATTTACATTAAGCTTAATTTTTACAAGGGGAGGAAATAGATAAAGACAATATTTCTATACAATACCATAGTTATTTTATTTCCGAGTTTTTAAGTAGCCGGAATGTCTCATAAAGAGTTAAAAAGTAAATAAAAAATTAAAGACTGAAGATTGTAGACTACTTGATTGCTACAGATAACGAGTTTTTATTTTCGTTACACAACTATTGAATATTATATTCTTGGTATGAGAACATCGTCGTTGCCGGGCGGGCCGTATATTGTTCCTGCTCAGATAAAACTTTTGTCACTGTCTGTCTAGTGTCTTTCCAGGTATATTCTTGTCCGGAAATTCCCAATTGTTAAACATTCTTGATATTTTAATGTAATAATTTAAGTCCGATGATACCGAACGTGGTACCGTACCGTGAGGTGTACAGTCAATGGTACAACTATGTCTTTCTAGTTACAAAAAATCTGTGTTGTATATAAATTTCTGATTTGACATTTCAAAAGATTAGCGGCGAAGAATACCGAAAACGTAAAAGAAAGACGAAGAAAATAACCGCTCCGGTCTATACCTGAGCCCGAATGCCGCCTGGCGGCCGGCGGCCGTAGCGCTAAGCGAGTTTTATGGATGCAGAGGTTTACGGGAATCGTGTTTTAAAATTAACTCATTAAGTTAGAGATTGACTCTTAACTTTTTCTAAAAGTAGAAAGAAGGATCTCGTCTTCTCTAGCTTTAGAATTTTTTAATAAAATTTCTAATTTCAGTTATAACTGTCTAAAATTGTCTGTTTTCTCTAGTAGCAAGTATTACGGGGTTTACAGGCAGAGGTTTACGGGGATCGTGTTTTAAGACTAACTAAGATATAGATTGGCTGTAAACTTTTTCTAAAATAAAAAAAAAAACGGATCTCGTCGGTTTTAGAATTTTTCAAATACAATTTCTACTTTCAGCTATAACTGTCTAAAATAATCTATTTTTCTCGATGCAAATGCAGGGGTTTTTTAGAACCCTGTTATATTCTGCGAAATGCATCCAGCCTTGAGCTATAAATAAGGTGTCATTTTAAAGAAGAATAACGGCGCTAAATTTCCTTTTTTACAATTTGGTAATCTCACTTTGGTAGTTTCATCAAAACTAATGGAAAACTTCAGTTAAAAATCGAAAAAACGGACGATTTTAGACAGTTGGTTATAGATGAAATTAGAAATTTTATTTAAACATTCTAAAAACAGAGGAAACGAGATTCGTCTTTCTACTTTTAGAAAAAATTAAGAGCAAATCTCTATCTTAATTGGATAGTTTTAAAACACGATCCCCGTAAACCTCTGCATCTATAAAGTATAAAACTTACCACTAGAAAAAAAAGATGATTTTAGACAGTTATAATAGAATTAATAATTTTATTTCAAATTTTAAAACCAGAGAAGACGAAATCCGTCTTTCTACTTTTATAAAACAGCTAAGAGTCAATCTCTATCATAATTAGTTAATTTTTAAACACGATTCCCGTAAAACTCGTCTAGCTAGCACTACGGCCGCGAGGCGGCATTCGGTAACGTCGTTCGTGCTCAGACCGGAGCCTTAATTCCAAGAGACTCTTGGAAATTAATTATTTAAAAATAAATATTTTCCAACATATTACGAGCTTGCATGTGAATTAGGGGCGAAGCTCGCACGTGTCAATTTTATCATGTGTTACTAAAAAAAGAGCAGGGTCTGGCGATCGGGTGTGTGGTGGGGGGGGGGGGGGGGGGGTGTGTTCGGGGATAGCATGGTGTTGGAAAGCGATGGGGGCGGCAAATTTGGTCTTTGCACGGGCGCTAAAAAACTCACGAGCCGCCCCTGGTAAAACCCCTCTAAATAGAAAATCAATATACGATTGGCATCAAAAATTCAAAATGAGATTTTGCTTGAGAAAATGGAAGAGCTCCAAAAGACCAGCGACGTCTGATGCTCAAACGTGATCATACTTAGGTACTGACCATACTTAGTTATGGTCAGAATTAGACTTGGAATTGATCTCTCCAGAGCAAACTGTGGCTCACATATTGAGCACTTGTAATATACAGTAAAAATCTTGAGGTTTTTATCTTATTAATGGTGTAGGGGGCCTATATTACTTTTTATAAATTATTAAAACTTCACTTTATTGTTTACAAAGTTGTTTACTTTTTTTGTGGACACGCGGTATTCAGTGTTGTAGTGGCAAATTTTCCAATGTGGGAATGCTTAATATATTTGTCAAATTCCCTGAATGCGTACTATAGCAATAGTTTTGCGTATTTAGGCTATGTATTTTAAGCTAACTGAATTTACTGAGGATTCAAGAAACTATTTAAGAATTTAGATGATTTTGAGAAAAGCGATATAAAAAACCAGTAGTCTATATTTTTATACTTAACTAACTTTATTATTTCCTAAAAGAAGGTTGTTTTAGAAAAGGTTATTAATTTATTTATTAACTACTTTTATTTTGAGCCCCAAAATAGCAACATACATAACCTAATTTTTAAATGACATATTCTATACAAGTATAAAAGCAGAGAACTAAAATAAATTAAATAAATAACAGAGGAAAAACAGAGTAAGTAATTACAATGAAAGTTCATTGACAGATTGACAAAATTTTGTTTACAAGTAGTCGGCAAATGCATCCTCTTCTGTTGGTGTGGAAGGGTTGTGGAGGGACGGGAGAGTGATGCCCGCTACCGTGTGCCGTAGGCCTACTCTGTGCACAATACAAAGTTCAAGTGAAAGTGAGGTTATCTCTGGAAACAGAACAGAAACAGATAGAGAGTAAAATTTCGTGCTTACAAAGGTATTGCATTTTATTATTGGCATAGAAATATTTTTTAATATTTTTGTAGTGTTTAATCATTATTTGCGTTTAGAAACCTATTAGCAGTTTTCCCGGATTTTCTCTGAATGAGGAACTGGGATTTTCCCGGGTTCTTGAAAACCAGTGTGGGAACGCCGTTCCCACGCGTTCCCGCACCACTACACCACTGGCGGTATTATATTTTCCTTTACAATGGCTTGGAGAGGAATCTTTTTCGACCAACATTAATGGTGTGGCGGACGTTTGGAATTTAACATTAGCCTTACGGCAATAAAAATCCAAGATGGCGGGTACTGAAGACTCTAAACACATCAGTGTGAGAAGTGCTCTATCGAAAACTCCCTCCTAGACGTCAGTGACCATAAAATGCGGACGTTTCCAATCGGAAGTGGACATCGCGACTGTAGGACGCCGGCGGCGCCGCGCCGCCTCGTCCTGTACCGATACCGATGTCCGACCCTAAACCACGACCAGCTGAGTAACAACAGGTCCCTCCCCCGCCCTGGATATACTGCTTAATCCAGAGGATTACTTTTTATTTTGTATCTCGTGTCTATCTACGCCAGAGACATTTTTAACGTTTTGACGGGGAACGGTCCAAACCCCAGTCTTGTTACTATCTAACATCGACCAGGTCTTAGAAAGCATCATTAATTAATAGCCCAATGACAAATGGCAACTGGGTCCGGAATCGATCCTTTTAAAAAGCTAACTTTTCTCAGGATCGAACCGGCAACCTTTGGATTCATAGGCGAGCACTATAACCACTCAGCTACACAGCCAGTTAACTTTGGCTTTCTTTACTAGGAAATCGCGTTTTGATCAATTAAAACAAAAATCTCGGAGACAAATCGTGTTAAACACACAAAAAACCAACACTGCATCTATTTTTTATTCAATACGCTAAGCCGTTTTTTTTAAATATTTTTTTTTATTGAAACTCTAATAATTTTTAAACTGGTTACAAGTTTTTGGTGTCATTGGATGGGGCTTGTTCTGTAGTAGTTTCCAATTTCCGACCAAAATTTATGAAAATCGGTCTTAAAATAATGTTGCTATTCATAATTTCGATTTGCAATTTTCACATTCGATTTCAATGTAGGCCTACGGGTGCTGCACTCTGGTTTTTATTTGTTGAACCACATGTTGAATCTGTAACACTTGGATTCTAAAAATGTATACGGATCCAATTTGGTTTGGTATACATTGATTCTAATTATTTGGTTAGCATCTGATTTGATAGTTGTTACTAATTCTTTTGTTTTTAATTAAAATTGCAATTATACTATGATTAGTTGTTTTAGTTTAAATCATTTTTATTTTTCTAATCATTCATAATCAGCAGGGTTAAAGTACGATTTAAAAATATGTAATATTATATTACCATTTGATTTAATATTTTAGTAACTGATGATACACAGCACATGTTTGTACTGGAACACGTCCAATCTGCACTTTAACAGTTGAGTGAGCTGTTTTCTTCGTTTTGATTTTTAACTCAATAAGACCAATGTTGAAATTTTTTTTTATTTCAGTTAAAGATAACAACTAAATAAGGGTTTTCCAGGCATAGAGACCAATATTTATATTATTTTTATCCCAGAACTAAGTTATTTGCAGAGTTGTAAGAAAATCGTTCGAGCTGTTTTTGGGAACCATCTGCATACATAAGCACACATACATACAAACATAAAAAATATACCTTCCTCATATTACGTAGGATTGACATGAGGTTGGGCATTTGAAACATCTCTTGTTAATGTACAGCTGTAAATAAGTGTAGTTTTGGATGAGGAATGATAATCACAATTTTGGATTGATCCGGTGTAATTGATTTAAAACCAATCATAACAGTTTTGCTCGATTTTGAGCAACTAAATAGTGCTTATTTAATAAGCTCCTCAGCAAGCAAATCAGCTTAGCAATTATAACTCCTCTTACAATTTTAAACCAATGAAATTTTTGGTGTCGTTGGATAGGGTCCGTTACCACAAAAAAATAATGAGAATCTGTCTATAGGGCCCTTATAGCTAAAGTTTCAAAGTTAATCTTATCAATGTATTTCATCTTATAGAAGAAATATTGAAAGAAATATTGAAACATAGAAATATTGAAAGAAATATATATAGAAGATATTTATTGAATCATTAGACAAATGTTGAAATCACAAATGCTAGAAGATTAGGAACAATAAACAGATTTTTAAAACTATACGGTTCAGACGGTTCATATGAAATGAAATGAAATTTTTTATTCGCCACATTAATTTACAATTGATGTGTGTTACACAGGTAAATAAATGACACGTCAGTAACTTAACAGTAAGTTTCCTTAAAAATAAAAACATATAAAGAGACAACATATAGAGAGACTCATAGTATTATACACAGAGATGTAGACTACTGGCATGGTTTCTGGTAGTGGTGATAACAATTAAAAAGCGTTTGTAAAATAAATTTAATTAATTTTCTAAAAAGTCATTTAAAGAGTATGGACACAGTGTTAATTTGTCTAATTTGGTGTTATCAAAAGTTTTTTAAATTTTTTTTTGAAAGATGTAATTTTTTCCTCAGATTTTATATCTAGGGGGAGGCAATTAAAAATTTTTCTGCCCATGTACCAAGGAGATTTTTTATATAAGGTTGTTCTGTGAACCGGATATTGAAGGATATCTCTATGGCGAGTATTATAAGGATGTTCATGATTTTCCATCAAGATGCTACTATAATTCTTTTTAACCAAAGTACAAAGTTGAAATATATAGACAGCATGAATTGTCAACAACTCCATTTCTATGAAGAGAGGGCGACAAGAAGAGCAAGGTCCTACGCCTGCCAAGATCCATATTACTGTAACTGAAATTTTGGTTGAATTTCGACCAAGAATCAATCTCTAGTTTACAGAGAAAAATTAAAACAACTGGACAGCAGTAAGTGCTCTCTAATCCATTGTCTAATTAGACGCTTTTTGACTGAGAAAAATTAGTAAAATTTACAAAATTGTTAATGTATACTTCTAATTTCTAACCTTTCCCAATTTGTTAACCACGTGGCATACCCAATAAGCCACACGTCAAGGCAGAATGATTTATTTGTAGTCGTAGAAGTTTGTCAAACACACAAAATTCTTATCACCCCGAAGTGTAAAGTTATTCTTGAATAGGTAGCACGTTTTTATTGATTTCAGTTTAATGTTCTAGAAAAAGTGATACTGTATCTGGGAATATTAATTGGTAATTTTATGGTGCCATTAATTTAGAAACAATGCTTTAAATTTCCAACATTGTTACTGAGCAAACTTTCATCAAGGTTCCCTTTTTAGATACACTAGCTAGTTTTGTTTTAAAAACAGTAGTTTCAGTTAAGTTTCTGGTCTGTCCAGGGTTGCCACCTTTGGTTAAGGAAAAATCGGGACGGAACCCCCCCCCCCCCCCACCCCCAAAAAAACCCACATGGCCAAATTTTGGATCCAACAATTCACTGAAAAAATATAAATGATTTATATCATTTTCTTAATGTAAATAAAAGTGTCATTTAATTACTGCTGTTTGCCTTGATTCAACCTATGTGTGGAACAGTTTGATACCATTTGAAAGGCATTATGAAATCATACAATAAATTTAACCCAAAACAATTAAATTTATTCAATACAAACAAGGTTAGAGAGAAAAATAAAATACACAGAACTGTGTAGTGCAAGAAGAATTGAGCTCATAACCTATTGTTTAGAATTTCCTTTTTAAAAACAAACTACTCTTTGCTCATATAGTCGCTTTAATCAATTTTTTGTTGCTCTTGTAAGTTGAAATAAAGTTAGCATAAGACATGTCTAAATAAAATACAAGTTAATTAAGTAGTTCTGCTCTAATTAAGTCGGCAGAACAGGGTCGTGGCAGCCGCGCGCTCACATATGAGCGCCATGTGCTGGTATTTACTACAACTACGAAAGACGTCAGGTCGCTTTGGCGTTGCCAGAATCTAATCCATTATAATCATTGAGCGGTGGATTATTAACTCAAAACAATTAATAAAAATGCATATGGACAATATTAATTTGTTGTGTACAACAATAAATCGGGACAAAATGCATCCCGACGAATGCTTAGTCGGGACGCGGGACAAAAGGGTTCGATATCGGGACTGTCCTGACAGAATCGGGACGGGTGACAACCCTGGGTCTGTCACTCAGATGAAATTTTGCATGAATAAATTAATGGTCATAAATTAATTACCGTCATAATAGGCTGCTCCAAAAAATGCTGAATTTATGTAAAATAACATAACATAAATAAAATCAATATTGACTAAACAGACATAAATAAATTCATTATGTACAAGCATTTAAAACAAATTACCTTGTTTAATTGTTTCGCTTTGATACTACTTAACTTACCAAAACAGCAAGTACCTTTCTGTTGTACAAACATAGAATCCGACATCTAATTCAAATTTAATGAATATAGCCTATATGATGTTTGCTGTGAAAAAATAAAATAGGTGTTTATTTGGTTGTCATTTTAGTTATATGACTTAGCCATAAAATTTATTTTATACAAAATATTTTAATACTATTGTAATCTACACGTGTTGTCCATTTGTTAGCAAGCAAGTTCTGAGAACATCCAACCACCGATTAATAATACCAGCTGCAAATTCATAATTGTGCACCTCCGAAGATGTAGTCGGGAATAATTAACAATGAAAATTAATAGTAGAGCTGACATTAATGTACTGTGACAATGTTGGTGAGCCCTACAATAATTCTCCAGCCCTCGCCTAATGTCTCACACCACTGCATTCTCTCGTAATTGTGCTCAACATTATGTACTGAACAAACCTAATAAAAGACACAAAGGTGTGGTTAGGAAGGAACAACTGGAATATGTTTTGGATATCAACAATGTTTGAAAACAATTTGTCTGAAAATTTAACCGGCCCTCACAAATAGATGGCCATTCACTCATTAAAAATGATATTGCTTATTAAATAACTGAGGAACAAAGAAAGAATTGAGAAAGTTAAACAAGACGTGTAAATATGCCACTGGAATATTTGAAAGTTAAAATTAAAAATAATGATTAAATTACAGTCTTTATATGACACCATACATTAATTAGCTAAATAGAAAAAAAACTCTACCCAGAGTCTACCTAGTTGAGAATAAAAATGGCTAACTTTAAATAATGTGAGCACTTTTAAAAATTATTAAACATTTTTTGTAAAGCTAATTGAAGATTATTTAAGAGGGAATATTTTGTAGTTTCACAAGAACTGGTAACTATAAAAAATTAAAGTTTCCAAAAAATCCTTTATGTCCATATTCCAATAAAGGTTTTTCTTTTTTTAATTCTATTGAAACCTCATAATATTCAAAGGTTTTCTATAAACTGTATACAATACTACACCATTTCATAAATAGTAGGTTTTTTCTGTGTGTGGTAACATGGCATAACAACTTGGCTAATTAGTTAGTTTCCAATATACAAATAACATCTTCCCAATTTGAGAATTCACTGAAACCTTAATTGATATTAAGAAGCAAAATTTTTACTTCCCTTGGCAAAAAGAGTACATGTTTAATCTTCCAAGTTTTACAACATGTTTTTAAATAGATTCCTTGTACGTTTGAGAATGCCATCAGATGAGTGGCTTACTCAGTTTGACCATTTGCAAATCTAATATGCAAGACTGAATTTGTAATTAATTATCTATCACATGACGGAACGCAGCTCGGAGACCTTGGTGCATTGCCAGCCTGTTGTCATAGCACCAGGAAAATAGTGGATACCATAGACGTCTGCCAACTGGTCAAACTAGCTATAACAAGCATTCTGACATTGCTGCTGGTCAAATGGGGGATTGCAATGGGTATTTTCATTAGCGCTTACAAGGTTAACTGTTTAATAAAAAAATGTTTACTTTAAAAATATGTTCAAGTACTATTTCGCATTTTCTGTCCATGAAGAGAAAGTGAATGTTGTTGTATATAACAGTAAAACATAAGGTTGAATGATGGGTTAAATAAAATGAAAACAATGCAACTTATTTTTATTAAAAACCCTAAAATTTAAATTTAACTTTTTTCTTGCTTATTTAGGTTTTTTACTGTGGAAAAATTTTGTAAATTAAACAAGTATTGTAAAGTATTTGATTTGTGTTAACAGTAAAAATAAAATTTGTGCTAAAACAGATAGAAAGAAATTAGTGGTAACTGTCTGCTTAATGGGATGAGTACCAAACTAGGCATTTGTTAGCCTAACGGTTAGCGTCTTGAACTAGGTTCAAGCAATTACGGGTTTGATTCTTGGGATACCCACTTAAACAATCCTCTTAACAAAAATGCCTTTGGTGTAATGAAATCAATAAATATAATTAATTAAAAAAAAAAAAACTAAACGGAAGACCAAACAAATGGACGAACTGAGATAAAAGTTTCTATCTTGGATTTAATTTTTTATTGTTTACTTTTTAATTTGCCCCCATGCTTAGGAAAAAAAAAAAAAAAACAGCAAACTTACAAATAAAAAACTGTGATAAGGATTTTTTTATTAAGTTTTAATATATTTCATGTCATGTGTCAACAAAATAAAACCATCTACATGTATACTATACAGATAATTTTCAATGACTCACACAACACATGCCGATAACCCCATCTCCAAAGAATGGCTGGGTAAAAATGGCAATTGATCTAACTTGTAATTAAAATTAGACTATGGAAAATTAAAAATGTAATTAATTTGACATTTCAACCTTTTTATGTCCACTTTACGTATACTTTACCAACAAAGATGATTAAAATTAATTATGTATTGCATGAATTTGGAGACACAAGACAAGATGCCATAGCTTATACTCTAAATAAAACAAGCACTGTTTATATGGTTGAACATTTTTTTAGAATTATTTTTGTTTTTTTAAAGGGGTTTCGGCAACAAGAAATTGATCGGGACTGATCCCATGACTGTGGAAAATCCGGTTTCCGTCCCACAGCCCTTAAAGTGCTTATGTTTTTGTACATTTTTTTGTAGCTACTAAATTGAAAGAAAATCAACTGATAACTGTAAGAAATAAACTAACATGGTACATTTTCAATCTAAGGTCCATTATATTTACACCAAAGTGCAGCTCCCATTGGTGGTGGGGACGAGTGAACAAAGTAAATGAACTAGTCTTACAAGTTTTACAAGTGTACAAAGCAAATGTTTGATCCCACCAGTCCTATGTTCAAAATATATCAGTGTTGATGTTAAATATTAGTCCATAAAAATACATAAAGTACATGTCATTAATTTCAAATGTTTCTGTAAGAAAATTGGTTTCCGGAGACCAGACCCTAAAAGTATGAGGATATGAATTTTCTTTTAAGTTTGAAAGACTACCATTGATAAAATAACCATCTTTATGAAATGAGGTTAGCGGCATTGTATTCTACAGAAAAAATGAATACCCTTTAGTAAAATATATCGGATCTAAAAAATAGGCTATCTATAAGATTTTCTTTTTAATCCTCGTTTCTCTAATTTTTAAAGACAACCTGGCCCATAGCTTCATTTTACAACACTCAGAAAGGGATTCCGTCACCGCGAACATCACTGTATCACCTCAAATCCTGAAGTAGCAAGTTTTATTTTTGGAGGGGTCGATTTGAGATCCAGTTGTCGTATTTTGGTAGGTTATTAAAAAATTATGCCATCTAACACAGGTAGATGTTATATAGTAACATGAATCAGGGTTTTAATATTTTTAAATGCTTGATGGTATAATACACATAAAATAAAATAACTAAAACTGCTGAAACACTCCTCCACATGGTTTTAAAGTAATGATATCGCTAAATATCATTGGAAGTTCACTGAGTACCCGAGTTCACTGAGTGCACAGGTCAGTTTTCACATAGTATATGTCAGTTTGATTGATGTACTTGTTGCTCGAAATCCAGCGATCCACCTGATTTAAATGTTAGTTTAGTTCTAAATCAATAACACCTGATGACTGGGCCAATCCAATATTGTTATTATAAGTAATTACTCTAAACTAAAATTAGCTGTCAATTAATAGATGTTAAAATGGTTAACCCAATTCCAATGTTATACTAATGGGAAATTTTCAAATTTCAATGATAGATAGCACCGTTATTTTAAGTCCGATTCTCATCAATTTTTGGCGGCAGAACCAACTACAGACCAAATATGCAACAACACAAAAAACTTGGAAATACAGTAGATTGAAAATTGTAGGAGGGAGTTCCAATTACAAAAAAATACTTAGCCTATTACATAAGTGTAGATAATTTTCAAAGACCTGCTTTTTTATTTAATTCTTTGTAACAGAGTCTAAAATGTTAGAAAGGAGGAGCTAAATATTACAGTTACATAATATTTGTTGAGTTTAATATATTAATCATCAGTACTATCCCAAATAAACCTCTTTAGCCAATTTCAGTTACTGCTAGTTAAGATTAAAAGAGTATACAATGAACTTCACAGCTACAGTGCTACAATCTTAGGAATTATGTATAATTCTGGAATGACCCCCTAAAACTCATAGGGACTTCACAGACCTTCTACCACATCACACAAGAACAAAGAATATCTGTTGTTAAAAACAACAAAAATATGCCAATAAGGCATTAAAGTATTTGTTTTAAAACAAAGCAAAACTAGATTCAAAACGAAATGACTAAAAATCAATAAAATTAAAATGGCACAATAGATTTTTATTTAATCTGAGAACAAAAGACAAGGGTACAAGAATGAAGAGAGTTTGACAAAAAAGTAGATTGAGTGTAAAACACGCCATTGTTCTCCACTAGAGGTACCACAACACACCCTTCACATGTCTCTGCTGTATGTAACATATTAAATGTTAAACAATTTGCAGGTAATTAAATTTTTACTGAGATAAATTTATTCTTTGAAATTTTTTACAAAGTATAAAATTAATAAAAAGAGGATAAATTTTTCATATTACACTAGGTACAGTTAGTTAACTTTTACAGTTTTAAGTAGGAATAAAATATTACGTTAAATTTATCACCTACAAATTATTTACAACCGACTGTTTCATCAGTGTTGAGAAAAAAATATTCAATTTTACATATCTTATCACCATTTGATCTTAACATGTGCTTTTACACGAGAGTTCACAACTAAATATTACCAACTATTTTGGTTGACAACTGAGGTTGATAATCTGACACATCAATTAAATGTCAATTTGTCGATTGCTTTTAAGTGGTTGCCAACCTAGTGAGTTTCTGTTGCCTTTTCACTCAGATATTTATAAAAATTGGCAACTTTTAGTTGTCAACTCTGGTGTAAACATGCCTATACAGACCAGTTTTTAAGATTCAAGAATAACTATAAACTCCCTCTGACTATAAAATAGTCTCTGGCGATGGAACTACATAAAATACAAACTTATTGATGGATTATTGATGATATATGGAGTATCATTGTCGACAGTTGTACCACGGAAAAGCGGCCACAATAGCTACGGATGGAGTCTATGTATTCCTTCAAAATATCAATGATCGGGCAGCAAAAACACAGTCTAAAAGCATGTATCGCAAGGTCAAAGACTGTAGGTACTAATGGAAATGTTGAGTTTGTAGGATTCTACTGAACATTACAATTAAAACATGGCTCTGTAAATCAAAAAATCATGTGATCAGTAATAAGTCGTGTCTGGTGTCAAAATGTTAGGCTCTATGGTTGATGGAGCTGCCAGTGACACAACTCGAAAGGCTAAGAACAATGTGAGACTAACGCAAAGACCAGAGGAAACATTTTTATAGCGGGAGTGTGCTATCCAACCATAGTTCCAAGTTAAGCCAGTGGGCACGTTGCGTACCTTAGAGAGAGAGAGAGAGAGAGAGAGAGAGAGAAAATTGTTTTAGTAACAGCTGTGACGATTATGGGAGATGCCTCTCTCCTCCGCTTCAGAAGCTCGGTGGTGGAGAGAATTGTAGAGCAAGAGGGGGGGGGGGACCAGGGAGGGAGAGGGTAGCGCTCTTGTGGCAAATCTAACAACTACAGATGTAGAAATTTTATTGGAGACGAATTCAAGCACATGAGATGTTTACTCTAGTTTTTCTTCTCTGTGGCAAGACACAAGCAAGTCCTTGTTTGAGTTAACCCAGCCAAATAAGAGAGTGATAACATTAAGAACATACACAGTGATGTCATGTCATCTTCATCAGGTTTTTGCATGGAAGCAACTGATGTTTCTACAGACATGATGGCATGTAACATTTTGTGTGTCACTTACTAGGAGCACACTGTACAACAAAACTTAAGTACTTTCTTTTCCAGTAATTTTAAACATCAAAACAACAGATAAATCTTAAATTGTGGATCGTCATTTCACTAAGTTAGCCGCTAACCTCTAACATAACGAAAATTTCACCCACAACAGATTCCCGTTGTACTCACATTGGTGTAAGCCTGCGGTCGCGGGGTGGAGGTCCTCGGTGCCTGCGGGGGCCGGTAGTACGCAGGGCTGCCCGTGTACAGGGGTCCCGGGTGTTGTACTGGCTGTTGGTACTGTTGCATCACAACCCTGCAACCCGACAACCACACATCAGGACAACCATACATCTGCAACCGACGATGCTCTCAACTTGTACAGGGCAAACTTACAATCTTAAATTTACACTACTCATGACCTAATCTCAAACATCCGATTGTTAAAATACATAGTATATATGTCTTGACATAAAGTACCAGGTTAACTGAGCCTTGCTTGTGTTTTAATTTTCAATTCACTTTAGTTATAGTAGACTCCCTCTTAACCGGTGTCCTTTTAACCGATCTACGCTTTAACCGGCCTACCCAGGCACAAAAACAACATCTTTTTAACCAGCCATTTTTATCTCAACATCGCTTTAACCGGCTGTGTTTCGCCGGACACATTGTTTTCTTATCTTTCATTCAATTCAACGTAAACCTATATCATACTGTATTGACCTTCTCAAACCAATTAAAATGAACTGTCCTGGATGAAAGTGTATGCCAAAGGAAGTGAAAGCGTTTGGACCTGATATCCAGTAGACAAAATGAGGAAACAAATCATTATTAGTTTAGTTTAGTCGTGGATTTCATGGGTGTTGGATGTTAGCTATAAATTATATAGAGTAACAAAAGAGTTGTTTTTTCAAGTCATAATTGCATTAAGGCTATATAAATTTTAGGCTGGCGTTTTTAAAGGTACATCGGATTAACCGGCCAAATTGTTATCCATCCGAGGTCTGGTCTAGAGGTAGCCGGTTAAGAGAGAGTCTACTGTAGTATTATAGTAATCAGGCTTTGAAGTTTACGCCAACTATACCTTTTTAATGGTGACAGCTATTTCAAAACCAATACCTAAAAGTAGCATTCTTTCATTTTTTATTATCTTTCGATGATATTTTGTTGCCTTGATGGCAATCCATAAGACCTTCGTAAAAAAATTGTAACTGTTAAACTTAGTTTTAGACAAAAAAACAACTTTTCATAGGGTTGAGGTTGTTTTTAATCCTATTTTTGGACCAAGACACTCTCAAATACAAAGTTTAAGCAAAATCTACTGGTTATATTTTGAGATCGATGGAAAATACAGCCCCACAAGTACTATAATACTATACTATAATACCAGGAGTTATTATAGTATAGAATATTTAGTGTATTGCAAGCTATCTCAACACTTACTTCAAAATTAATTTATGTCTCAAGTCATTCGACGACATGATATCATGTATTAGATTAATAAAATAAATTGATCGTTCTGGTTTATGTTTAGTTTCATGAGCTGGCCTTTTACTTCATTCTCATATAATGTATGATTGAGACTTTCATGGACACACAACAAACACATGGCTTGTTAGAGGGTTCACCAGAGGAATGTATTAATCATTTAAATTAGACATGTAACGGATATCCGGTTACTATCCGGTATCCGGCCTATCCGGCCTTTTTTTTATATCCGGTATCCGGCCAGATACTTGCTACTATTCGGCCAGATACCGGATACTTAAATCTATTGTTTGGCACTGCTTGATCACTACTTGTAACGGTCTTCTTTTTGGTCAAGACAAACATTAAAAAAATAAAAACAACAAAAAACAGAAAAACTTACAGACTGACTGATAGCGAATGAAAAATTTGTGCCTCCTACACGGTCCCACGGTCAGAGGGACAAGTTCTTACTTGTCTTTTCGTAAATTATCCTTAAACTAAAAGCTAAAACATGAGCCGGATATCCGGAAGCCGGATATTCGGCGCTCCGGCCTAGAACCTTGCCAGATATCTGGTATCCGGCCAAAAGAACTATCCGTTACATCTCTAATTTAAATATGTCTGGTTGTGAGAATTAATACCAGAATTATTTATTAGCTAGAAAGACCAAACCTTCCTCATGTGAATGGCTAGGAGGACCATTGCAAAAAAATTAAGTTAAGGAATAATCAATCTTTTGTTGATATTATTCATACTATTCCAAATAATGGGGAGGAGGGTTGTGGGAAATTTGAGAATTGTATACCGTATTCCACTTTATGCATCTGAAGACTTACGTACCGTATTGACCCATCAGCACTACAAACGTTTTATAGCTCAGAAAACACTACTGTTGTGTTTTACAAATATTTAATGGTGGGTATTTTTAATTATGCGAATAATTAGGCTTTAAGCAACACGTGTAGGAAAATTGCCAAGTACGATATGTGTATCCTTGTGGGAGATTTTAATGCCAAAATTGGCAAAGAAGATTTTCTAATGGGAATTGCTGGTACACACTCCTTGCATAATGAAACAAGTGGAAACGGTAGACTTCTGGCCCAGTTTGCTGCAGAACATGGCCTCGTAGTAATGAGTACCTTCTTTGCACACAAAGATATCCACAAAGGTACATGGAAAATGCCAGGCAGGAACGATGTGAACCAGATAGATCATGTTCTGGTGGGCAAGCGACATGCAACTTCAATTGCTGATGTGAGAGCCTGTAGGGGACCTAATTGTGACTCTGATCACTTTCTGGTAAAAGCTGTTGTGAAGGAGAAAATCTCTTTAGTAGAGAATGGCCCTGGAATGAAAAAGAAAAGGTGGAATTGTGATGTGCTTAAAGATAAAGTCAGAGAAAGAGAATACCAACAGGCTATTCATGAAAATATTTTATCACAAGAAGCAATCAATGGAAATATAGAAGAAGCATGGAAATCCATTAAGGAAGTTATACACAAAGCTGCAGAAAGTACCATAGGTGAAAAAAGACTAGAAAGGAATGCAGAATGGTTTGACAATGAATGTGTGGATGCAATCGCACAGAAGAATGAAAAGAGACAAAGAATGTTGCAACGGCCAACAAGACAGATTACTGAGGAATACAAAGATAGCCGAAGAACAGCAAATAGAATATTGAGAAAGAAAAAGAAGCAATACATCAAGGCCAAGATAGAGGATATTCAGCGTTTAGATGACCAAAATGAAACAAGGAAATGTTACACTGCTATTAAATGTATGAGTAAAGGCTTTCAACCGCGAGCCAACGCCTGCAAAGACAAGGATGGAAATTGTATAGAGGAAGCATCCAACGTTCTTGAAAGATGGGCTGAACACTTTACAGAACTCTTAAATGGAAACAGCAACGGGGAGAACCAAGTGCTGGATTGGAAGCCGAAATATCAAACAGCCGACCCCTGGATTGAAGAGCCTTCGTTGGAAGAAGTCAAGAAATGCATTTTGAAGCAAAAAAACAATAGAGCACCAGGTGAGGATGAAATTAATGCAGAGCTTTGGAAGCATGGAGGTCATGAATTGGGGAGCTGTTTGCACAGACTTATTCTCCTGATATGGAGACAGGAATTTCTTCCCAGAGACTGGAACAATGGAGTGATTACTCCTGTGTACAAAAAGGGGGATAAGCAAGTATGCAGTAACTATCGAGGTATCACGCTGTTGGATGTAGCATACAAGATATTTTCCGCTATTTTGGTCTTACGACTTAGTCCCTTCACAGAAAACGTACTCGGGGAGTACCAATGTGGTTTCCGGCCAGGGAGAGGAACTATTGATCAAATATTTAACATGCGCCAGACAATGGAAAAAACTTATGAATACGCAGTGGATCTGCACATGTTGTTCATTGATTTCAAGCAGGCGTTTGATAGTGTAGACAGGGTGAAATTACTTGATGCTCTTGAGAGTTATGGTTTTCCAGGGAAGCTGGTACGGCTCACAAAAATTACACTGGAACACACTTGCAGTGTAGTAGCTGTGGGTGGTAGGCAGAGTAAAACGTTCAGGATTTCTAGAGGTGTTAGGCAGGGTGATGCACTATCAGCTTTGCTGTTCAACTTGGCCTTACACAGTGCTGTGAGAAAACTAGACCTAAGAGGGAACATCACTCATAGGATGATACAAGCGCATGCTTATGCTGATGACATAGCGCTTGTTGCTAGACGTCCTGATGATCTAAAAGAAATGTTTCAGACCATTGAAGAGGAGGCTAGTCGTATGGGTCTAGAAATAAATGAGCAAAAGACACACTATATGAAAATGTCCGAAGCAGAAGTAAGAAGGAGGATCCGAAATTTGGATGTAGGGAATTACGTTTTTAAGGGTGTGGATAGGTTTGTTTACCTTGGGGCAGAGCTGAATAGCAAAAATACTGTTGCACAGGAAATCACAAATAGAATCATGGCTGGTAACAGAGCATATTATGCTAACATTGGGATCCTTAAATCCAAGCTGATGACACGTAAGACAAAGATGAAGCTGTACAAGACTCTCATTAGGCCCGTGGTTACGTACGGAGCGGAAACCTGGTCCCTTTCTGCAGCGAACACAAACGCACTGAGAGTGTTCGAAAGAAAGATTGTGAGAAGAATATATGGAGCAGTGAAGGAAGGTGATGTATGGAGAATATTAAAGAATGTGGAAGTGAATGAGATTCTGAAGGGGGAGGATATTGTGCGCTTCATCAAGGCAAGAAGGATCAGTTGGTTGGGCCACGTGGAGAGAATGCCTCAAGGAAGACAGCCCAAAGAACTGTTGTGGCAGAACATGGAAGGGACAAGGAGAAGAGGAAGGCCGAGAAGAAGATGGATTGATGAGGTGGAGGATGACCTGAGGACGTTGAGAGTGAGGAATTGGAGAGAGACGGTGCATGATCGTCCCAATTGGAGGCGAATTGTTGCAGAAGCCAAAGGCCACCAAGGCCTGTAGAGCTGCGGAAGTAAGTAAGTAAGTAATTAGGCTTTTGAACATTAAAGGGACGGGGACTTTTCACCTATTAATTTAAGGGAAATTGTGAGAATTTTACAAAACTATGCTTCAGAATTCTTTTAAAACTTATTTCCTAACTTCTATGACACGATTTTAGTTAATACATTTACTAAATTTATTTTTAAGTAAAATAAAGTTTACAGTTACAAACTCTTTTTTGCTTAGACCTTAATACATTGAGACTGTTAAATATTCAGCTTCCATCCAAGCAAACTTCAATCCTGTTTACTCATATTGTAAACTGTGTAATAAGATTTAGCAAAATACATGTCATTTTGGAATTATCAAAAAATTAGTAATACCTGCAGTGAGCAGGAGTGATATAATTAGAATGCATCTTTTAAAGGTGCTTGCTCAGTGATGAAATGAAGTAAAGTCTGGTCTAGTTTTCACATTTGAACCAGAGTGAAAGAAGCTGTCGATAACGTTAGAAAACTGCCTGTATGTGGATTGGTTGCTTTGATCACTTCATTGCTCTTGCTCTCGTCTACAGGATTCTAAAGAAATGGGCAAATGAAAAATACAAAAGTTTCTTGTAACAATTTTTATGACATTTTAGTATTAGAACATAGGGGTCATGAAGTGTATTTTACAAGATTATATCAGTTATCAAATAATATTAACTAGGGATCGCCCACTGGGCAAAATTTGACCGAGAATTCAATTAATGGTGTAAATACCATACATGATTAATGGTTATGCTATGGTTGCTGAACTAGCAAATGACGATAGAGATTTTACTTTTTTTAGTTTATAATGCAATAAATAAATGTTTTTTATTGGAATAACCTAAACTATTCTTACTTTTTCTAATGTTTACTCCTTTCCCAATAAACCGGAATTCTCACAAACCCGGACACTGTTCGGTCCACACTAGTCCAGGTTTGCAGGACGCTACTATATCGTCATTCTAATTTATAGAAAAAAATCTTCAATTTTGTGGATACATTTCATTGTTAATATAATTTTTAATTTCTTTTTAAATCGACATATCAATGAAAAATATTTATTAGCCTATTTTAGATGTTTTTGTTCCGATGTTTTTAGTAAAGTAAGCCAATTTAACGATTGAAAAGCATCATTGCCGATTTGCAGAATGATAAAGATGAGCAATGCATTACTCAGACTTTATTTAGCCTCAATATCAGTGATATGGCTACATTGGGCTGAGTACTTGTTATCTTTTGTTCAACAGTATTATGTGGATTATGGGTTTTCCCCCAGATTAGTTTAATAGGCAATTTAAATATTTAAAAACATTATTAGCCATTAACACATCTTTTCATTTCAAGATTAATTTTGTACATCAACAATTCTACTTTTGTATATAGGCCCTAACTTTAGTTTTCAACCATTCATGATCCTACAACACATGGTTACGCTATACCTTTCCCGTAATAATTCTGGTTAACACTTCGGAGAAATTGTCTCATAATAGAAATAAACCTCTTATTACTCTTTTCTCCCATCACCTCATAACTATTTAGTTATTTTTATTATACCCCAGTCAAATGTATGGTCGAAAGACAGTTTTAATTTAGCCTTGAAGTTCAGAGTAGATAATAGCACTGAAGATGATCTTATTGCAAACACATCTCAAACATCAAAATATACATGTTTACGTGTTTGTTTACAAAAAACACAAAACAATTGCATAAAGTGAGTTGGGGAACTAAACAGCTGTAGTAAAGTTTCAAGATTCTGATTGGTTGGACAATTCTCAACGGGATGGCCAAGTAATACAAGGGAAATAGCAATTCGCAGTTTGTGTGCACATTAATTTTAAACAGACCATAATTAGGTACGCTTCTTCAATCAATTGGTAAATTGGTGTCGGAGAGTATTGGAATGTTAAAAAATTATAATCTTTGAGAATTACTTCTTTCAAACTAGGTTAAAACGACCCTTTTTTAATGTCTAACAGAATTTTATACCTACAGTGTAAATGTTAGATTAAAGTTTAAGAACATTTTTTTAAATATAGAAGAGATCTAAAGAAAAAATTCTATCTAAATATCTCAACCTCACAAGACCAATGATAGATTGGATTCAACAAGAAACATCGCCCAGGCTTCCCCAACAGATGCACCACTGGTTAGTGAATGAGTCCATTCATGGTGATAGTGTTCAATGGATGTGCAATGTGTGAGTGAGTGGGGTGTATTTCTACTCTCAAAAACAGCTGGCAAAATCCAATGAAACCCCTATCATCATGATAGGAGACACAGAGTTGCATCAAGAAAGTAGTGCCGACTTCCTCGGGGTGAAATTGGGCGAGGGTTTTGACTGGAGTGAGCAATTGTTAAAATTAAAGAGCAAACTGGCAAAAGGAGTTTTTGTCTTGCGAAGCCTCAGTGACCTCCGCAACATCGGCCTACTGAAATCAGTATACTTTTGTTTGCTCGAGTCACACATCTCCTACTCTATCCCCCTCTGGGGTTCTTCGGATTCAAATCTGAGGGAGATTTTTGTATGGCAGAAAAGAGCTGTGCGAACAATTCTTCAATTAAATCAAAGAGAACATTGTAGAGAACACTTCAAAAACCTGGGAATTTTAACGGTTCCATGTCTCTTCATTTTTGAAATTTCTGTTTATGTTAAATTTAGATTACCAGAATATATTAACACAGTCCATAGCTATAATACTAGGTTTAAGAACACTTTTTCAGAACAGCATAGACTAACTCTTTATGAAAAAAAGCCTGAATACATTGGTAGAAAAATTTTCCAGTCCCTACCTAATGTAGTAAAACAAATTGACTCTGTAAACAAATTCAAGAGAGATCTAAAACTTTTCCTCATTCAAAATAGTTTCTACAGCTTAGATGAGTTCTTCAGATTTAAATCAAAATAGCTTACTTAGCCATGCTACTACCTTGAATTTCCATGGCATGTTTCCATACTGCCTGATCTTTCTTCCCCTGGCCTAATTCCTGGAAAATGGCCTAGGCTTCTCTTTTATGAAGCCCTCTGACGCTCCCAAAACTCTGCCGAGTCAACGGGAAAGAAGCAAAGTATCAAGTATCAAGTAAGTAAGTGTGCTGTGTTAATTCACACATCACCTATGCAGACGACACAGCCGAGATCACGGGGCTTAGTGAGGCACTGAATATCTGATGTATCGTCTACCACCTTCCTTCCTGCAACTGTGATGCTCTAATTCCATCGCAAACTAGAAGTTAAACCGACTTGTGATTCTCGCATAGGGTCTATCATAAAATTAATAGAATTCTCTCTGGTGCAGATAACACTATATGGATGAAAAATATTTTTTTTATATATGGCTGTTATATTGAGCATGTAACAACAGTCATGAGTGAAACAAAATATTAGAATAAACCAGAGAAATATTTTCTTACCCGTAATTGAAAATGGCTAACGTACATTATCTTGTTTTTAATACTCTACTAACATTTTTTCTAACTGAACGTAATAATTGTGAATGCCAAAGCAATCAATGCTGTAAAAATGGATTAGGCCTTGTTAAAATACTGAAAATAATTTCTCTAGTTTATTTGACAACAATATTTTTTCCACCCAATAAAATTATAAGCAAAGAAAAATATACTTTATCGATGTTCTACATTTACCTTTAGAGAGCTGCTTAAATGCTTAATAAATTTTCATAAATATAAAATAAATTGTTTTTGCCCAAAATAGAAGAGTTTGTTAACTTCTATACTTGTCAACCTTTGATATGAACCACCTGAACCGTGGAACAATGTTTGTAGTTATCTACGCTCTAAGTAAGCATAGAGAAATGTTGGTTTTTATCCCCTACTCAGTTTAATGGCTCACTCAGCACTCACATAAGTTTGAGATGTCCAACCATTACATTCAGAGACCATCTTGCAGTAAAAGCTTTCAAAACCCTGTTTATTATAAATATGCATTATATTTTTTTAAAGAAAAAAACTATTTTCCACACTATATTTTCCCGAAAAAACAAAAACAAAAAAACTTCACAATTATACACAAACCTATTTATTCTAGTGATTTTTAAAATGTATCAAAACTCACATTAAATAAAAATTGGGGCTTAAAAAAAAATCATAAGAGTTATATTTTTTTCCAATTTAAGAATAGAACGGTTTTTCTTTTCACCCTATCTGTTTTCTTCTTCCTACATTTCAATGTTTAAATCTAAAATTTTTATGTAATTGTGATTTAAATTACTCGTACTTTAAACAATTAGGAGTTATCCTATACATGGACCACATACACGGTTGAAACGCTAGGTTGGACCACATACACGGTTGAAACGCTAGGTTATCATTAAGTACAGAACCAACCTTCATGATTTATACAGCAAATTAAAAGGAATAGGCTAGTACCATACTTAGAGGTGAATAATTTCCTTAAAACTCACATTTGTCCTCAGGGTAGAGTCCTGTGGCCATTTAAAAGTTGGGAAAATGCAACTTTTATGGAAGACTAAAACTCAGATAAAATTAAACCAGCTTTTTATATGTACAGGGTAATCATTAAAAGATGTCACAAATTTCAGGGGCTGATAGCACTTGTCAATTTGGACAAAAAAGGTACTCTAGACATATGTTGAAAAAATTATTTGTTTAGTCGCTAGCCGCCATTTTACTTTTTACACTAAATAATTTTTTATTCCATAACAGATCATTCTATGAAGTTCATACATATTTGCCTTTATCACATCAATGTTCATTTTCAGGAAAAAAATATTTTTCCCGATGTGTATTTTGAAAATGGAGGCCACTTTAAATTTTTAAACTCAAATATATCTCAAAAAGCGCTAACTTAAATTTTTAAAAGGTTTTACAAAGGGGCAAAAGAGTGAGCAAATTAAATTATCTAACCGATGATATAAAGTTTCTATAGATCTGACAACAAATAATGGAGTTATTGTGATATTTTTCTTTAAATAACATAAACTTGCATCGATGTCAATGCAAAATCAACGTTTTTCTTCATACAAATTACAATAATTCCGTTATTTAATTTTTTGTTACATTCTAACAAATTTGGTACCATTTAATTTTATTTTGATATATTTTAATAACTTTGTAAAATTTTTATGAAATATACCAGTTTTAAGATATTTAAGTAAACAAATTTAAATTGCAAAGCATTTTGAAAATACACATAGCAAAATATGTTTTTTATTGTGGAAATGGACATTGGTATTTTATGGTCCATCCAAAATAAGACGGTGGCAATGTCCTGTAATCCAGCTACTTGGAGGTCACGAATTGTGGATAGTTATAAGCGATGGCTTGTGAATGCGATATTCACTGGTGGGGATTACTGTCAGCACTAGTGAATACTAGTTCATCCATAAAGACCATCTTCATAATTAGACCAATACGTATATATGAGGTCAAAATTGTGGTTCAGATCCCACATTAAACTGTAGGTACCTAGATACCATTGGCTGTTAGGCTATGAATTAACAGTCCTGTGTAAGGAGAATGTCGGCCTTAGTTACAAGACTACAAGATCGCGCCACAATCATCCTCTACACTCATCTCTCATCCATACTTGGCTTTAAACTACCTATTGAGTTAGGTCCCCTTTTTAGTAAAGGTGGTAAATATGAAGTTCCTACATCAACCCGACACCAAAACAATAAACGGTATCAGTTAACTGACACATACTTTCTCCCAACAATATATAAAAAGGTGTTAAAAGCTCCAAA
Source organism: Neoaliturus tenellus (assembly GCA_030545055.2). Lineage (NCBI taxonomy): Eukaryota > Metazoa > Arthropoda > Insecta > Hemiptera > Cicadellidae > Neoaliturus > Neoaliturus tenellus. The sequence continues at coordinate 61,288,100 of CM061532.1, forward strand.
CATTAATGTCTTGATGACTCAGTCGGATAGCTACCAGCTGAGCAGCGCTCGTTTGACCCTACGCGCGTCTGTGACTTTTAACAACGTACTGCGTTTACCGCTAAACGAAAAATTGAATTTTCTCCGCAACCACTTGACGTAGAGCAATAATTTAAAATACTGGATTATTTAGTTTTTTAAGCTTGATTTAATGGTGATAAGTAAAATTTATTTCGAGACAACAGCTATTTTGAAAATTCAAAAAAATTGATTTTTGAAACACTTTTTACTCCATAACTTTTGAACGCGCATTTTCCCGGAGATGCGGGTGGTGTCATTTTATTCACCATTTTAAGCTTAATAAACCACAAAATTTTAATCAAAATCGTTAGAGCCGTTTTTGAGAAATTTTGATTTTTGACGATTTTTGAGGGTTTTTGGGGGTAAACTACCCTTAAAAATAAAAAATTCAAAAAAATGAAAAAAACGCCTGGAATTATCGTGGGTTTGGACCTACCTACCAAATTTCATCAAAATCGGACCATTGGGGCATTCTCTAGCTCTGTTTACATCCTGACACACATACACACACACACACACACACACACACACACACACACACACACACACACACACAGACATCACTCCGAAAACCACTTTTTTGGACTCAGGGGGAACCAAAATGGATAAATCCACCAACAACTCAAATTCGAAAATTTTGACGAAAACAATACTTTCTCCATATAGGCTACTATGGTATAGGGGGAGAAAGTAAAAATTATTAAGAGCAAAAAATGAAATGGAGGATATCTGGGTAAATAGATTATTTGGACATACCTTCAAATAAACTTTTTTTGTTTATTTTGATCAAATTAGCCATATTGTTAAGTTTGGTGACGGACTTTAAAGACACGCTATATACAGGGTGTCCCTGAACTCTCTACCAACCTCTTGAGGTATTATGACTGACATAAATACAAGCCAAGATATCATATTAACTATTTCAAAAACTCTATATCCCTCCGGAAATTGAAATACCAAGTCTACGAAGAAGTGCACAGTTTATCCGATGACAGAGGAACACATTCGACATGATAGCCATTAAAGAAGGCTCGCATAATGGAACAAATTGTGCAGCTTCACTTGCACAATGCAGACTGATCAACCCTTTGGGGAAAGCACTCAATAGGCACTCAGTGACTATGTGAGCCATAGTCTGGTACTCCGCCCCAAAACCACATGACTAGTCAAGTCATCTGTCATTCCCTAAAGCTGAGCCAAAAGAGTTTGTTGCATATATTTGCTTTTCGTCCGATAAGCACAAAATATTAGCGCATATATCCTATAGCCTATCGTCCAAGAAGGGCTAACACTAAAAATTCTCTCAAAAAGTCGATTGGAAGATGTAGATGCCTTTACACTTACTGAGACAATTTTAACATTAGAGTTACAAAATACAGTACTCTCGCTAACTCGAACCTCGACCTTCAATATCTTAAATTATTTTCAATCACCTTGAAAAAATATGCCCAAGTCAAATAAAATCCATACACAACGCAAAATAATTTTATAGTTATATTTTACCCCTACCACTCCAAGATATTAAAAAAAAAACTACCTCTGTAACTCAAAGTTCAGTGGGTGAGTTGAATTAAAATTTGCCCTTTACCATCACAAGTTGAATTTAACATTTATGGTATATCTCAAAGGTCTCTCAGCTTTTTTACCTAAGTCAAAACCCTAGTTAACAGGTAGCAACGAGTCGGTGGCACATCTGGTACAGCAATTGTCCACTAACACAATACTGTACTATTCGTTACCTCTGTAAATCAAATTTAACAAAAATTACGTCTGTAACTCGAACTATTCCTAAATTGAATTACACGTAAGTTGAAGAAAAATCATAGTCCACTGAATTTCAAGTTAGCGAGTATCTTAGTATTTTAAGTATTTAAAAGTAGGTAATATTAGGTCACTTAAATGTTCTTTTGTAGATGAAAAAACCATATAACTGATTCTGTAAAAGATAAATGACACGTGATTAAGATGAAATTCCAATCTAAAGAGTTAAAACTAACAAATAAACATACAAATTATGTTTCCATGGGAATTAAAGAAAAATCATAATATATTTTTGAAATAATTAGGCTCTCTTATACAAATTTAAAATCTAAATGAATAAGTAGGAATTACAACTAGAAACACAAGTAATCAGTGTGGCTTTTTCATATGTTAAACAAGTCAACACACCAGGAGACTCAACATGTGGGTGTTATGGGGGTCAATTAATAGTGGTCTCTTCCCCTTGGGCCTAGTCTTTTCCTCATTCTGGTGACTGATTTCAGAGTTAGCAGCAGTGAGACTTTGCTATATGCGGACAACACAACCATTAGAAGTTAAACGAGAAAACAGTATGCTGTCTTTGACTCTAGAGTCTTCCCTCTGTGTGGAGGAAGCAAAGATTTAGTTTAACACGTTCGCTACCAGCCGCCGCATATATGCGGCGGTCTGGCCAATCCCACAGCCCACCAAAATAATCATGGACTTCCCTGTAGACCGGCCATAGTGGTTGTGACTTATGCCACAGACCACGAATAGAAACCGTCCAAAATTAGTTATCACACTTCAAAATATCTTAATTTCATTAAATAAAAAAATATATACAATTTTCTCTTAATTTTTGGTAATTTTTTTAGCGCCGCAAATTTGCGGCGCATGGTCAGAGACTAAGTGACCCATGTTAGCGTCGGCACTAATATAACCTTATTTTTAGTCATAACCTTTGAAAAGCGAAAAATAAAATACGGCTTATACATAAAAACATTGTATTGAAATATTTAGTTTACAAAAAGAGTTGTTTACAATTCATTTACGTAGTATAATTATGATGTAATTATGATGTATGTTGTTTACAAAATGCAAATGTTTATACATTTTTCTTACACAATAAACTTTTTTCAATCTGTCATATAAGAGATTTGATGAATATTTGTGTAAAGATATATCAAATACGTTAAAAAATGTTACTTTCAAAAATACATTAAATAAAAATGTACGTAAAACATTTTAGTGACGTCAGTGATCGTTTTAGCCACAGACCAAGCGCCGCACATATGCGGCGGACTATCCCGTAGACCGCGCCTAAACTGTCTGACCATTCATTCAAATAGACCGCACTGAAGAAATTTGGTATTTAGTATCATGGAACCATCGCCGCAGATATGCGGCGGCAGTCTATTTTAATGAGCCCAGCCGCCGCAGATATGCGGCGGTGGGCTCTCAGTAGAACTCGCCCGCCGCAAAATTGCGGCGGTGGGCTGTGGTTACGATTTTTTTTTAACATTGTGGTAGCGAACGTGTTAAGTTAAACGGCTTACAGCTAAATGAGGGGAAAACACAGCAACTGCTTTGTAGCCTGTGGACGCGTCCGGATGCCAAAATGGAAATATGCCTAGATAATAAGGCTGTCAAATTGCTCAATATAACTGTCAATCGGAAGCTGTCATGGAACCCCACCGTTGATGAGTTGTATAAAAAGCTCTCTCGCATAAATTTTCTCCTCAGGAAGCTCAAGTTGCTCGTTACAACTGATTACTTGATACTGGCCTACTTTGGATTGTTCCACTATCACTTAAGCTATAGTGTTATGGAGACATGCACCTAGTGCCAAGCCACTTTTTGAACGTCTGGGCATACAGTGTATTGCCAATTCATACTTGACTGCCTTCTGCTTGCTAAGTCAGTCCCTGAGGTCCTCAGTATTACAAGGCAACAGTGTCACGGTCGTAATCTGTGGTTCAATACAAATATTGATGTGCCAAGTTGCAGACTTGATAAAACCCAGGACAGCTACCCAGTTTTCGCATTCAGGATGTATGTCATTAAATACGACATCGTCATTAAATATGACAAGTCGCATACAAGCTGCCATGTCACATTAAATACTTGGGGGTATTGGCCTTCAAAATGAAGATAAAATCCCGGCTGAAGAGGAAGAGCAGTTCCGGAGGTAACTCATGCGGACCCAACAACACCTACAGATGTCCTTGATGACCACCTACCCCAGTCTCTCTCAGATGCTGCTAGTGATAGTGATGAGTGTGTGCTAATGTCAGTCAGTGAGCCAGAAGTGAGTGTCAGTGAGTGCATCATATCTAGCTGTAGTAAATTAGTAGCATATGATATTTTAAAAACAAAATCAAATAATTTTGGTAATGATTTGGGTGATGTATGTAATTCTTTAAACTAAACTCAAAAGACAAAGAATGTATTTCTGCTTTTGGTAGTCAATCCTTCCAGAATAGACTTGAAAAAGATAAAAATTGTAATATAATCTATTGTACCCATAATCCAAGTAACTTTTCACATACACCTAAAGCACAACCACCATTTTCACTACCGAATTTTGATAATTGTTCACCAAAAGTTTCACTTAAACCTAGCCTAAGATTTTTAATATTGAACATTAGATCCCTTAGAAGCAAACTTGGCCAGTTAGAAATCATTTTAAAACAAAATGAAACTAACATAGTCTGTTTGAGTGAGCATTTTTTACACGAGGAAGAAATCCCTCTATATTTCCCGAGCGGGTTTATTGTTGCGTCATATTACTGTAGAAAGCCTCCCTTGGAGCGTGGAGGATCTTCAATCCTCATTAAATCAGAACTTAGATACCAGACCTTAGATGTCTCAAACTACTGTATCTACTCTCTGTGCGAGGCCTCCGCTATTTGCTTACTTGATTTCAACTTAATAATTTTAAATATTTATAGAACTCCTGACTCAAACATATGTATTTTTATTGATCATCTTGAGAGGATATTATGTTTTTTGATGAGTAGAAAATATAAATATTTTGCATTGACTGGTGACTTAAATGTAGATATTTTAAAGTTTGAAAATAATATTGATGTACAACATTTTGTAAATACACTAAGATCTTTCGATCTTTATAGTTTAAATAGACTTCCAACTAGAAATAAGGCCTGTCTAGATAACATTTTTTCAAATATTGACAATAATCTATGTACATGTTCCTTGCTGATGCAAGACATCATTTCTGACATCATTTCTGATCATGCTGGAGTTTTTGTCTGTATTAATTTAGAATTAAAAAAATCATCAATTAGTGAATCTGAGATCAGGACCAAACGTCTATTAAATCCAAGTAGATTAAGAAATTTTAGGGATAGTCTTGATAGTACTGACTGGACTTTTTTGGCTAATATTACTGATGTGAATATGGCTTGTAATTATTTCCTGAATTCATTAACATCACTGTTTAATTTAAACTGCCCAATTATAAATATTAAGCAAAAAATTAATTGTATACCGAAACATAATTGGTACACACCTGAACTAGAACTCATGAAATCCTTCTTATTAATATTTTATGACATTTGGAAGCGTAGTTCATCTCAAGATGATGAAATTAAATTTAAAAACTTTAAAAAATTGTATAAAAAAGCTATTTTAGAAGCAAAAAAATCTGCCAATGATTCCCTGCTCAAAAACTCTCAAAATACATGTAAAACAGCTTGGCAAATACAGTAGACTCCCTCTTAACCGGCCACCTTTTAACCGGTCTCCGCTTTAACCGGCCTACTCTGACACAAAATAACATCTTTTTAACCGTCCATTTTTTATCTCAACATCGCTTTAACCGGCTGTGTTTCGCCGGAAACTAAGTTTTCTTATCTAATGTATCATTCAATTCAACTTTATTTCATATTGATGTTCCCAAACCAATTAAACTATAATGTCCTGGGCGGAAGTGACTGCCACCGGAAATCAATGCATTTGGGCCTACTATCTAGTAGACCACAATAAAGAAACGAATATTATTAGTGTAGGTTTGTTGTGGATTTCATGGGTGGTGGATATTAGCTATAAATCATATACAGTAATGCATTTAAGGTTGTTTTTCAAGTAATAATTATATTTAGGTCACATAAAATTGTGGGATGGCGTTCTTAAATGAACATCATCGGTTTAACCGGCCAATTCATTATCCGGCTGCGTCCTGGTCCCGAGGTGGCCGGTTAAGAGGGAGTCTACTGTAGTAAAAAAAGAGACAGGTGGTTTTGTAGCCAAAAGTAAAGAAAACTCTACATCTCTTTCTCCTGATGAACTTAATAATCATTTTGTTAATGTACCTATTAAGCTTTGTAATAACTTTAAACTTGATGATGATACCTATGTTAGTATGTTAAACAAATGTTCTCGGCCTCAAATTAATGAAGAAAATGAATTTAAATGGAACTTGATTGATACTAAAACAGTTAAAACAGCTGTGATGGCATTCAGCTCTTCAAAAAGTGAGGATGTTTATGGCCTATCTAATTTCATACTCAAGAATATTATAGATGTAATTGTGTTGCCTGTCACACATATTGTAAACTTGTCTTTAGCTACAGGTGTTTTTCCAGACTCGCTTAAATATTGTAAAGTAACTCCAATATTTAAAAAAGGACAAAAAGAGTCGAGTGAAAGCTATCGGCCTATTACATTAGTACCTATAATTAGTAAAATAATTGAATCATGTATATTTAAACAATTGTATGAATATTTTTATGTAAATAATTTATTATATGACAAACAATTTGGCTTTAGGCCGTGTCACTCAACTTCTATGGCTATTGAATGTATTGTTGAAGAGATTCTGATTGGTTTGGAGAATAAATTAGTTGTAGGGGCTTCTCTAATTGATCTAAGTAAAGCTTTCGATGTTGTAAACCACTCTATTCTTCTTAAAAAACTTGATTATTATGGTGTAAGGAAAAATGAGTTATGTTTAATTAAAAGTTATCTGGAGAACCGGATGCAAATGGTAACTATCAATAATAAGTCATCTAGGTATCAAAACATAGTTGCTGGAGTCCCTCAAGGCTCTGTACTTGGTCCCTTCTTGTTTTTAGTTTTCATGAATGACTTTAGTGCTAATGTAAATTCCATGTCAGTTCTGTACGCAGACGACACCACCCTTCTTTGCTCTGATATTGATTCTTTAGCTCTCAATCAAAAATTATCTGGTTCTTTGGAGCAAGCCAAAAAGTGGTATGTAGCAAACAAACTCATCATTAATGAAAATAAAACTAATAATATATCCTTTACACTTAAAAAAATACTTTAGATTTAAATAAAGAAACTCTTGAACCTGTTAAATTGTTAGGTATTGTTCTGGACAGTAAATTATCATGGAACAGCCATGTTGAAAGTGTATGTAAAAAGCTATCAAGAGTAATATTTTTACTACGTAAACTGAAGTCCTTTACTGAAGTCAATTTTGAAGTCCTTTTAATGACATATTTTGGTCTTTTTCATTCTCATCTATCTTATGTTGTTCGCGTTTGGGGCAATTCAAGTGCTTCAAAAAGGGTTTTTATCTGGCAAAAAAAAGCAATAAGATTGATGGTTGGTCTTTCCCCACAGGAGTCATGTAGAAATTCTTTTAGTAATCTTAAAATAATGACACTTGTTAGTATTTATATTTTTCAAAATTTACTCCATGTAAAAGAAAATATTCATGCTTTTATTCCTCATGAATCAATACATGAACACAATACAAGATCCAAACAAAATCTGGTACTTCCAAATTTAAGACTTAGTAAGACATTAAATAGCCATAGATTTCAACAAATTAAATTATTTAACAAGCTACCATCCAAAATAAAAAATTTACCTTTCAATAGATTTAAGTCAGTAATTGCATCTTGGTTGAAGAACAAAGCCTTTTATTCCCTTGAGGAATACATGACATGTGATATGTCTGACTTGTTGGACTAAGTTAGACGGGCCTTATGTTTTATAAATACCATCATACATTTTTTTCATGTTAAAAATGTTTTTTTTTTTAAATATTGTTAATTGAATGATTGTAATATATTAAATGAATGGGTATGTATTTATTTTGATGTAACTATAAACTTGTCTTGACAATTCCTAATGTAACAGCTGTTATTTAATGGAAAATAAAGATATTCTATTCTATTCTATTCTAAGAGTTTCTACTCCATTGAGAAAGTTAACTGAAATGAATATTAAAATTGGCTACTTGAAACCGGCCACCAAGTCATGTTTATATGTAAATATTGGTTTTAAATGGTGATAAAGTTTAAAGTTGAATCGTGATGACAAGATCCATCCAGTCAAATGGTCAACGATCGCTTGTTGGTAATGGTATAGCTCCCGATCAGCGACACGTGAAACTACAGCCATACTCCAGGAGACTCAACATGTGGGGTTATGGGAGCTCCCAAACAGAGACACGGAAAACTACAGCCACACTCCAGGAGCCTCAACATGTGAGGTTATGGGAGCTCCCGAACAGCGACACGGCAAACTACAGCCATACTCCAGGAGACTCAACATGTGGGGTTGTGGGAGCTTCCGATTAGCGACACGGCAAACTACAGCCATACTCCAGGAGACTCAACATGTGGGGTTATGGGAGCTCCCGAACAGCAACACGGCAAACTACAGCCATACTCCAGGAGACTCAACATGTGGGGTTGTGGGAGCTTCCGATTAGCGACACGTCAAACTACAGCCACACTCCAGGAGACTCAACATGTGGGGTTATGGGAGCTCCCAAACAGAGACAGGGAAAACTACAGCCACACTCCAGGAGCCTCAACATGTGAGGTTATGGGAGCTCCCGAACAGCGACACGGCAAACTACAGCCATACTCCAGGAGACTCAACATGTGGGGTTGTGGGAGCTTCCGATTAGCGACACGGCAAACTACAGCCACACTCCAGGAGACTCAACATGTGGGGTTATGGGAGCTCCCAAACAGAGACAGGGAAAACTACAGCCACACTCCAGGAGCCTCAACATGTGAGGTTATGGGAGCTCCCGAACAGCGACACGGCAAACTACAGCCATACTCCAGGAGACTCAACATGTGGGGTTATGGGAGCTCCCAAACAGAGACACGGAAAACTACAGCCACACTCCAGGAGCCTCAACATGTGAGGTTATGGGAGCTCCCGACCAGCGACACGGCAAACTACAGCCATACTCCAGGAGACTCAACATGTGGGGTTATGGGAGCTCCCAAACAGAGACATGGAAAACTACAGCCACACTCCAGGAGCCTCAACATGTGGGGTTGTGGGAGCTTCCGATTAGCGACACGGCAAACTACAGCCATACTCCAGGAGACTCAACATGTGGTTATGGGAGCTCCCGAACAGCGACACAAGTAACTACTGCCACACCCCAAGAGCCTTAATATGTGGGGTTGTGAGAGCTCCCGACAAGCGAAAGGGCAAACTACAGCCACACTCCAAGAAACTCAACATGTGGGGTTATAGGAGCTCCCGAACAGCAACACGGGTAACTACAGCCATACTCCAGGAGGCTCAACGAGTGGGGTTGTGGGAGCTTCCGATTAGCGACACGGCAAACTACAACCATACTCCAGGAGACTCAACATGTGGTTATGGGAGCTCCCGAACAGCGACACAAGGAATTACTGCCACACCCCAAGAGCCTTAATATGTGGGGTTGTGAGAGCTCCCGACAAGCGAAACAGCCAACTACACCCACACTCCAAGAGACTCAACATGTGGGGTTATGGGAGCTCCCGAACAGCAACACGGGTAACTACTACCATAACCCAGTAGCCTTCATATGTGGGGTTGTGGGAGCTACCGACCAGCGACACAGGAAACTACAGCCATACTCCAGGAGACTCAACATGTGGGGTTATAGGAGCTCCCGAACAGCAACACGGGTAACTACTGCCACACCCCTGGAGCCTTAATATGTGGGGTTGTGGGAGCTCCCGACCAGCGTCACGGCAAACTACAGCCACATTCCAGGAGACTCAACATGTTTAACTATGGGAGTTTCGACCGGTGACATGGGTAACTGCAGCACTTAACAACTTGGGTAACTCCAAAAAAACTTAACAATCAAGAAACAAAGAGAAGTTTGATTTAAATTACAAAGATTTTTTTAAATCCTCATGATCATAATTTAGACTATTTTCTGACACAGCAAACCTGAATGATATTAGTTTTACAAAAAGCCAATGTAAAAGATTTTCAAGAATTTTTATTCACTTCTGTACCACCGGTATTTCACAAGGCTTCAAGGGTTATCTGGAATGTAAAGTTTTAAATTGGTAAAGGGTGCTGATTTGCTTTTGTTCCCAGCTAGAACCACAAAAATTTATCTTTATTTTTCTAAAAACAGACATTAACATCGTAGTAAGGTGAAAAGTATGATAAAAGTATAATGAATCAGTGAATCAGTTTATAAGACGCCGTTGGTACTAGGATGTATTTTAAGGTAAATATGAATGAAGGATGATTGGAATGCCTTTTGTAGCTTTTATACTGTCTAATATCAGCTGATTCATTGGACAGAGTCATTAATTAACAGCCAAACAACCCAGTGGGTCCCAGTGGGTTAAATAGATATAGCTCTAACTATTTAAAAGCTACTTCCTCTCAGAATTGAACCTGCAACCTTAAGGTTCAAAGGCGAGCAATATAACCACTAGGCTGCCCAGCCAATCATCATGCTGGTAAAAGTATGGTAGTCATCATGGCTTTCAAGTGAAATAGTAATCGCTAAGATTCATGAACAAGACTGAAGTTTAGCCTGCAACCAGCTGGAAGACTGAGCCAACAACAGCCATGTTTATACATCACCTGTGTCTCAAACTGACGTACTATTTACCATACAATCAACAGCCTGACCTCATCCAACTATACCTTTAACTTCAGTTATTCACTATTGAATTAACAGGAATAACAACACATTTCTGAACTCTTAGTGATATTTATGCAAGTTCATACAAAAGAGTATAGTCAAAAGTAAAATTCCATACTGGCGCCTATTACTTGATGCGAATTTACAATAAATAGTAATATCATGATAAAGTACTACACCAAACTGATTTTTTTATGCATCTAATTGTGTTGTTCTAATTTTCTTACGGTATTATTTTTCTTCCGCCTTCTGGCTCACAAATTGGTCTAGCAACTAGGGCATATCATGGACGGGAAATCTGTAAACATCTAAGCTCCACAAAGAGTATGTCCTGAAAGCACTTTTACACCAACAAAGGTCCTGAGGATGGTTACATTGTTTACATCAGTGACAGACACAAACTAGTATTCACAAAATATCAAAGGTATTTTGAACATATTTGTTTATGTCTATGCCACTGCCATTCTAACTTGTTTGGTCCAACCCCTGGTCTTGTAACTGTCTCTCATGAATAGTATCGTAGTACTGTAAATGATTTTTATTTTATAACATTAAAAAAGGCAAGCCCTCAATCTCTCAATTTTCCAACTTCTCATCGTGCTGCACTGTTGATATTTGGTACCATATACACTAAATTTTTACCCAAAATAGGAAAACATGATGGGTTAGACCCACTCCGACCTGACCTCAGGGTTTTGCCCTACACTAGCTTTTGAATTTTCCCACTTTATTTTTATGGACACAAATTTACGGAGCCTTTTTAATGATTAATTTTTAAAGCAGTTGTCAATAATACAGCACCGAAATGCAAGTGAGCAAAGTGAAGTAACCCGAGGGGTAGGTGAGGGAAGTGAACAAGCTAATCTTTGAGCAAGTTTAAATGGTCAAAAAAACTCAACCGACGGGCGAATCTTACATGGTAATCTAAATGTGCAGGAGCAAAGTAAAACAACTCAATTTAGGAATTAATGTTAGAAATTATAATATTTTACTAAGTAAACTTTTGCGACAAAGCCCGGGGTTACATACATTTTTTATGTGGTGGGAGAAGGGGGGGGGGGTTATAAGATTTCCTACCAATATTGCCTAGGTAAACAGACAACATATTTTATTTTCAAGTAGCCTATTGAACAAACTGCGCATTGTGATACCAAAAGTAGCAAAAATAGTTAGAAAGTGGCTGTTTCAATATAATACGACAGAATTTATTTTGTACTCGAACGAAGTATGATTACTAAGACTTCTCTATAACTCAGACTCGGTTTTATATTGCTGTATATAGGGTTACCATACTCTAAAGTATGAAAAAGAGGACACCCTAGTACTGCCGCGAGTCGGATTAATAACAAATCACAAAAATCTGAATTTATGACACCCCCCCACCCCCCACATTAAATATCACAGACTGAGGAACAAAAGATGTTTAAAATTAAAACCATACATTATTTTACCTTTTTCAAAATAATATAGTTTTCTTAAGATACTAAATAAGATACAAAATCCTTACTAATATTATAAATGTGAAAGCGTGGATGTTTGTTACGCTTTCACGCAAAAACTACTTGACAAATCATCATGAAACTTTTTACACATATTCTCGGAGGTATCAGAAGTAACATAGGATACTTTTTATTTTTAAAATAATTATTTTTTGTGAAAGATTAAAAAAATTGGAATAAAATATTTGAAAATTGATTTAAAATTTTTTTATTGGTTGCTAAGAAACAAATTCAATGAAAATGTTTAATTTTAGGTATTCAAGTGATTTCTTATACATAGGGTGAGCGTGACAGCGAGTGAGCGTAGCAATCGAGCTAAAACATGACTGTGCCCGAGCGTGTCGGCGCGGAGCGCGAGCGAAGCTGCAGGAAAAATAATTATTCTTTTATAATTTCAATATGTGTGAAAGTAAAAAGACGGTTTTAGCCCTAAAAATCAGTAGGCTATGTTTTATTTTGTTGTTTAGGCTGTATTTTAATATATAACTTTCTAAGAACCACCAAAAAAAATTCCTATGAGAAAAATATAAAATGTCAAGAGCACATAATTCATTACATAGTTAATGCTAATTTATGCAAGTAAATTTATATTATAGTAATTGCATAAAAATTTTTAAAGTTTTTCTTTACTTCTATGGAGAGGAGTTCTTTTAAGATTCACCTTAAATTTTAAAATAAAAGAGAGGTAGGTAAAAATTTTTGAAAAATATTACTGGTTAGGGGGTATTTGATAAGGAAATTTAGATTCAAAGACGAGGCTCAGTTACTTTCACAGTCAGTGACTTTGAAAGACTACTTTACTCAGCCACAACAAACAACTAACTGATCAAATAATATTAAAAAAACAAATGGTCACTTCAATCAAACTCAAGCCTGAACGAATGGAAAGCTGATAACATATACCGGTAAGCATATCTGCTAAAACATAATCTCACTTTCTCACTCAATACAATCCGGTCACTTCGCGTACTATGGCAGTGACGTCTAACTGAAATTATCCTATAAATTGTCATTGGAGTTCAAGTAAATTAAATGTGGTATTTCTTTTTACTCTGGAAACATTTTAAACAATATAAACAATCACATAATTTGTTAACAATCTGGATGAATTAACAATATACAAAATATTCTTGGTGGTTGGTAGAAACATAAAACAGCTTCCAAAAAGCCGGACAAATGGACAGATTCTCAAAAATCTGCCTGGACGGTTTTTTATGTTCTGAAAAGAGGACATATCCGGGGAAAAGAGGACATGGTTATCCCTATACAAGGACAGAAACGCATAACGAAGTACGTTTGTGTTCAGATCCAATTTAAGATGGAGAAGTTAAAAATTTGATCTATTTGAGGTCAAACAAATTTAAAGAGCACAAGTGTTAGTAATACAGTTTTACAATCTTCACAAAAAAATAAATAAATAAAATTAATTAATAACATCTGAAATAGAGATAGAAGGTAATCTAGTCTTGGCCTATAGTACTTTATTTTTTAATTTGATGTTGTATTCAAGCCCTAATCTTTGTGACAAGTGCTAGCTACCAGATGTCAACCTGGTGTTGAAAAGTCCAATGACAGCAACGACTGAGTCTAGAATCGAACCTGATGGGTGCAGAATTTCGAATGACCATGAATAGGCCTAACGTAAATCAAACAAGTCTTCAATGAGTGCATATTTGGCCAGCGTAAGTTTTTAATATATTAGAAACCAGGGGTGCAGAAAATGTATATAGACTCCTAAAATTTCCTCCAATTCTACTGTTACCGATCAAAGATTTCCCCCAAAGATACGCAACATTTATGGCTTTGCTTTAAAACTCAACAGTTTACAATGAGGCAGTGAAATAATAAAGATTTTTTTTAAATTTTAGTTTATTATACTAACACAAGTAGGCCTACTTAAAAACAAATCAAAACGATTTTCAGTACCTTTATTTAAGTATTTCTATACAACTATTTTTAATACAAAAAGCTTTTTTTAATGTCCCCAAAATTTTCCAAGACACCTGTAAATTTTTCCCGATTCTAGATCGGGATCGAACATATTCTGCACCCCTGTTAAAAACACTTGGTTCTTCTTCTCATTTCATCAGCTCTTAAAAAGGAAACGGAAGTAAAACTTACAAATTTTCTTCTGTTTATATGCTACGGTATGTATTCTAAAACGCGGATGGATATATAATGCTGTTGGATAAAATTTATATAATGCTGTTCGATAAAATTTTGTGCAAACAATTACGCTTTTGTACGATTTCAATGGTAGGCCTAGGCCTATCAGTTTTTACAGAGCATCAGGAAATTTTTTGGAAAAAGAGGCTAGGTACTTATAGTAATCCTATTATTATTAAAAATGCAAAAAGTCACAAACAAGGTCTATATTTTTACAGAATTAACTTATACAGACAGTTAATAAGAAAAAAATAAAAGAGTTTTTTTCAGTTTCTGAGTTTTTTAGCTCATTGATTTTATTCACTCAACCGTATTTTTGTTCTTGATTTAAGGCAGGTTTATGTTTCTACAGTTAAAATTAGCTAAATGGCCAAGCTCTGCTACAGTAAAACTTGGTTGGTATATAGGTCCAACATTTTCTACATGTTTATGAATGACCAAAAACAGCTAGGATTGGTGAAGGGGGAGAGGGAACAAACGGACAGGTACATTAACCGGTTCAGGAGAATGCACTTGAATAAACAAAATCATACGGACCAATTTTATGAATGGTGTTATGCAGTTGCGAAATTCCTATTCTTGTATTTTAATTTGAATGGCCATAGAAAGTTATTTGTCAAGTTTTGTAGCACGACTTTATACCAAAAGCAAAGTATCAAAAAAAAAAAATTAAAAACAAACTTCTCACAGCTGACTATTAATAAAAAGCTGACAACTTAGGACACTAAAAGGAATCAGAACGTCATGCAGTGCTTCACCTACTCCCATATGGCGCCTTTATTTTAAGTCTGATAAAGGTGCAGAAAGTTTTGAATTAAAGATTTAAAGCCTTGTTCTAAGTTGATCAACTTTAGACTATCATAGCTTAAAATGGATTCAAAATATGTAAAAATAATCAAATAAATTACCCCAAGTCATTATCTTTCATTCAAAACCCCTCCCACCTTCATTGGACTTTAAAATAGAGGCGCAAAATGGAAGCAGGTAAAGCACTGTACGATGAATTTTTTATCTGCAAGACCACTGATACTGAATTAGCCTCTAACGGTAGAATATGAAACTGCTGGGTGCGCTGGCTACATTCACAAGAACATAGTCAATGAATATCATGGCCTTTTTTCCGCGGCCAAATCTCCTCAATCAACATCATTTACCTGAGTTTAGGATCTCACACGTGCTGAAATGCAGCAGCGTTTCCTTAGCCATGGTGTTTACAGCGAATACTAGATAAGTTACGGTATTGTTTCTCACCCTCAGTATGGTTGTGACCAATGCGAAACATACTCAGGTAGTTTTCGCAAAAGCCACTTGACTGCATAGGCAAAATAATTGCTCTATCCCTTTAGCCTCCCTCTTAACTGAGTTTTATTCTTCCGTAAGAATTGCGTTGGCTCAATACTTTAAAGGGCTTTAGTACTTAACCTTAGAGACTGTCCTGTATTAGAAAAATTCCTCTTGACGCATTAACAGACAGCCCCCCTATAATTTGACATATATGGGCCTAGCCTAAATCATGAAGAACTGTTCAGTAGTTTCTGAGAACTCAGTATTTCAACCGTGAATTTCAATTTTTACTAAGACTTTCTTAGTAAAAATTGCAAACACTAAAATATAGCCTATTTTAAACCCCAACATTAAATATTCCATCTCATTTTTAGCATAAAAAGAGTTTACTTATAACTTATGCTTTACGGTCATTAGTGTCAAACAAACCTAGGGCAGTGTTTTGATTACCGTACCGACAAAATTAGGGGAGTACACAGTGAAATGTTTCAAGATTAAACTTACAAATTACAATATAAAACAGAATACTGAGCCAAAATCTGTGTCGAGTTATTTGTTTCGCTTAGATCGTAGATATAATGTTATTCGCCAACAATTAAGTTATTCGAAAAATGTTATCACACATCAGAGATACACACAGAAAAGCGAGAGTTGGATGACACCTTCATATCACGATTCTGTCATCGTGTCAAGTTCAATGCCAAAACTATATGAACTATTAATAAAAACAAAACTCTTAGAGTTATTATTGAACTATGCAGGCATATATATCCTACATATTAACATAAAGGAAGAAATTATCATTTAGATAATTAAGAGGTTTTAGGATAAACAACCATTTTGCAAGCCGACTCCCTTACAGATAGCAGACAACTTACCGAGAATACCTTTAAAAAGTCATACACGAAAAACAATTTAGCAGACAACACCGGGTCTAATAAATGAATGACAAATATTAGTAAAGTAATCCAAAGGCACTGGTGTCAGTCACTTCATAATTAAAATGTAAACTAATTAAAAATTACTACGGTCACACCCCTTACACGACAACTTGACACTTGACCACCCCGTCTGCAGGGTTGCCAATGCAAATTGTAATGGTTAAATTCCCCTTTTAGTCTCCAAATTCCCCGAACGCCCCCAGAAGCTACTTTAATTCCCCACTGACTTTTATTTTACTTTTATATTTAAAAAATTAGTTATATTATTTTAAAAGTTAAACTAATTATAAATATCTAAAATTTTAGTAACATCAGCCGAGTTAAACATTCTTATAGCCTTTCAATTTTCTTCTTTCAAAATTTCAAGCGTTTTTAGATGGGAGGGGGGTGAAAAAATTGTCTGTAACTGTGTGGTGGATAAACTCTGTCATCTTTAGAAATCCTACCTCACTTTTTAACTATGCTATTAATATTATACTATTATTATTATCAATAATATTATTTTAAAATACATACCATTATTATCAATATAATACACTGTATGCTGCAGATTGTAAAGCTTTGTTGAAGTCCTCTAGCTTACATATCTATAAATATATATAATAGTAGGCCCCTACTGTATAAGGTAAATAAAGTTCAGTATAATAAGACCTAAAAAGGCATTCACTTACTTGTTTAAATAATAAACAGAATCCTCAATTTAAAACTAATTTGTAAACTATTTAAGTTTATCTCTGTCGAAATTAAATATGTAAATTCCAATGACGCAATCCATCTGACTATGTCGGTCAAGGATTAAGACTTAAAGTATTCAAGTACGGTAGTAAGTACGTAAATATTATTTAGCATTTTCGGATGTTTCATTCTTGTATAACGAAATTCCCCACATTATACAAAATTCTTCTCTACTGGCAACACTGACTGCTTGGCCCATCCCTAAACTTTCTGCTAGTGATTGTAGATTGATAAAACAATCATTCTGTAGAGGCATAATTAATAAAATAAAATTTAAAAAAGTATGAAATATCATTTCAGAACACTCACAGAATATACCTCTATTATTATTCTAAATTTTAAAGAGTTTAAAATTGATTTGACATTAGGCGCTGACTTGACAACAGTAAGAAGAGGGCGTTTTAGTTTCCAGTGCTGGCTTTGATCGTTTGTTGCTGTGCGGCGCATAGGGCGCATTCTATTAGAGAACTACGGAATTAATTACGGCCAATTCTTAGAACTGAGTTTTTATTGTTTTTGTTTTTTCATTTTTATTTTGTATTTATTTTTTACGGAATTTAGGAGCAGTTGGCTCTAGAATTGGCTTAAGATAATAATTAAGTAAAAAAAATAAAACTCCGATCAATTTTAAAAACCTTGTCCCTTGCATAATGCTTCTACTGTACCTACCTTGTATAGTATCTAAAGTCAATGCTTGTACGTTGTGTATAGCTTCCCAAGTGGCTAAGTTGATTGGTTAGAATGGGGGGTGGGGTATAATGCCCTAGTGCAGTGCAAAAGAATTCTTCAAACGAATAAAAAGCTTTATCCAATAAAAATTATTTCAAAGTGCTATTAAACTTAGAAAGGGCGTTAATTTGTTTAATTGTTCCAGTCAATTTTTGAAAAAAATTAAGTCCAGAGTACATTGGCTTTTTTTAATTAAAATTAAATGTTGCACAGCAAAATTTTTCCTATAACTTGTGTTATAGCCATAGAACTATAAACATGGAAGGCCGGGTCAAGCAGCAAACAGAGGCGGAAAACGGGCGGGAGTCAAGCGGCTCCACGGAGTCCCCCCACCACTACCCGGGGGACAAACGCAAATCGGCAATTCATGCCGGCGTACACGCGTCCATTAACACGCTCCTGCAGCTCACAGCCTCGATTAACATACCATTAAACTTATATATTTGTAATCTGGAAGAACTAAGGATTACAACGGTGTAAATTACTTTAAGATTGGTATAGAATTACAATTTTAACAATACAAAATACAATGAAATTTAATAATGTGAACATGAAAAAGTTACTAAGCGTAAACTTTTTTTGTTTTTGGGTCAGAAACAAACTTAAAGCGGGAAAGTTGTAGGTAATGAGTTGATTCGTATTACTTGATGGACAAATTTAAGATAAAATGCTTAGTGTTTTCATAATCGCATTGATAATGAGTCCAGCGGGCCGCCAGCTCAGTTCCCTGCTCTTGGATATTCATTTTGAATTAACGTTTTAAGATGTTATTCCTAGTCTACATTGAATTAACTAAGGCCATAAATATATTTTAAGTTACATAGTTAGCCAACAGATTAGTGTATTTAAATAATGTTCAGTTCACTGTATTTCGCAATAAAAGTTATCGTAACAGTTATTTCATGGACAATAGCCATACACCGTGTCAAATTATGAAGTATGGGCCTACAACTTTGCAATAATAAATCGCTTTTTAGCCATATTAAACCTTTTACAAGTAACTTATTTACCTAAGTGCCAAATACGCAGTAGATAATTTATACGAAAATAAATTAACAAGCCTCCTACCCTCATAAGTCACGTTCCCATAAAGAATAAAAATACAAATGAATTTTAACACTGTAAACACGGCGTCTCAATATTATCGCTTACCAAATTATACAAGATATAATTTCTTCTGGTCCAATTAGTTATAAAAGTTACTTCCAACCACTGGTTGCCAGTTAATCGTTCTACATAGTAAGTTTTAACCTTGACCTTCGAACTTATGGTTATATTAAAAGCAAACGCATGAAATATTATTAAAAAACAAAAACAATGTCCGTAAAATGTCCCACATAAGTGGTTAATAACGTTATAAAGTTGTAAACTTTTATTTTTAGACGCCGGGTATTTTTAATAGGCCTACTAGTAACTTAAATATTAAACAATAAATAATCGCATTAAATATAGGCCTATCAAACTTGTTAAACTCGTAAATTATGTTTCTCAGAGTAATCAATCTTCAACACAACACATTTAAATTTTAGTTTCTAGATGCAAGCACCTTTGTAAAAACATTTAAAAGTGTTCATTAGTAGGCAAATGTTTTTGTAATTTTTTTTAATTATTCTGTTTGAAAAATATCTAATAGCTTAAAATTTTTAAAGAAATATGATTTTAAAAGATCATCTCTTTAGTGATGAATGCCTACACAAATGTCACAATACCCAATAAATTTATGCTGAGGCCTCTTTTAACAGTATGTTTTTTTCGCAGAGGTAAAAAAGCCTTTTTTAAATTGTCCAACAAATTATTGCGAATTCCCTTGTTGGGTGGACTAATTTTGAGAATCTATACTTATTTAATACGCTAAGGGTTTTTTTGTCTTGAGAACTCTTCCTACAATTTTCAACCGATTTTTAAGTTTTTGGTGTCGTTGGATAGGGCTTGGTCTGTAGTTGTTTCCGCCAAAAACTGATGAGAATCGGACTGAAAATAAAGGGGCTATCCACCATTGAAATCTCAAAATTCCCCATTTAAATAACATTGGGATTGAATAAAGCATTTTAAACATCTGTTAATAATCAGCTGTAAATACGTGTAGTTTTGATGATTAAAGATATTCACAATATTGGATTGGTCGGATGTCATTGATTTAAATATAAAAGTAACATTTGTATTGTATTAAAATAAATTGCTCGATTTCGAGCAACACGTATACTAGTAAGACTAAAACGGTTTTAGTTCGTCAATTTAATGATTAGGCTGTGTTTAATTTATATATGAAAGTAAAAGGTATTACGGAAGACATTGCATTAATAATTATTTAGCTACCGAAAATCTAATAGTTATATGAGGATTATTAATAAGTCGTTTTGATTATGAATTAATTCCAAAATTCCAATAACCAACAAAACAGCTCTATCCATGTTTTTTTAATTTCCACTTTCTTGTTTGTGTTTAATTCTTTTAATTTGAGAGGGTAAAAAGTAGCCCAAAACTCATGGTATTAACAGTTATTTAACAACCTAATATCTATTTTACTATAGGCATTCTCAATAAGTAGTTCTAATAACGACTTAGCTCTAAATAAGCATAAAAACAGCTAAAAAGCAAGCGTCGCCCATTGAAATATACGGGGCGGTGGCGCGTCGAGCCCCGGGTAGTGGTGGGGGAAGCCGTGCCGACTCCGGCTCGTTCTGCCAGCGTTAACCCAGCGTTCCATGTTTATATTTCTATGGTTATAGCTATGGTTAAGATTTATATACTATCAAAATCTATATACAGTATATAATTCCATAAGTGAATCGGTCCCCACGAAATATCTCGAGTTAGTAGAATGATAGGGTAACATATGATGGCTCATTTTAAAGCTTGAGGGCCAAGGACGCAAGGGAAAATACCAGGATCATTCAAAGTTACGTGGGCTTCGCCCCACTGGACCTTGAAGTTCCAATGTTAATCTGGGAAGAAGCTTTTTATATCTACACGTGTGATTAAGCAGATGTTTCAGTGTTTTATCATAAACTCAGCTGGTTTTGAGCAGATATTTTGAGTTCAGATAACAGTATAGTTAAAACTTTAAGATTGGCAATGCACTATAAGAAAGGAGAACACTTATAGTCATGAATGGATTACGGATCCACAGGAGATTTCGTATTCGTGAACCCATCTATATGTCATTGAAGGAAAAGGAGTAGAACGATTTTTATGCAGAATATACCAAGCTTAAAATTGGCTTAGACGTGGCATGGTTGATAAAATGGTTAATTGTCTTAACTCAGTGAGTGTCGTTTAGTTATTATCTTACTGATTTATATATTTTGCCTATTAAGTAGTTAAAGTTGAAGAGTTGAATCATTTTGAGTTCATTTTGAGTGTTTGTTTATTTTCAACTTAATGTTAACTACTATGTAAACTACTAACATTGGATAACCCCCGTATGAAGAAAATTTGATTTTATCCATTCTATGCTTCTTTCTGTAGGTCGTAGGGAAACAATAAACGCCCGATAACCCATAAAGACGGAGAGTTTTTCGTGTAAATGATAGTGTGCAAAAACTAAAATATATCAATTAGTGTTCTACTTCATTGACAAACAGACAACATAGACTACAATCAAAGGACGTGGGTTGTCGTTGGCACGGAGGTTAAGGGGGCATGGGAGTATGGGGGAGAAATGGGGGAAATAGGGGGCACTGCGGCGGGCACAAGAGAGCACGGAGGTATACGGGGAGGAACGTTGGGGATGGCAGCACGGAACCATGCGGAGCACAGGGGTTCGGGAATATGGGGGCACGAAGGGTGTCAAGGGCACTGGAGACAGGAGGGCATGAGGGGCACGGTGGAGTCATGGGGAACATAGAGGCACAGGGAGTAACGGCGGGCATGAGGGCACGGGACCATGGAGGGTAAGGGGATGCGGGGGCATAGGGAGCACTCTGGGGAGGCACTGGGGCACAAGGAGCATTAGGGACGTCGGTGGCAAAAGGGTCAGATGGGCATGGGGGCACAGGGGTACAGGGGCGCAGTGGCGACGAGGAGCAACGTTGGGCATTGGGGTATGGAAACATATGGGGCCCGGGGGCACGTGGTGGAGCGGGGTTGGGAAGTATTTTTATTTTTTCTACAAAATAGACTAATGTATTTTAATTCAGGGGAAATTATTGTTAAACTACTGATTTGATTACATCCAAAAAGTTTCACCCGGATTAGGTAATATTTAATTAGAAACCCCAAACGTGGAAATTCACACTACAGCTAGAGAAAAATTCAATAATAATGCAAGGAGGTGATAAATTGAAACTTATATTTTGAGACAATATCACCATTTTGATTTTTAGGGGCCTTTGCCCCTACAAGCCACTAGTTCTTAAATTAACAAAGTATTCTTTACACAGTGTGGGACTGATAAGGCAACCCTAACATACATCTGATGGTTTTCTTTTGGGCAATGAAAATTCTTTCCAATTTTGATTTTGTGGCCCCCCCCACTAGGAAATGGAATTTGGGATATGATGGCACTCGACTAGACAAAAGTATACTGTCTTCAGAGAAGATCAATGTTTCTTAATTTCTGTAAGTTACCTATAGCAAAATGATCCTTAGCAATTTTGCTAATATGGTCCCGGACTTTTGGTCTTACCGTGGGTACTATACCGTAATAACGTGTTCCCTTTAGGGAATAGAAAAAATCACAAAAATTTACAATTTACTGTCAACAAAATTTGTGAAAAATTTATTTATACATTGCAAAAAACCAGGTTCATACATCAAGAAAAGTCAGTGTGAAGTGGGAAGGGGCCTTCACTTTCTGATTCGCGATGCTCTTTATTATAAATTGCGAGTGCGCTCTATACTACATACCAATTGATGGCGCTTTTTACTGCTGATCAAAGGCACTCTTTACCATCAATTTGTGAGGATCTTTACCGTCGGTCTGGGGCCCTTTTTATTGCTGGTCGGGGCACTTGTTACCGCCGATCAAGCGTGCTCTTTAAAGCAGATGGGGGGACCTGTTTAATGCTGATTAGGGGCGATCTATACACGACACTCGTCTCCACCTCGATGGCACCCTCGGGCCACAGCGCCTGGTTTGCCAATATGGTAGAGCCGGCCCTGAGGATGGGGAAGATTGGGACGATTGAAGTTAATTTGTAATTAAGTCATTTGGGTTAATTAATGTCAAAACTATAGTAATTTCCATAAAATTGTATCCAGTGAATCTTTAATTACAGCATACTGGGTTTTCAAGAAACAATAATGTGAGTGGTTGCTGCGAGTGGGGCTTTAACTGTCTAAAGTCTAAAACATAAAATAACAAATTGCACGATTGTATATCATTGCAACTATATCTCAAGAAGTATTGGTTCCATATACTATAATTTCAAAAATATTGAGTTCCTTTATCTTTAGAAAAAGAAAAAACATGCTTGAAAGGGAATGGGCAGATTCACATCAGGGGTGCAAGCAGAGGCGGATTTGAAAATTTGCCGCCCCTGGGCTATTCAAAAAGTGCCGCCCCCTCCCCCCGCCATAAATTTCTAATTTATATCCACAATTATTGCTCCAATTCCTATATGCTCTTACGACGGGTAGGCCTACGCAAAGATATTGCGTTGGGATGTAAGAACTACCAAAGTGTGGCTCAGAGCATGGCTATTATTGTTTGTCTGGTTCTTTGACCAATCTGAGATACAATAACAAGTGGCGTTGCGAACAGTCGAAAACTATAGCCTTTGTGGGCGTGGGTAGTTCACGGCCGGTGGAATAGGGCGGAATACCGTGACCTTCGTTCCCAGTCCCAGTAGATTTTTTGAGGTTTGTTAGACACGTCTGAGTGTAGCAATAATAAATTGGCATAGTGATTACAATTTTATTCTAGATACGAAACTATATAGGCCTACTACAGTGTTTAAAATGAAGTATTAGATAAAGTGTAATAGCCTAGTTAAATTACGGCGATTTATGTGTTTTCCCGTTAAATTTTGAAGTAACAATCGTGTCAATAGCAGTATAAATTATCACTGCCACATAACCTGACATAACCTCAAATCACCCATCCCGAATGCACTGGTGCAGCAGCTCGGCACGGCGGCTCGGCGGTGGCGGATGTATATACGGTGGGAGAGAGACGGGGTGGCGAGGTGGCTGATGTTTCCTTTGCGCCGACGCATGGTTCGCTACCGTGACAAATCAACGTAGTGCTGAGTTCTCCCAGCTCATCTTTAAAGCTCTTTAATGACCCCTTGCGCTAAGATATTATGATATCGCTTAGAATAGTCACTCTCGGTTCTCAAATTTTTTGTCTACAATTCTTCCAAAAAATTTCCACCTCCAATAATTTGAGTTTTTAATTTGAAGCCTAAAAAATGCCCTTTTTCCAAAATTTGCCGCCCCCCGAATTTTGCCGCCCTGGGCTATAGCCCATTTAGCCCATATGTAAATACACCCCTGGGTGCAAGGGGATGCACGGCACCCCCAGATTTATTACATGATTTTAGCAACCCCCAGTTTTATTAGATAATTTTAGGGAATTTCCGGAAAGAATGCCCAGCTAGCACCCCAGGTATCAAATGTAAATTTGACCCTTTTCAATAAAAACTCATCAAGCAAATATTTAACACTGAGAAATAGATTTTTGTTCTATAATAGTTCTAAGAATGTGTAGAAAAAAGGTCATGAATAAATTAAATCTCAGCCAACGAGGTTTTTACATCGTTGTCCATACAACGATCCACACTTGACTAAAAGAACTATAGCCATCTCTAGGAACAGAAAGTAACAGAAAGGGCCAGCATGCTAAGAGCAACGAGGTTAACTATATAATATACAGGGTCAGGCGAAAGTCTGGACACCCCCAGTTAACTTTTTAATGTGTTGCAGTAGGAAAACCAAACTCGGAATATGTTTACAACATAAAAAACTGCAATTTTTCATCACCTACACAACTTTGTCCTGTTCCCCAAAATGGGGTATTTTGGGGGCTGCCCCAAATTTTCAAATGTAAACCCCTATTGAGTGACCCCTCATTTTAAACGGTTTATCAAGAGAAATTAAATGGCGCAAACCGGAGGTCGATATTTCTCACCCCTAATCGAAAATGGGCGCCATTTCAAAATTTGAAATGGGCAAGCAAGGTCAAGTGTTGACACCCCCCATTAATCTTTTAACTCGTTGCAGTCGGAAACCCAATCTCGGCACATATCAACACAAAAAAATGAAATTTTTTAATCAAAGAAACATCTATTTTGAGGGCAGTCCCAAATTTCAAATATAGGAGAGAGTGGGGTAAGATGGGGTTCTTAACATTTAGATTGTAATAAAAAATATATTTATTTATTAATATCAATAAAACCTTTAAAGACACAATCGGACATAATAGAAAAGCTCTACAATTAAGATAAGTATAAGTAAAAATTATTTTTATACTGAAATAACAAAAAGTTCCTCTTACCCCACCAGGTGGGGCAAGATGGGCTTGGTATGGAACATTATGAAGTCATTTTATTTTAGTCCCTAAAATTAATTTAATCGTTTTCTAATCTTGCTCCAGCATAGGCGTCATTTGGGGGGGGGGGCAAGGGGGGGCAGTTGCCCCCCCAATAATTTCGGTGATTTGTTTTTAAATTTGAAATTAAATTGTTAGGTTATGTAAGATGGTGAAATATTTTTATACAATTATAAACTTCTGAATCTGACTTTAACAAAATGGCTACTTTGAATTATCTACGTAAAACTCTTAAATTGACTCATTATGCAATCGTCATCTTCGGCAGGAAGTCCCATTTCACGTCTGTTGGGTTGTTAAGGGTCCGGTCTACCCGAGCCCGAATGCCGCCTCGCGGCCGCGGCCGCGGCCGTAGCGCTAGGCGAGTTTTATTATGGGTTCAGAGGTTTACGGGAATTGTGTTTCAAAAATAACTAATTAAGATAGAGATTGGTTCTTAATTTTTTAAAAAAGTATAAAAAAGGATCTAGTCGGCTATCTTTTTAGAATTTTAAAATAAAATTTCTAATTTTAGCTATAACTGACTAAAATAATCTGTTTTTCTCGATGCAAATGCATGGGTTTTTTTTATAATCCTGTTACCTTCTACTAAATGCAGCCTAGAACTATAACTAAGGTGTCATATCAAAGAAGAATAACGGTGCTAAATTTCCTTAGCTACTCTTTGGTAATCTCACTTTGGTAGTTTCATCAAAACTAATGGAAAACTTCAGTTAAAAATCGAGAAAAACAGATGATTTTATACAGTCATAGCTGAAATTAGAAATTTTATTTTAAAATTCTAAAAAGATAGCCGACGAGATTATTTTTTCTACTTTCAGAAAAAGTTAACAGGCAATCTCTATCTTAAGTGGTTAGTTTTAAAACGCGATCCCCGTAAACCTCTGCATCTATAAAACTAAAAAACAGATGATTTTAAACAGTTATAACTGAAATTAGAAATTTTATTTAAAATTTCTAAAAAGATAGTCGACGAAATACTTTTTTCTACTTTTATAAAAAGTTAAGAGGCAATCTCTATCTTAATTAGTTAATTTTAAAATACGATTCCCGTAAACCTCTGCAGCCATCAAACTCGCCTAGCGCTACGGCCGCGAGGAGGCATTCGGTAACGTCTTTCGGGCTCAGGTAGAGCGGAGCCTTGCCTTGGTTATACATAACCTCTTTGTCCTGTTTTGTGTGAAAAGGTAGATATTATAGTACTTTCGCTGATTTCCGATGTTTACACTTTACAGCTGTTTACTTGAAAATCAATCAATTTCCTTACTGATGGGTAATCAAATGGGAAAAATACGAACTTTAAGGACTAGTAGCTAGGTCCCCTCTTTTTAAAATGGTTAGTTTACCAATTTACTTTAGCTAAACAACTTCACGCCGAGCTCTATCCAATGGCACTAAAATCGTTAAAATCTGTTGAAAACTGTGGAAGGAGTTCCTTTTTCAAAACCCCGTTTCACGTATTAAATATGTATAGATTTTTTTTTTAATAATTACTTTATCTCTTTTGATTACTTAGTTATTTTTTACCTTTCTTGTCCTTGACAGCAATTTAGGTAATATAATGGGCAATGTATACCGTGGCTATACTGATAATAACCCACAATAGTTAAATGATATTTTTGTCCATTGTTTGGCTTACTGCAAAGGTGCATTGTAAAAAAAATAATTTTTGATAAAGATATAACAATCTGTTTTACCATAATATGTAGACCTATTTCTTAAGGTGTTTTACATCACAGTAACAACTGGCAGCTCCAGTAAAAAATAAAAGAATAATGACCTTTTACATATAGAAACATGTTATATAATCAAAATTTTACATGCATTAGGGTATTGTTTGACTGTGTTTTTATGGGTTTGTGAGATAATATTAATATTATAAGTTCACAGTTCATGGATAGCTTAGTTTCACAATGTAAACTTAACTAGCTTTTATTGACAGTTTTTAGCGATATTTAAGATGTTTGGTGTATTTGTAGGAAGGGGGAGGGGGGATATGGCCTTTTGAAAATCTTGCCCCCCCAATCAGAATGCTGAAATGACGCCTATGTGCTCCAGAGAGCAATGAGCCCAACTGGTGTTTACACAACCAGCAATGAATCCACTCTGAGTAGTGGACTAAAATACACAACGGAAAATAAAATACGGCTTATGCATAAAAACATTGTATTGAAATATTTAGTTTGCAAAAAGAGTTGTTTACAATAAATTCATTTACATAGTTTATAATGTTTTACAAGTTTACAAAATGCAAATGTTTATTCCTTTTTCTTACACAATAAACTTTTTTCAATGTGTCATATAAGAGATTTGATGAATATTTGTGTAGAGATATCTCAAATACGTTACAAAATGTTACCGCATTTTAGCATGTTAGCCATGTTAGCCGCCGCAGATCTGCTGCGGTGGGTTCTGAGTAGAACTCGCCCGCCGCAAAATTGCTGCGGCGGTCTGTGGTTACAATTTTTTTAACATTGTGGTAGCGAACGTGTTAAGATAGTTTATTTAAACGTTTTAATATCAAACTCTGCTTGTGTAGTTTATCGATGAAGGTGACTCAGTAAAACCACATTCTGGCTGTGCTTTGTGCGTACTCTAATTTTTTTCTAACATATAGCTAGCCACGGTAGAATAAGGCTTTAAAAGACTTACAGTCTTACTTTAGTTTCCATTTTCACCTCTCACTACAGCATCAATTTCATATTCCATTAATTCAGAGTTCCACAAAAATTTTATTACAGGTTTCAAACCATATTACATGGTAAGCACTAAATTAGAAAAATAAAAGTGCATGTCGATTAATCAGTGGGTAAGATGGGGTATACCCCATCATGCCTCATTGATATTTTCCCATCATCTTGCCCCACTCATTTTTTTTTCGTTAAATAGTTTGTTTAAGGTTAGGATTGGACTTAGAGATTTGAGAACGTATAAAAATGAATGGTTAAAAAGTACATTTCCCAATGACATTTAATGAAGTTTGTTGTTGTGGCTTATATGTAATCAACAGTAATGTGGCACTGAACAAAACTACTTTATGATGAAATTGTAAACTTTCGGCACAAAAACATTTTTATAAGACAAACTTTCCACTCAATATGGCCGCTACCTATTGGAAGCTTTCTTTACTCTACCTTACTACTAATACTGTCTTCCTCCGCTAGGTTGCAGCACTTACAAGGTCAGGAGCTTATCACCCTATCTTACCCCGGTACCCCGTCTTGCCCCACCCTAAACCCCTATTGAGTGACCCCTTATTTTAAACGGTTTATCAAGAGAAAGTGAATGGCTCAACTCAGAGGTCGATACCTCATCTTCAACCAAAATGGCAGGCATTTTAAAATTTGAGATGGTTTGATTGACATTCAATAAAATTAAATCGAAAAATAGCTATTTTCGAAGTAAAAAATTTTAAAATTATTTTAGAATTGAACCTACTCATTCATTTCTGCTACTAAGTTCAATTGTAAAATAATTCCAGAAATTTTTAATTCTAAAGAAGCTATTTTCTGATTTAAATTAACGAATGTCAACTAACCCATCTTGAATTTTAAAATGGCTGTAAGTTTGGTTAGATTTAAGAAATCGACCTCCGATTTGTGCCATTCCTGTTTCTCTCCATAAACTGTTTATAATGAGGGGTCACTCAGGGGTTTACATTTGGAAATTTGGAGCTGCCCCAAAATACCCCATTTTGGGAAAAAGTGAAGTTTTTTATGTTGTAAACATGAGTTTGGTTTCCCTAGTGCAACACATTAAAAAGTTAACTGGGGGTGTCCAGACCTTTGCCTAACCCTGTACGAGTGCTCAACAGATAGGGAAAGGTGTCCCCTGTTGATTGGTGCCATTTTACCCATGATTACCAGCACCGTTTCCTTGGTAACCAGTCCTTTGTTTACACTTTCCCATATGTTATTTGCCATTTGCCATATTATACCCACACCTATCCGACGTTTCTATGGTAACCAAACTCAGTAGCCTGTTCACAGACCATCAAATCCAAGGGGGTTTAAAAACAAACAACAAATCATCAGATGTTTTAAAAGTGTATAAACTGTGATTTTTTTAACCTGGTTGCGACCAATCAGAATAGCTAAAATTGGGAACCAAGGAAACCTATGTAAAGTGTGGGATGGTTGCCCAGGAAACACGGAAATCATGGGTAAAATGGCGCCAGTCAACAGGGGACAAAAAATTGTCATGTGTTGAGCACTCTATATCTATTTAACCTCTTTGGCTAAGATTCTGTTCACTAGACTTAGACCACTCCTTACTCTATATATACCGTAACTTAACCATATTGAAATTTTGTTAGTTGGTATGGTAATTTTGCATGAAGTCATTGAGTAAAGACGTTATTAACATAACGTATAGAGTGGACAAGCAATGTTAAAATTTGGAAACGCTAAATGACAAGATCGTCCGCTAGGAGCGCCACTAACAGGCAAACGATGCGAATATAATCGAACGCTTTCAACAATCAGAAGCTCGATTCGATTCGAATTCTCTTTTCAATTATTCAGATGACTATCGAGTTGAAGCGATATGTAGTCGATTAAATAGACCGAAAGCACAATCGATAATTGTCTCGATACGATACTGAGTTCCCGGGCACCGTGGCGAGCGTTCCCTTCTTCCCTATCTGTTGTCCACTCTATACGTTATGTTAATAACGTCTTTACTCAATGATGAAGTGTCTAAAAATGGTTGTATTTACTCGAAGAACTCAACGGCTATTAAATAAGAGATGGAAGATTAAATAATATCGCCATATTCTTTTATCCTTGGAGGACCTTTTACCTCTACCTTTTAAAACTTTCAAGAACTACTGAGTTCAATACCTATTTTTTGTATAGTATTGTAATAAGAGGGCTCACAATTTTGATGGCCTTGAGAGGTTATTTAAGTTCAAAGGCGGCGCGACGCTTGACGCTTGGCGCTAGAGTGCTACCTACCTGGTCGGCCGGCAGCGGTCGCTCCTTGACTTGTTGGTTACATAACCAGCTGATTGTCAAGTTTAAAAATTCAAGACCAAAGACCAAGCAGCCAGCAGCAGCGCGTCTCTCAGAACAGAACAGAACACAACTTCGGGAAGTTGAGCTTGTACATTCAAACTTTTCGTGTTCGAAGTGGTTAATCAATAAAACAGGTAAATATAAAAATGTTTTCCTTTACAAAGCTTTTAATCTACTCTTCAGTTTTTCAATCTTGTCAAATTCCCTCTTTAAAACTTGTCCTGCAGCAATCGCTTTAATTGAGAACATCACTTTCCTAATCCAAAGAAACTTTGATGACTAAAACTGAGTGATGAGTAAATTGAACTATGAATAACCGGTTATTTCAATGATTTTGAGGACGCATTATAACTTAGTGGTAGCTATACAAAGTTAAAATAGTATAAAAGTTTTTAACTGAAGTTGAAATTAAATGTCTCATATGGATTATGGTATGGTTATGTAATCTATCTAAACACACCCTAAATTTTGGTATTTATTAAGTTATAATTTTATTGACAAAACTTAAGTTATTCATAGGATAGGCCTATTAATACTGTTACTAATTTGTAAGCAACTCTATCCATATTTGCGTTTACAGTGGAAATAAATAAATAAATTTGATATCAAATCGATCTAACTCAATCAGGGTAGGCAAATAGCAAACAAATTATCTTTAGCTTTCGTCAGATTACTTACATCCTAGGCTAGGTTGTGTAGACCTTCATAAGTGAAACAAGTAAAGGTAAATGTTATCCGACACTCTCGCTTATTATGTAAGTCATGTACCTACAGTAGGCCTACTTATTTAATATGCTAAAGTTTTGTTGTGACTGGAACTCCTCCTACAGGCTAAGTTTTCAAGTTTTTGGTGTGGTTGGATTCGGCTTGGTCTGTAGTTGTTTTTGCGAAAAATTGATGAGAATCAGGTGTCATTCAATCTTCAAATTGAAATGAGAAAAAGGAATTTCATTCATCACTTCATTAATTTCATTAAAATTTTTCCCATTAGAACATTTGGATTGGGTTGTTGAACATTTCTTAAGTTAATGTACAGCCGTAAAAAGTGTAGTTTTGGGTGATGAGGCCCTACTGATAACTTAAATGCAATGTTGGATTGGTCGGGTGTAGCCTACGGTAATTGATTTATAACTAAAACATTTTTAGCAATGACATGTGATATGCCTAAGATTGCTCCTAATTAAATTGCTCAATTTTAAGTACTCTTGTTGGTGGTTAATAGCCTATTTGAACCATTTTGCTGCCAGAAACTGATGTAATTGGCTCTAGGTACTTCCCCAGCGGCCGATCTCATAGGCCCTACGCTTGGAGCGATAAGTTGCTTACAGGGTGTCTACTGACTGATACTGGAATTACTGGAAATACTGGAATTTTATTTCCATATTGGAAATACTGGAATTAGGCTATACTGGAATATCAAATAGATACTGGAATAATTAAATTTGATTAAAATTCAGAAAGTGTTGTTTTTAAAATGCATAAAATATAGATTTTGTCATTTTATCCGTACAGTCCAATGTAAAAATATTTCACAGTTATCAAGTTTGTTTGCATAGTACCAAAATCAGAAAACTTGTAGTTCTAATTAAATAATTAATTTAGCAATTAAGAAATATGAAAATTTGTGTAAAGATTGAGCTTGAAAAATGTTGAAATTTTTGTAAAAATTTAGTTTTCTTCCTTAAATTTTATTCATAAATGATCTGTGTATTTATTTTACTTTTAGTAATCCTATTTCATTAAATTTTTGCAGTTAGTTAACTATACTATTTTTATTTAATTTTTTTTGTATAAAACAATTAAAATATAGTGGGCGATATGGAGGGCTGTATAAGGGAAGGTCTACAGTAATAAAAAATTAATATTAAAGTGTTATCATTGGAAAGTAGGCCTAAGTACGGAACTTATAATCACAATCATAAGTATCTATATGTTAATAGGCAAGCATGTTTATTTTCCTTCTTTTTTCTCAGCTGGTATGTATCCTAAGAGAAATCCGTACATTGTTAGAAAGGTTCATCCTGTAGATGAACAGAATAACATTATAATTCACATCAGCCCCCAGGGGTACGCCCTACAGGCCTTCAAAGTTTCAATGTTAATCTTATGGAAAAAGGGTAATTTATTAAATAAATTAGAGTCCAAATCAGGTGAATATTTTGTTGAATTTTGACCAGTGGCTATCTCTTATACAAAAGTCTATGTTAAATTTGTTTAAATGTATAAGATGTTGTTATTGTTACGTCATATTCAGATTAATAGTTTGCGAGTGATGCTGGAATTTTTTTTAGTACTGGAAATATACTGGAATTCCAAAATCAGATATCAGTAGGCCTAGACACCCTGTCTTAGCAAGCAAACGAGGGCGAAAGTTCATTATCCTACTCTATGGTTAATATCGATGGTTGAAATTTTAATTTTGCGATAATAGTTTTAGTTGTCGATGATATGATTACGATTTTATCACCTGATATAGTTTTGTTCTACCCCTTGACATAGGGGGCCCAGGTATTACTGGGCATATTTTTGTGGTTTAACAAATGATCCCATCTGCAGGAGCATTTATCAGCTGTGTTTTGGTTTTGATTTTGACTATTTTGTCCATTTATTTTATTTTTTAGCGAATTTTCCTATAGGGAATACGCTATTACGGTAGTAGCCATGGTAAGACCTAAGCCCGGAACCACTTTACTTTTTCATTTTGAGGTCCCCAGAAGCCAAAAACACCGTTCGTTCATTTTCATATATATGTATATATCTATATATATATATATATATATATATATATATATATATATATATATTTATATATATATGTGTGTGTCCATGGTACTGATAACTTTTGAAAGGGACCTCTGATTTTGATGAAATTTGGTATGAAGGTGTAAGACCAGGTCTATTTTCATGAGTTCGCGAACCAGCACTGTTGGGTTTTGGGAACGGGGTTTTATGGGGTTTCAAAGGGGTGAAAAATGGGTTTTTGGCATTTTTGGACTTAATTTTAAAGATTCATCAATTTTAACCAAAACCGTTTAAAAGAGCTTAAAAAAACAAACAATTTGGTATTTTGAATTTTTATCTTAGCATAACTGGTTACGGGGAAAATCCAAAAATATGTTTTCCATGTTATTCTTATGGGAAATCAATAAAACCCTATATCTTGCTTATTTTATTGACATAACTTAATCAAATTTGGTATGTACATTATCTAGGTAGGGTTTAACTTATACTTTCTTACAAAACCCATATCTAGGTAGGGTTTAACTTATACTTTCTTACAAAACCCATATGGTGGCAAACCTACATACTCACCCCCATAGGGTTTATGGGGAATATAAATATTGCCAGAACTTGATACAATTTTGTGTTTACCTTCACGAATTATTGATTTACTTAAATTATCTAACAACACCCCATGGCAGAAAACCTACATACTCGATCCTATGGTGTTTTTATGGGGAAAGTGAAAAATCTGACATTGCATTGGAAATTCGCTGAGTACGCAGGTCTGCTGCGACGGGGGTATTTATATTTTATATTGTACATAGGCCTAGACACTATTTTATATTTTATTGATATTTCACCATGTGGGTTAGATTCAAAATTAATTGTACAAGTCATGAGTAGGCCTACCTACTGAGTTAAGAAAAAATTCATATATATTGCTTAGTTCCTACTTATACTGAAATTCACGGTATGCTCATTAGTTATCCTAGACTATAGTAGGATTCACGAAAATAGTCCGATGAGAGTTGAAAATTGTTGCCAAATTTATTCTAAAATGCATTTTTTTACTGTATTACACATGTTAAACATAACAAAAAATGACAACATTGCTGGGTGAGAGAGGATGAGGGATTGTTGTTAAAATTTCCTTTGCACTATTTTCGGCATCTTACTATAATATATTCTGGGCTCTAAATAGAAAATTCACCATCATTGCACTGTATCCTAAACAAAATTTGGTAATGCTAAAGTTGTGTATTTAATTCATCAAGCTAAAGTATATAATTTATGCCATATTTTAACAAATAACAAGTAGGCCATGAATAAAGGAGATGGTAGGAGGAGAAACTAGTTTTTTGTGGGATGTAGCTGAATAAAGATTTTTAATTTATCGTGTTTTATTTAAAAAGTCAGATCTTTTCTAAAATTTAATTGACGGTGTCCTTTGATAAAAGAGCTTTATTAATTGATCCAATGTTTTTTTTGTTTTTTGTAAACATGTTTACAGCTAAAAATTATGAAAAATATCAACATGTTTACAGAATTAAATAATTTAGAAATAAACAAGGAATCTAAAATAAATTAAGACAAGGTAAGGGTCAAGACATGCAATGCCCTCTATGCACCAGGTATTCTTTTGCACCTATGACGTCATCATTATCATTTCCAGTAATAGTTACTGATGATGTCATAGGTGCAAAAGAACACCTGGTGCATAGAGGGCGTTGCATGTCTTGACCCCTACCTTCTCTTCATTTATTTTAGATTCCTTGGAAATAAACATGTTTTCTTGCTTTTGTGTTGACCTTAGAGCTTGCTAATGTTTTTATTTGATTATGAACATTTTAAAATACTTTACTGAATATCTTGACTTTTATCTGATTTTCACAGTACCTACTAATTTCCTGTAAATCTTAATTCATTTTGTCTCATGTTTAAGATATTTTTGTTTTATTTTCAAAACAATATAAATTATCTCTCAAAGAGGATTGTCTGAGACTCACTACCAGGGTGAGGCTGGTGTCATTTGGATTTCCTCCAATTCTTATAATTTAGTATATTTTGCATGGTTTCCAGAAGTGAGATGGCAAGCGACCTTTTCAACGGGCTGTTTTGGCTGCTGGTGCTCATTTTCCTGTCGTTCTGGGTTGCAAGCATCTGCTTCCCATTCTACGTGATTGTGAGTGTTTTGGTCCCATGCATTCCTGGCCTGAAGAATGTGTCTGATCTTCTGCTAGCTGGGGTCATGTTCCCCTTCAAGTGCTCGGACAACATGGTCAATCGACGGTCTTACAACTCTATTTAATTTAAAGGTAAGTAATAGTTCTTCTCATAACACAGTAGACTCGATAATCCAACACATATTGGAATCAGGATCCCGTCGGATTATAGAAGATTGGATTACTGGTAAGTTAGTATCTTTATAAACATTTAAAATAACCCCTCAGAAAATAGTAAAACAAGGTAAAAACAGTTAAGTGGATTACAAAGAACAGACAATTTTAATAAAAACATTTTTATATGTTTAACTGAAATTGAAACAAAAATTTAAATTTTGAAAATTTGTTATAGTAAGATTATTTTGCACCAATCAAAAATGTTGTGCACAAGATATATTTCCATCAAGGCATTGTCCGATTGTTGAACGTATTTACCTAAAAATGTTACTGTCGAGAATCTACTGCATTGTATATGAACATACAATCACCGGGGTGATTAGATTCTGTTTCACTTTTAGGTTACCGTTGGCCTATTTGTAATATGACTAGGTTCAATGGTATAGTACCTAGATAGTCATACAATTAAGTTTGTGAAATTAAACATTGGGACAATAAATCCTAGAGATTAAGCGGTCAGTTTTATGTTTGAATAAACTAAAATCAAAGTTTAAGGGGATTCTAAAATCAGGTGTCCAGTAGACTCTCCATTAGTGCTACCGTAAATCTTTTGCTGCGACACTCTCAATAACCCGCACTGCCTATCTCTCATAAGGAAATTTTTCATATTTGTGTGAAATCCTGTACTATAGTCAGGGGCAATAGAACAGGCGGGTGAAGGTCAAGCTAATTAATATGTAGTTAAATGAGAAAAAATCAGCTGGCTTATTGGAAGATTTGACCTTGACACGCCTGTTCTATTGCCCCTGACTTTATAGTACGAGAGTGACTATGGCGATGTATTTTCCATGATCTCGAAGTCTAGCTGGTAGATTGTGCTCAAACTTTTCATTTGAGAGTGTTTTGGTCCAAAATAAGTTAAGAAACAGCCTCAACCCCAGGAAAACAGTTTTTTTATTTTTATGTCTAAAACGCAAGTAAAAGTTTAATTTTTTAACATTCTCTTCATTTTATGGCATCAAGGCAACAAAATGTAAAACAATACAACAACAGAAAATTACAACAAAAATAAAAGAATGCTTCTTGTGTAGAATTGCTTTGGTTCATGATATGATAACCAAAGTGAACTAAAACCAACGGGCAAGGCTCGGTTGACCCGGTGTTTATGTAATGTCTAACATTTTTAAGATTTAGATTTTGGTTAATTTAACAATTAAGGTGGTTTGTTCTGTAAGCCATCTAAATAGTTTTTACCTTGTTTTACTCTTTTCTGAGAGGTATTTTAACTTTATTATGACATCTCCAGTATAGCCCAGTCAAAATAGGTTCGTGTCGGAAGTAATTCCGGAGGAGCTGAATTTTTCACAGGTGATAAACTATGATAAGGTGTGTATTTTCCCAAAAGTCCCGAAAAATCCCTCTTGAGCTTTTCACCCTACGCCCCTTTAAAGTTAAAGCTGCAGTATGTTAGGAAATCAACTACAGTTTCGTAAGGAAAAAAGCAATCGAAGTGGGGTTGCTTTTATTTTGTTCCTAATAAAATTTGTTACAAAAAACTTCAGTACCACTTATTACAATAACCTTAAGGTTTTGCAGCAAAATTGATACAAACGTAAAAAATTGAATTTTTTTCTTTTCATCACTTAAAAACTTTCCCTTACAGCTCCTTTGTTTGAAGTTTATATGTAAAACCGTAAATCTAAAGTTTGTAGAGAATGATTTTAGCTTTACAATGATATATAATATAAATATCAATGTGTTCGGTTTGAGGATAACGAATAATATTGTATTTTATTTTGTGGTGACATTGAAAAAAAGGCTCTGATCTTGGGCCATTTCTGTACAGAAATTATTGAATTTTAATGTCTTCCCCTCTTATTTTTTCTAAAAGGAATGACTTAGAGGAATGGAACTTCATAGATTAATATTTGGCTATTAGTACTTCATTTTGAGATACAATGTGATTTTTTAGCCCCGATGGGGGACGGCCCACCAGGAGTCACAAGAAAATCTTAAATGTAAGCATAGGGTAATATGTACATCATATTAAAGGTCTTAATTAACAGAACACAATGCCGCAAACCCGACCTCAATCGGACAACCGAGCCGGAAATCCCAGGCGTTTTAACTTTTCATTAAAATCTCTTATGACAACTTCTAAACTAAATTCAAAAATTTCCATTGCCTGCTACTTCTGGCTCGGTTGTCCGATTGACGTCGGGTTTGCGGCATTGTGTTCTGTTAAGTGAGACCTTCAATCTTAGGTACATATTACCCTATGCTTACATTTAGGATTTTCTTGTGACTCCTAGTGGGCCGTCCCCCATTGGGGCTAAAAAATCACATTGTATCTCAAAATGAAGTACTAATGGCCAAATATGGATGTATGAATTTCCATTCTTCTAAGTCATTCCTTTTAGAAAAAATAAGAAGGAAAGGCATTAAAATTCAATAATGTCTGTACTGAAATGGCCCAAGATCAGAGCCTTTTTCACTGTCACCATAAAATAAAATACAATATTGCTCGTTATCATCAAACCGAACACAGTGATATTATATATCATTGTAAAGCTAAAATTATTCTCTACAAAATTTAGATTTACGGTTTTACATATAAACTTCAAACAAAGGAGCTGTAAGGGAAGGTTTTTAGCTGATGAAAAGGAAAAAATTGATTTTTTTTGTATCAATTTTGCCGCAAAACCTTAAGGTTTTTGTAATAAGTGGTAATGACATTTTCTGTAGCAAATTTTATTGTGAACAAAATAAAAGCAACCCCACTTGCTTGTTTCCTTACGAAACTGTAGTTGATTTCCTAACATACTGCAGCTTTAACTTTAAAGGGGCGTAGGGCGAAAAGCTTAA
This sequence comes from Neoaliturus tenellus, assembly GCA_030545055.2. NCBI lineage: Eukaryota > Metazoa > Arthropoda > Insecta > Hemiptera > Cicadellidae > Neoaliturus > Neoaliturus tenellus. Next base: position 61,326,594 of record CM061532.1, read on the forward strand.
GAGGGATTTTTCGGGACTTTTGGGAAAATACACACCTTATCATAGTCTATCAACTGTGAAAAATTCAGCTCCTCCGGAATTACTTCCGACACGAACCTATTTTGACTGGGCTAAGTAATTCATAAATCTTATACAGTCCAATAAGGTCCTGGTCCCATATGTGCCAGACACTGGTCAATTCCTAATGAAAATTGAACCAAAGAAAAAGTTCACATTAATATTTTATACTGAATTTCATACAAAAAGTAATATATACTTTTTATACCATATATTTTTTGGTCTGTGCGTAGTCTGATCTGTGCTTGTACAGTATGGGCCAAAGATGAACTTAAGGTACTATATTGAAAACCTTCTTAGTCAAAAGTGTTAAAAGTTATTCTTACCCCTATTTTAAACCTGTGTTACAATACCTTACTTCAACTTTTATGCTAGAAACATCACCATCTTATAATGTCTCATTATACGGAGCCGTTTATTGTTCACAATTTAAAAAATTAACTTGAGATTTTTATGTTAACCAACATAGAGAATTCTCACGTGCATTTCAGGAGATGAAATTTTTAGTTTTTATTGGGAAGTAGAAGTGTGACCTGGAATATTTATTTCATTAATATTCATTGCAGTAAAGTGGTCTAACTTGACCTCAATAAATTGGAGTTTACTAGAAATTCTACTTGTCGTAAGAGCATATGAAGATATAAATAAATAAATATTTTTTATTGCCTAGACAAAATAATTTGCATTAGCATTACAAGAATGTTTTACATATGCTAAATTATAATCTAAAACTAGTTCTTCTTTAGTGATAATCTTCTTTGACTATATGGGTTTGAGTATCTGTCGTATTTTAATTTTCTATTGATTCTGAGTCTAAAAGTTCTTTCATTGAATAAATTGCATTTTCAGTTAGATTTATCCTAAAATTTGATTTAAAACTTTAAAAATCATTTATAAACAAATTTTGAAATTGATTTGGCAATTTATACAGTAGGTGATGTTCTAAAAAGGATGTTCTGTGGTAATTTAAGTTACAGGTATAATATATATTTTTCCCGAAGATTTAAAATTTCATAAATATATTGACCAAAATGTTAATAGATTATGTTTTTGAAAACTTTTTTAAGAATCTCAAGGCTTTAGCCGGTAAATAATCCGTAGAGCAGCTTTTTTAGTCTAAATATTTTACCAAAATTGGCATATTGGTCAGTCCCTAGATTGGTATTCCATATCTGATGTGTGGAGTAAAAAGAGCGTGATATACATTCATCAGTACTTCCCTATTACAAAATTTAGACAGTCTTCTTATGATAAATAAATTTGTTGACAATCTGTTGCAAATAAAATCAATATGTTTATCAAATTTCAAATTTTCATCCACTAGAAGGTCTACAAATTTTATGCAGTCTGCTTTTTCAATTACATTTTCTATCATCAAATTTATAAAATCACAGAGCTTATTTAATGGTTTAATTCTAAATTCTATGAATTTTGTTTCTTAGAAATTAAGATCACAACAATTTTCTTGAAACTATTGAATTGTTTATGTTGATTTGATGTGTTTTTCAATCTCCAATTCCTTTGTATTTTCTTTAGATTAGATAAAGTAGTGTCGTTATGGGAGTTCCAGTATATTCGTATAGTTTTGTGTTATTTCTTCTGTGGTGAAAACAATTAATTCATACAGTTTTACAAGAAATGACCACTAATTGTCAGTACAGGGTTATTGAAAAAGAATTTGCAAAAGTAAGGTTGATTCACTTGTATACTCTCAGTTGCAAAATTATGAAAACAGAATAAAACTGTGTCTTATATTAAACCATTTGTGCCTACTGTCGACATTTGTCTACGCTGTATTTGATTTTATGAAAGTCCATGGAATTTTAGGGTTTTAATGATTAAAATTGGCATTTTGGAGTGAAAATATAATTATCTTTCATATTTCAAGGCCGTAGTGGCACACACACAGTAAACAGAAGTAAAAAGTAACAAAATCAGTGTTGACCAAGGTGCAACTCTCAAAGAATCAACTGATCCCGTCAACTTCTACGCAAGCCTGCCACCCTTTATTTAACGTGGACCCTCCCACCAACTTTGCCACAGATCGGCTAACCCTTTAAGAGTGCACCACCAGGTCAGGGTTTGGTCATGAGCGGATTCGAACCCGCGCCGACGCAGACATCCTGGCCAAGGATGCCTACGCCTTAGCCATCTGAGCTATCACGACCGGCAGCCTAGACATGAGAATTTGGGTTTTGAATGGTGCGCGCCCCTAGCGGGAAATACTGTAGGCCATCGGTATGCGAGTTCGCTACAAGAGCGCAGCACTAAGCCACTGCACCCAATTCACAAGAAACAATTCGGGCATAAATGGGTTAACAAGTTTTAATTGACATTAAATTTTGTATTACAAATGCTCAATGTGAGGTCCATTAGAAAGTCTGCAAATATCCAGGCGAAATTCCAACTTAGCCCAGTCATTCAGTAGCATTTACTGGGTTATGAACTGCACAGCTTCTGTTATTCGATGACTTAATTCTTGCAAGGTTTGGAGCTTTGGAGGGCAGTACACTTTGTCTTTGATAAACCCCTACGAGACAAAACACATAGCATTAAGTTTGGCGATCAGTTAGGTGTAAAACTCTGTGACCAAAGAAATGCTGCTGCACTTCAGTATGTGTGAGACCCATGACTCATGTAGATGATGGTGGATTTTGCCCTTTTCAATGTTGGCCTGGATGATATCCATAGACTACATTCATAGCCTGCGCGCCCAGCAGTTGCAACGGCTGCCGCTAGAGACTGTAAGTGTCAGGGCAGGGTTGCCACAGACATTAAAAGTCAGAAAAAGTCAGGAATAGTCAGGACTTTTTGGGTTTTGGTCAGGAAAAGTCAGGAAAATATTTGAAAAAGTGCTGAAAGTCAGGAAAATTTACAGTGGCACAATCCAACCGTCTCGATTTTCTATTGCCCCCATAAATTGGAAGTACAGTAAACTTCCTCTAATCCGGCATGTCTGGGACTTGACACATGCACGATTACAAAATATTCCAGATTACTGGATGAATGTAAAAAATGTGAATTCAAGAAAAAATGTTATTAAAATATGTAAAACAGCTTTTTTCACCTACAGTATAAAAACATTGTGTAACATATTTTAATGAAAAACACCGTAATGATTTTAAAACTAATATCAGGATTATACTATGTCACCCAACATTGGATGAAAAAGACTCGTCTCCCCTCCACGCATTCCAAAGTGTTTAGTGTGGCACAGTGTTGTCCCCTCGCAACTTCTGACCCCAAATGAATTTGAATAAAATTTTTTTTTATCAATAAAAATTTTTCTGAAAGTCATGCCGAATTGTTAAGCGTGCCGGATTATTAAGCATGCCGGATCGTAGGATGCCGGATTAGGGGAAATTTACTGTACTAATTAATAGATGAAATGGATAAATTTTATACATGAATTACCTATTAATAATTTAGTAATGTATATTTCTATTGGTTTTTTATTGTTATAATGTTCGTTTTTACGTTATTATTATAAATAACACTTTGTGTAATGATTTTGAAAGAAACCTTTGATTTCAATGAATTTTGGTATGAAGGTGTAGGACAGCGGTCTTCAGGTTATTTTTGAAAACCAGGTTGATCGGACGATGGGAACAGAGTTTTATGGGGTTTCTAAAGGGTCAAAATGGGGTTTTTGGTATTTTCACCCTTTTTTTTAATTGATAAATTTTCAAAGAGACCATCTCTATAAAACAACTCTATAAAACAAATAATTTAGTATCTTGAATCACTTTCTTATCTTCACTGGTTACGGAGAAAGTTAAACAAAAGTCCAAAAGCTAATGAAATAGCCCCAGTCTTTATAATTTATTTCAAACCCCTCTCACTTCATCGGTCTTTATAAAGGCACTAAACGGGAATGGAAAAGCACTGCATGATGTTCTGAGAGGAGCCCTCTCACACCCTCTTAAATGAATAATCTGATAAAGTGACATGTGTACAATTGAATCATCAAAGTGACTCTGTACCATGATGTAAATGTAGTTTTAACTTAACAAAATTTGTAAGAAACTGATTTTGATTAAATACATAATCTTAAAATTTACAAAGTGACATGTGCAATGCCCGCCTGCTTGAATACCCTACAAAGAATTTGTCAGGTGCCTAAAAAAAGATTTCTTGTCTGAAGTTTTGACTCTTTGGCAGATCAATTGTAATTGAGAATACGATATATTGTTTTATGAACTTTTCATTTCAAACCACTTTGTCACGTTAGTGAAACCTGCATTTTTATCTTACAGGTATAAATATGAAGAATCAACATCAACACTAGGAGTTTAAGAAGCAGTACGGTGCTTTCTACTTTCCTGTACCGTATCAAGATATTTAGTTAGGTTAGATGCTGACAAAGGATTAGGTACTATCAGTTCAATGTGTATTTGTCTTTAAGACACAATAGTCAGAGCAACTCGCATAGAAAACTCCTCACATTTAGATGAAAGCTTTAACAGTAATATTACTTCAACTTTTATCTATGTTATCTTGGTTCAATGCATTAGTGTTTTAAACTTCTCTATAGATTTTAAGTGCAACATTGAATAATATGACAGCACATTGCATTTTAACTTTATCAAGTCTGAACTTGTGATAGTCTTTATGAAAGGTATTTGAATCTAAAATGCATTTATTGTTAGGTATTCGTGTTAGTATTCTTTATTAAAAATTTTTCTATTATTAAATTTTATAATTTTGCTTTAAACTAACGTTTATTGTTATTACTTTATATTTTTATTTACTCATGAGGTATTAGGTAAAAGTAAGCTATATTTACACTTGATGTTTAGGTAATGTTGTTTTGATATTAACTTAGACTTTTTATACTCTAAAATTTATTAGTACTATTGTACTTTGTGTTCAGTTTAAATTTTTTAGCAATTATTGTAGTTAGATGTAATGTAAGATATTTATCTAAGAGTACATTTGTAATTTCCGTCTTGTATCAATATATGTACATTTTCTATGACAATCCATTAGTAAACATTTTTTTCGTATCACATTTCTTTCATAATTTCTATTCTGCTTTGCAAAAATACATTTGAAAAATACTGTGCATACTATTATAATTAATTTTGTATTGTTTTATATTTGGATTGTCCAATCAATATACAACACTGCCGTAAATGAATCATACTGATAATAATTCTGTGCCGTAAAAAGAAATTAGTTTTTAGTGTCATCAGTTTTAGGATTCTATTGTAATGAAAGATGTGTTCATTAACTAAGGAAAAATACAAACATATAATATGTAAGTTTAATCAGCTTAGATGAACGTCTTGCATTTGCGACAGTGAAGCATAATTTTGATGTGGCGTTCAAATAGTTGAGCTGTACATAAAGCTGCAGTCCCTCAGAAACACAGTTCCATTTGTCACTACTGTACTTAACATCTGTTTCGGCAAAAGTAAGCAAGTTGATTTTTTTTTTTCATTGCTTCTAAAACACCGCTGCAAATTGATGCAGCATTGACGCAATCGCAAGATGTCATCAAGCCAAAGTCATATATGAGTTTTAAAAGTTAATGCTGTTGTGACAACCATTGGCTATCTGCAATTTTAACCATATTCAACCCTCACTTCCTTTGTTGCAAGAACACTGTGACTTGACTTAAAAATTTGAAATTTAAAATATCTAGTGACTTCCTCGATTGGTTTATTACAAGTAATAAATATAGTAAATCAGTTACTAAGGAAGTAAAAGGGGTAGGTATGGGTAAAATTATGGCCATGAAATATTTTTTTAAATAGATGTGTTGTAAAATAAAAAGGTTGGTGGTACCCTTTTGGCTGCTTCAACAGCTCTAAACTCTTTTGTACCAACTAATCATAAATATTAAATTTACTTTATACTTTTTCAAGTAAGACTAAAGCTTATTAATCAAAATTTACATTTAATAGCTTAATGTATTTTAGTACTTTTGAGAAATTCTTTATATTTGTGAAGTTTTACAATAATTGATCAATCTACTCAAGTAATGCTTTACTGCTATTTACACCAATGGTGCCTTATGGTGTTGTGTATTATATTAAGTTTATACCTAGTACAAAGTTATATCTACTTATATAATACATATAAATACTTTTCTTGTGTAAGATACCCTTTTGCACACATCATACAAACTTAGATTAACTAAAAGGAATAATATTGAATATATTTTTGTTATAACAAATAAATATTTTGGTCATATTTTGCCCTTTTATTTACCTAATTCACCTTTCAGTTAATACCTATAGCTAAAATAGTTGCTTTTTAAGACACAAGTTACCTTAGTGGGTCACTAGCAAGAAGAAGAATGAAATAAAATGTGAAACACCTTAACAGTCTAAGACCATCTGCCTTTTTTTTTCTTTAAAGTTTTATGTATTCAGTACATGTACATGTATATATAGGAGTATGAAACTCATAAAAAACAAATAAATAAAAGATTACAAGCATAGTCTAAGTTTTTGGAAAGAATAATGAGGAAAAAGGGATGGTCTGAGGTTATTATAAAACAACAACAAAAATTTATGAAAAAGTTATTTTTGTTTACTATTTTTATGTGTTTTTACATGAGCAATGTTCAGTATATCTTGGTGTTGAATGCCATAAGGTCGCAAATGGTAAATCAAATACTCCATGAGGTACATTTCTGGCACAGAGATGTAGTGGAATGTAATCGCTAGATCAGAGCAGCAGTTCATTCCCTGAAAAAGCAGTCAAAATTAATATCCACCTTTTAGAAGTCAGTTATCTGATACCATTTATTTTTTGTACAGCTTGGGAAGAAGTACCGGTATTAGAAAATTAATTGATGATACTAGTATTCATTTAACTTTTCCCTGTTTTAAGAGATGCAGTATTCCACCAATAAGACATCTTAATTAATTGTGATAGTTATACAATTTTTTAAAATTACACGATCATAAAAAAACTGTAGAAGCAACAAAATATATACAGGGTGTCCCGGAACTCTCTGGAACGCTTTTGTATATTTGTTCCTTACATCGAGACAAGAAAAAAACATCATACAAATAGGGGTCTAAAATCCATCGTTAAGCCGCTAGCCGCCATTTTGTTTTTTCACATAATAATTTTTATTTTCGTAACGGATGGTTGTATTCAGTTCATATTTGGTATGAATCTTTATCATACCAACGTACATTTTTAGGAAAAAAATGAATTTTTTCCACTTCATATTTTCAAAATGGCGGCCATTTTAAATTTTCAAACTCAAATATCTCAAAATCGGTAAATTTCCTAAAAATTTTACAAAATACCAAAAAGTTGACAAATTAAATTATCTAACCAACGGTACCAAATTTGTAAGGATCTGATAACAAATAACGGAGTTATTGCAATTTTTCTATCAAAATGGCCTTAATTTGCATTGATTATAACGCAAAATCAATGTTTTTTTCAAGAAAAATCTCAATAACTCTGTTATTTGTTGTCAAATCCTTACAAATTTGGTACCGTTGTTTAGATAATTTAATTTGTCAACTTTTTTGTATTTTGTAAAATTTTTAGGAATTTACCGATTTTGAGATATTTGAGTTTGAAAATTTAAAATGGCCGCCATTTTGAAAATATGAAGTGGAAAAAATTCATTTTTTTCCTAAAAATGTACGTTGGTATGATAAAGATTCATACCAAATATGAACTGAATACAACCATCCGTTACGAAAATAAAAATTATTATGTGAAAAAAACAAAATGGCGGCTATCGGCTTAACGATGGATTTTAGACCCCTATTTGTATGATGTTTTTTTTCTTGTCTCGATGCAAGGAACAAATATACAAAAGCGTTCCAGAGAGTTCCGGGACACCCTGTATATTATGTTATTTTTAAGATAACGATAATCCAACTAACATATAATAATGAATCCTAATATAACATTAAATAGATTTAACTGTACTCCCCCCATAACCTCGAAGCCAAGAAGCTGCAACACCACTGTTTCGGTGGTGATTGTAATAAAGATGATAATTCAGAACAAAATAGCCTATGTTGTGGTTCGTGAGTTAATCAGTTCACTTCTGACTTGTTTATTGTAGTGATACCCTTCATCTTAAAAACATTATTAAATGGTTTTATGAATAGTTTTACAAAAGAGCAGCATTGATGGGAAGAAGTCGTACAGATGCATTTTTTTTTGTATTGCCAGAAAGGTCAAATGGTTAGAGTACGGTACGTAACACCAGAAAAGACTTGATTAGTTACAACTAGTTTACAGATTGAATTATTTTTTACCTCAGTTGTACAAAAAAAAATGAATTTCTTACTTTGCTGCAACCTTTTTTTCTTTTCTTTTATTTCTTGGACTATTACTTTTGCTACTAAGGTTTTCATCAACATAATCATTTACCAGCCGTCATTTTCATATTTGTTTAGGCTTGAAAATATGGGAAATTTCTTTGGGGGGTTCTTGATACTCAATGTTAAGGGGTTATAAGCACACTGGTTAAACTCACATCAGTGGTGTTGTAGTAGATGTAGTTCCAGTACCAATATGAGAGATCAAAGCGGGCGAACATGTGCCCGTCAGGGGTGAAGGGGAAGAACCTCCCTCGGAGGTACTCGTCCCGTGAGTCCATCGCCACCACTCCCACCTCCTCCAGGCACTTTCCTGCGTAACCATATCCATTGATGGTGAGTCATGCTAAATATTTCTGTTATAACTTAGACAAGTGTAGTGATTCCAACTTTTCTATACCCTGTACGCATAGCATTTACAAAACTACTGTATTATTAAATTTTAACATTTTAAACAAATAACCATACTAGAAGTCCTTTGAAAAATATTTAAGCATGCAGATTGAATAATGTATTTTTAACACATTTGCGGATACGTGGCTACAATTGTACAATCTGGGTTTAAATCCTAATCCGGGTGGCTACATTTGTAGCCATGTCCTATTGCTTTACAAATTGCATCGTTTCGAAGATAGGATTAGAGCTTGGGCTTTGAAAATCTGCACAGCACTAGACAGATATATGCTATTTCCTGTCTTGGGCAGTGCTGCAACCTGGATGCTGTGGCTGATTTTGGAACCCCGACTCAGTTGCAAATCTGATTGCATGCGCAACTAACATTTTGTCCGTTTAGTATTGTTTAGTGGTTTTAGCTGGTATTATAACGCTTACTCCTTCTAACTGAACAAGCCCATGATTGTCGTGTGGTTGCAGTACAATACAAGCAAACGATGTTTCAATCAAGACGGTTCCTTCGTATTCACTCTGGTGTAACCGAGCCTATTCTCTGGTGTTCGCTTTTAAAGTTTTTAAAATACACAAAAAAATTAAGATAAATATGTTTTTCAAAAGAGTTATTGTGGTTTTTAATATAAATGTTTAAAACATTATAAAATTTTCCAAAGTAGTATTCCATCCCCCCCTTTATTTTGGTGTATCATGTGCGAATGAGCTTATGTTTTGTCCATGAATTTGATCACAAACTTTGATCGTCTGTTATTTTACAGAGAAGTGTCACTTGAAGTCCGGTTTGTGATATTATTTTTCTTCATAAAATCTTAGAAATAGTTTTTATGGGGGCTATTATTACAAAAGAATAAAGTTCCCCTCAGCGATCCTTGTTTGGGGTAGATCCCTGTTTGGGGTAGAGGTGTATTTAAAAACTGCACCAAACATTAATAAACATTACCCTAGTAGTTTGTATTGAAATTATTTTAAATATTTAAAGCTGTTTAAAAAATCTGAAGATGGTACTTTTTGGGCACTCAGTATATCAAAATTCATCTCTCTTTGAAAATGCTGCATGCAGAACTTATTTAGCATGTCAAACAATATTTAGTTTTTTACTTTTTGGTATGATGAAATAAAGTTAAATCTCAACTGATTCTTGATCTCAAAAATTTTTTATAAATAAAAATTTACCTGAAGTTCAACTTTTGTAACTGCACATATTCACAGTTTCACTTTATTAAACCACAATTATCCACTCAAAGCTAAAGATAACAGTATGCTGAAACATTGGAACATACCAAGTTCCACATCTTCGGCTCCACTACTCTCGGGCTTGCATTTCTTTGGGTCAGGAAGTCCCTGTGTAACAAACCTATGCACCGCTTCTTTGCTTAAAACATAGCCTGGAAACACAGAATATAATATCACTATATTGCGGTCGCTGATAATTTTGGAGGTGATGTTGTTTGCTTCCACAGCACTTCATTAAAGCTGCACGTACTGCATGGTTGGTGCAAAATGAATAATACCTTTGGCTGCTGAACCATCATACGAGTTACCTCTCAGCTATGCCAGGTGCCAGACAAAACGAAAACTCAAACGGCCAATTTCGAAATACCGTACTATGATTGAAATATTGCTAAAACATGAATCCGTCATTTTTAAAGTCAATTTTCTATGGTATAATTGTTGTTGTCAAACTTTATTACAATGTTATAATTTCTGCCCAAAATGTGAAGGTATTTTAGTTGTATCTAAATAAAAAATTACAAAGAACCTTTTTTTAGTCTATTGTATCTCCAAAGTCTTTAAATATTAGTACATTTTTTAAGGTAGTTCTGGTGTTAAGCTAGGTTTACACTAGCATGTAGCAGTGGCGCCACTAAATCGCGCCAGTTTTAGTGTCATGTCACTAGCAAAACTGTGTGTAAACACACAAAAGTGAGTATTTTAGCCATGACACTGTAAGGGCCGGTTTCTCGAAGCAAGTTTAAACCTAAACTCGAGTTTAAACCAAAATTGTCCATATGTTTAACATTGAATCAAACTAAGTTTAAGTTAAACTTGCTTTAACACGTTTAACTTAAACTTAGTTTAACTCAATGTTAATCATATGGACAAATTTGGTTTAAAATTGATTTTAGGTTTAAACTTCCTTCGAGAAACCGGCCCTTAGTGGCGTAGTTTCCTTGGAGGCACCAGATGTTTTGCAAAGAAATGATTCTTTTTATTTTGTTGTTGTCTGTGGCTAACCTAAAAAATGTACGATACGTTGAAAGTGTTCGGACTTTACTTCTTTAAATTTACTTTGTTACCAGAAAAACCACGTTTCTACAGAGATCCGGCTGTAAACAAAACCTGATCTAGATGTCAGTCACTAACACTGTTGTTGTTTACACGGGCCACCTGAAATGACGCGATAGTACAGATGGTGCGTCACCCGCTAGTGATGCCACTAATATATGTAGGAACATATATTAGTGGCGTCACTCCCGGTGGCATGCCACTGCACCTCTCCAATAAAAAAGGAGCGTCATTTAGGGTTTACACGGTACATTTTTGGCGCCACTTTGAAGCCATTAAAAGTGGCGCCACTGCCACATGCTAGTGTAAACTCCGCTTAACTAACATACACTAAAGTTATAATGATGTATCTGCTGTAATTAGTACCAGAATACCTTAGCAGTTGCACAGAAACAACCAAACCACCTTAACATTGGAAGCTGAGGGGACCAAGAAACCGTCTTTCTGGAAGCAGCTACCGACGTATGAATAAACCAAGTGTAAACAGAAATTTAAGCTATATAAAAAAAGATCTATTAGCAAAATCATGAATTTTACAAGTTTATTATTAACGGCTGTCTTTATTTAAAGAAGGAACGGAACCCTCTGCTTTACCTTATTCTCATATTCTCCCTACTAACAGGTACTCCAATGAGTAATATAATAATTATTCTAAATTGTTCAGAGCAGAATTTTTTTTTAATGTTAACAGATATTTTGACCACATGCTTTTGATAGACTTAGGCCAGCCGCACACCGAAACGGACGCGACGCGACACGACTAGACAGAGCATATTACGACTTCGCGAACAAAGGTAAAAACATATTATTAACCCTTCCCGGGCTACATTAAATCACGGGCTGAGACGGAATTATTTTAAGCAAAAGATCAAAACATAATGTGGTAATTTTTTATTATTAATTTGTTCCAAATAATTCATACGTTATAAAAAATCTGTTTTCAGTGCTGAAATAATTTTTTTGCACTTGTTATAAAGAAAATAAAATTTGAGAAAACGGATATATCCGTCCGCCGCCCAGAACGACAATCGAGAAATATGAAAACTGCTCATAATTTGGAGTGTTTTTGTGGGTGGAGGACGGATATATCCGTCTATGTCATTTTGTTGTTTTATTTCCTACCTATCATAATGTAACATTAAAAACAGTTCCTCTTAAAAAAAAAAAAAAAAACAAAAGCTAAAAATGCAAGAATCACAATACATCATTGCTTTCTTCGCCAGAATCATTTTTCATATTATAGTTATATTGACTGCCAAATATGAAATCCTCTTCAGGTGCGCTTCTTATTTAGCATTTTATAACATCTTTAGCAAAATTTGAGTCATTAGAAATAATCATTTTGAAATAAAACCCGTAGAACGTCATTACAAAACGTAAACAAACACTCACTGTAAGGTCCCAGCGCAAACTGACAGTTTCGCGCTACAAATGTGTTGTTTTTGGTATGAAACAGGTGAAAAAGTCATGGGACATAATCTTGCCAACTCTAAAAACAAAATTACCCGTCAAAAAGTCAATATAATGTTTATAATCGTAATATATATAACATATGTTTTTCGTAATTTCGGACGGATATATCCTTCTTTATCCTGGAAAAGAAAATTTCTAAAACGGATATATCCGTTTTCAGCCCGGAATAGAAATGAAGTTTAACGGATATATCCGTTTTCAGCCCGGAATAGAAATGAAGTTTAACGGATATATCCGTCAATAGCCCGGGAAGGGTTAAATGGAACACTCACACACTATAAAACATATGTTATTGTCTTCGCTCGCAAAGTCGTAATATGCTCTGTCTTGTCGCATCGCGTCACGTCTGTTTCGGTGTGCGGCCGGCCTTATGTTGTAGAATATTTTGTGCCCATAAGACAATCAGAATGAGCATGTGGTTCCCTTAATGCTGATACTGTACTACGTACACAGCTAAATGAAATGGTAAATGTGACAATCAAAATGACTGAATGTTTCTTTAATGCTATAAAAATTATATTTCGTTATGTAAGTGTTAAAAGTAGAACACAGCAAACTCAGAATTCTTGAGAAATCTAATAATATGTTGGCAGTTTTTATGTGATGAGAACTCCTCACTTTTAAACAGATTTTTCACAATTTTTGTATCATCAAAATGGAATTATTGTAGTATTTTTATAGCCAAAAATGCAAAAATATTTTATACCTCCAGTTGCTCTGCCCGCTTATCTTTAAATGTCGCTTGTGTCTGGATTGTTCAGTAATAATAACTGGAAAATTTTGAAGATGCTAATTTTTGATTTGTGATTTTGTAAAACTAGTCTACTTGTTGTTGCTCGAAATCGAGCAATTTATTTTGATACAATACAAAAGTAACATTTAGTTCTCAATCAACGACATCAGACCAACCCAATATTTTGAATATCACCATTGACTATGTACACTAACGTGAAAAACATTTGGAAGTTAGGTGGACGCCGCACCAGAGTCGCTGCCATCGATGTTGTTATTATTCAGCTGAATTTACAGTGCTGCCAAAACATTTTACCAAAACATAAACATAACTTTCAGTTATAAAATGTTTCATCCTTGGTTTAGAAGAGTGGTAATACTGATTTATCTATCATATGTTACGTGTACTTTGATGGACGCCGCACGAGATTGCACCACCGTCAATATGCTTCACACACGCCTATGCTATGAGAAGTCTACTCACGTAGTGTACAAAGTCAATGATATCACTAATCACAAAAACTACACTTATTTACAGCTGGTAAATTAACAGAATTAAATGTTAAACCCAAACCCAATGTTATTCCAATGGGAAAATTTCAAATAGTGTAAAAAAAACCCTTAGCGTATTAAATAAGTATAAATAATTTGTTATTTTTAACATCTGAGGGATAAAAAAGTGTGTGTGACATGTTGTTAAAAACCAACCCCATAAAATTGTTGATAATTTTAGTAAAAACTTTTATTTATCTGCATAAGCAAACAAATTTGATAATGGTTATGTAGACATTATATGCATAGGCAAACACATTTGATAATGGTATTGTAGATATTAATGAAAGTTTAGAAAAGTTAAGAAACTACTTCAAACCTGAGCTAACCTGCACCGCCACTCATATAGCCTTGTTTGACGTAGGGTTTGAAACGACATCCGAAATACATGGGCTCTGAAGTGTTGTAAGAATACAGCATGTATCTTAGGTTTTCTACAACCACATACCTGTCAGACAAAATGTTGTTACAATTATGTCTTTAAAATACTAAAATTTTTTATTTTACTCTTTTGCTTTTACTTTTCAATCAATTCTTTTTAATAAACCATTTGAAAGTATGTTCATTTAAAGAAAAATAACGAACCTCAAGATAATTAGCCTTAAAAAGTTATTAGAAGTAATAAAACACTAATTAACTTATACGAAATAAAACATTTTTATCCACAAATAAACAATAAATGAAAACGAACGTGTCATCGTCGGCTTTGAGGACCCAGTCGTATTCATTCCTGTAGTGTTGGTACACATAGCTGAATGCTCCCTTGGTTTTGGCCCACAACAAGTCATGCCCCTCTGAGACGTTCAACGCCACTGCCCCCAGTGTTGTGTCTGCAAATGAGTTCCTTCAGGGTTACAAAAAATCCCCATAAATGGAAGTTTAACCATGATTGCAGCAGATATTTATTACAATAAACCTTTTATTTACAGCAAAATTTTTTGAATTAATGTTCTGGCAGACAATAAACCAAGACCAGTCGAGGTTGAGGAGGTCGGTAGGGCTGTGCTGTGGACTATAATTCTAAATCAAAGTGATTTCTAAGAGAAGATCTATTGACGATGTGGATGACCAATGTCAAAATTAAATCTGTGGATTTTTAATGTCCATCTTTGTCCATCTTTCTAACCAAACATTGGCGGACCTTACACGCTCAGTAAGGATCGTGATATTCAGATCGTGATCCTGGGTCACGATAAGGAGCATGGATCATACATCAATATTTGACTTTACATACTCAATCCATATGTGTTGAGTATCACACTCAATCCGAATATCACGATCTGTATTGAGTGTATAAGGTCCGCCATTGCAGACAGATGCTTTAATGTAAAATTCATGTTTTCTAAAATTTAATCATTGAGTTTGGCAACCTCCCAAGATTATTGATTACAACAAGTGGCGAGGCAGACTGTTGGGCTACACTTTTTTCATTGTGGTCATTTGTGCTTACTTTCTAAAGCAAACTGAGCTGACGCTTAGGTCCCAAACTCCAATAACAATAAATATCTTTTCCTGTAAACTGAAAAGCAAAGATATATCAATAAATATTCTCAGATTTTATTTTAGCTTGGAGAAAATGAATTACAAATTTCACTTGAATTTCACTTCAATAAGTGGTGGTGGACCCAACAGCACTCGAACTTGTAGCAGTAATTTTGATTTTGAATTATGGTGCACATCACAGCCCTACTGACCTCCGTGACTTACGGGTAGTTCTTAAAGAGTTTATCTAACCAACTCCTGGCACTCACATGTCCCTACCTCAACCACTTCCTTTACCAGATAAAAATTAAACTTTTATACTTACTGCAGAATAGCCTTCATATTATAAAAGTTAGATGAAGGGGTCCTTGGAAAAAATTTAAATACAACAGGTGCTATATGTGAGATGTCTGTTGAGCTGTGCCCAATAGATTAGCACAATGTTGTCATATTGCATACTTTTTTGGCACTATTTACTTACAATGTTTACATTTGGATATTGAATGATTTATAAAGGCTTGTGGAGTTTAGCAAGGAATAAGTCCGGCAACATCACTTGATCTCATTCATTGGCTCAAGATCACATCTCCGCTTAGCCCCGCCCTCAAAGGACATCTTTTGTGGTGGCTGGTGTAATTAAAACCTCTGAAATATCTTGTCTTTAACAAATGGACTGAAAAACAAATAAATGAGAAAGGTTGGATTTTTGTAAAAGCACTCTTCATTTAAGCTAGGAAATATTATCATTTGCCAAGACTTATCTAATTTACCACTCATATAATTAAAATGTGTTCAGTCAACTCACAAGCGCATAGCTAAGCGTCTAATTTTTAACTTGTTAACTTTGAAAATCAAAACAATGCCTTTTTAAAGTGTGTAGTTACTTAATACTTGGCCATTTTCCCCAGATCTATCTTAATTTTAAAATTTTTAATCTTATTGTAGTCTTTACAAGTTTGGTATGTGGTGGGGTAAAACGTGACATGTTTGACTTTTGTTTCTTTCTATAAATGTTTGAAAAGTATGTATTTGGGAGGAAAGTTATTTTTTATACCATTGACAGAGCTGATGAAGATGAGGATGTTGCAGTTTTTTCCCCACGTAGCTTTGACGTGCTTGGCTCTGGTCTCATGGTTGGGGGGGGAGGTCAGCACCCAGCACAGAACCCTCACTCTCCGCCCCAGCTCCTTCGCAACCAGGTCCGCATCTGAGGATCAAACCACACTTGATGCGAGATCGGCTAAGGGTTTTTTAAAATACTGAACACAAAATTATTGTTCAAGAGTTTGATAATCGACACCCTATTCCTAGATTCATGTTGTAATGAAAGTTGCTAACTATACTTATGAAGGAAATGAACAACATGAAGCTAGTTGTTAAAACAGCAAATTGTGGTATGAAACACTGTTTATTTTATGTAAATAGTGAGTAAACTGTTGGATAGTACATAAAATAGAGAATTGAACAAATTCAACTTTATTTTTAGTTTATTGCTGTTTGCAAATGAACTAGATAAAATAAAAGTAACACCTTTGTGAAACTCCTCATGGGAAGAATGCTGACCAACTTCCCCATCGATCGGTGGCTCACTGTCGAATTCAGCGTGGCCGTGCGGATCCCCAAACTTGCTCAGTGAATCGATCCTGTCAATCCTAGGATATTTTTACAATATTATAATGTTATAATAGGAATATTTTTAGACCTAAGCAAAGCCTTTGATTGCATAAGTCATACCTTGTTGATAGAGAAACTTGCTAAACTAGGAATCACAGATATAGCGCTAAATTGGCTCTCCTCATACCTAATTGACCGTAGCCAAGTTGTGGAAATTAACCAATGTGTCAACGGCAAAACAACAACGGGAATTTCTAAAATATTACCAATAACGAGAGGAGTGCCACAAGGGTCTATTTTAGGACCAATATTTTTTATTTTGTTCTGTAATGATCTGCCTTTTACTGCAAGTTACCTAGAGCAGTACAGTCACTCAGTGATGTATGCAGACAATACAGTTATCCTGACTTCAAAAAGATCCGTTGAAGAAATTGAAATAAATGCTCATATATCACTTGGTTTGGCTATCGACTACTGTTCTTCCAATGATCTGGTTTTTAATGAACGTAAGACTAAACAAATAAACTTTGGAAATAAAAAAGATGAAATTTCAGATCAGCCATTCATTGACTCAACGTTGAGAACTAAACACCTAGGTATAATCATAGACAATCAGTTATCATGGAATGACCACATTGATAACCTATGCCATAAATTAAACTCAGCCATCTTTGCAATAAGAAGGACAAAAGCAATATCCACCCAACAAGCAACAAAAATGGCGTATCACGCACTGTTTGAAAGCAACGCCAGATATGCAATTGCTGTTTGGGGAGGAACAAGTGCCAAAAATATAGAAAGAGTTTTACTTTTGCAAAAGAAGGCAATCAGAATGATGGCAGGACTAAGTAAAAGAGAAAGCTGCAGAAATATCTTTCTGGATTGGAAGTTGATGACTGTTGTAAACATGTATGTTATGGAATGCATAATATTTGCTTTAAAAAATAATGACAAGAAAAATTACAAAATTCATACATACAACACCAGGCATGCTTCCGACTTCAACCTGCCCTCTCATCACACGAAAATGTATGAAAATAAACCGTCATATTGTGGTTCTAAATTTTACAACGTATTGCCAGAGAGTATCAAAGAAGAAAATTTTCAAAAAATTAAAAAGAAGTTAAAGTTCTGGCTATTACAACACCCGTTTTACAATGTTAATGAGTTTTTAAACTGAAAAAAACTAATAATTAGAATTTAACTATTTATAATCTCTATGATTGTAAATAAAGTGTAAATAAAGTCTCTCTCTCTCTCTCTCTCTCTCTCTCTCTCTCTCTCTCTCTCTCTCTCTCTCTCTCTTTCTCTCTCTCTCTAGTTGATACAGCTATAATTAATCCATTAAGAAGATTCTAGTAAATAATCAGTACGGTATAAATATCTGGATTCAACAAATGTTTACTCAGTTGCGTGACAATATGGTCTTACAAGACAATAAGGCAACTGCTGAAAATGACTAGTGTGTGGACTCCCCCGCATGCCTGCCCTCTTCCAATATTTTCTTGAAGCATCTTACACAAAACCATTGATGAAACATTGACCATTGAGTAACACTGACAAAATGTGTTGTAATTGTTGTAAATTACTAAATTATGAACTTGACTATTGTCTAAATTATTGCATATTTTTTTAAACCTTGAAGTTTAAACCCTTACACCTAAGTTGACCATGCATTCACACGACAGTGTTAATTAGACCAAAGTATTTTATTCTCCTACTCATTTGCTAGTAACACTAAACACTAGGAGAACATTTAACTTGAGTTCATGAAGTTTTTGTACAGCTCTGATTAGATTCTCTACTGAAGAAGCATTGAATATTAATTCAAAGTTTGCTTGAAACTCTGTCCATAGATCACTAAAATATAAATGTATGAAATATATACCAAACTGGACTTGTTTTCAAATTGATGAAATACTGTGTGTTCTGGAGATATATGAAAGTTCCGATGATTCCGATGATAAAGCCAGTGAAGAGAGTCACCAAAACTGTCTTGTCTCCACTGTTCCGAATACAGATTGAGCTAGCTGAAACAAATAAATGATTTACCATCCTGTTACAAAGACTGGTTACATATCGCTTTTATTCGTAGATTGTATTTTGGATTACAATAATTAAAGACAAAATGTAATAATAAAAAAAAAACTTGCTATTATGTTATACCAAACAATTTTAATCATCTTTATCTTTCAAAATCCAAGCTGCAAATAAACCTACAAAATAAACGGTGCTGCCATTGGAAACAGAATTTTACTACAGTAATTACTTTGACAATACAATAAAATTCAAAAGTAAATAAGATTGATAAATACTGATTTTGAAACAATGACTCAGTCGGACCCTGACGATCCGGCATATGACTTAAAAAAATTCATCCAAAATTCTTTCATGGGTTGGAAAATTTTTCCTATGTAAATATTCAAACTAAACATACCTAGAGCTATCCAAACTAATATTTACAATATATATAACACCTTTCATATATAGAGCTCTCAAGTGTAAAGTCATTGCCACGGTGCTGGTGGCTTCAAATGTATCCAAGAAAGCTGACGTAATTTTTTACCACAGGATAAAAAATACAAGTATTAAAAAGTGCACAGGTAGTTCCAGCTAAGCTGGCACTTGATAGAAATTCTCTACTAACATAGGTCAAAATCATTGACTATAGTAATGAGGGTTGCATTAACAGTCCTCGAGGCCTGCGTGATGGCTCTAGAAAGGTGCATATATTTACAATACAATTAGCCTCCAATCATAATATAAAACAATATATAATATTTCAACCAATCTTCTTTTGATTATACAAAGACATAATCTTTCTTTTTCTTTATAAACTGTTGAAGATGATGGGGTCTGTGAGCCGAAGTCACATAATCAATGAGATGTGACTGCAACTCTACTGCAGTTGCAGTTGAGAATGGCTAGAAGCCGAAAGCGCTCCAGCAATGTCTCTTCAAAAAAGTGTCGCCATAAAGTGTAATCATATATCTCATCAATTATGTTTCGTTTCTTTATTTACATTAAAAATCACAAAAAAACTCCTTCTGTTACGATACTTCAATCTCTAACTTTTGGATTTCAAGTAGGTTTTTTTTTAATATAAAAAAACATTTTTTATACTTTATAAACACTTTTCTTTAAAAACCACTGTGATGCTATATTCCACTTCCACTGGAAAGCTGACGATTGACTAATAAAGGCAGAGTGTTTAGGAATTCCCTTGGTCAGCAGCAAAATGTTTGCAGAAAGGTCTTTGTCTAGCTTCCACCCCCCCCCCCCACCCCCCCCCCCCCCGTTGCCGCGCCAGGCCCAAGTGCCATCTTGGCTGTAAATACCTATACCAGTAGCACCAATTCATACAAAAGTTAGATTTTACAAATTTTGAATTCCAGGATTGGAGGACGGGTCGTCAAAAAATGTTTAGACCCGCAAACGTGTTAATCAATGACCGAAAACATTAACATTTCCTTTACATCATATTGAGTCTATCAATCAGGGAAGTATTACCTCAACCGGATGGCCGTGGCTCGGCAGGATGGCATACTCTAGGAGTAGGTGCAGCATGGTGTGAATGTAGAGTGAATGTTTTGTAAAATTTGATTTATTTTTATATTTTATTTTTATAATTAGTATTATAATTATTTGAAGAAAGCTAAAATGTATATTTTTTGTTTTGAAGCACATAAGCTTTGTCCGCACTGGGCGAACATTCGTAGCGAACTTGTTCGGCGAACACAAAAAAAACAACAAACATTCCTAACGAACAATTACCAGCCACATGATTTACATTCTAAAAGGTTAGCAACGAACAAACAAATGTTCGGAAGAGCTTTGTTCGGCGAACATGTTCGGCCAGTGCGGACACGGATTTATAATATATTTTATTTAATATTATTTTGTTTAGAGGTTAACTGTAAGAGAGGACCATGTGGTCCTAATGTTCGCCTCTATAAAGAAGCATTTTCAAAATCAGGACTCTATGTGAATGTGCATTTAAAGCTCATTCTGAAAATTGTAATTTTTCCTTGGAAATGCCCAAAATTGAGAAGCCCTGGAAAATCTAAAAATTGAGAAGATTTAACAAAGAATGAAAGTATTATTGGAATGAAAGGCTTATTTTGATGGACTGTTTGTATATTTTTATACTAAAATCCTCTTTAATAACGACTTTTATATAAAAAAGTATCTAACTTTAAATCTAGATAAATTTATTGGTTGAGGATATTTTTCAGATAAAGTTATAAAAGTAAATTATAAATCACAACAATCAGTTGAGGTTTTTGTTTCCATGGTGACGAAAACGTGTTCAGGGTGAATTTAACTAGCAAGTTCAATTGGTGAGCTGGCTTTTGTAATTATTCAATGCACATTAATTGTAGATTAATGTGATTGAAATTATGTTTTCTAATTCTCTGCTATTCTAAAAGAGTTATTTATTATTCAAAGGTTTAGAAATAATATGTTGTTTTTAATAAAAGTACCAGGGGAACCGAGCTTAAGCTCGGTAAAATTATTACTTTCTTTCTCACACAAAGCTCGTTCGCTCCGCTCATAAAATAATTTTTCAAATAGTTATATTATATGTTCCTTTATTACTTTTGTTTGTAAACAATATCTTTATTCAGTTCACAATTCATAATGGTGTAGCACAATTTTGATGTTTAATAAAACTTTAATCAGAGAAGGTAAATTAGTTTCATTACAATTTATTAAACATCACTATACTCTTAAGAAATGAACAAATTCTTAAAACCAGAAAGATTTGACACAGATCATACATCTATTCAAAGTCCTTCAAAATGGATTCACTGGAAGAAGACATTTGAGATATTCATCAAGTCAGTTGAGGCTAAAGAAGAAGATAAGTTGAATCTACTATACAATCACATAGGACATTCTATCTTTGAACAAATTAGTGAATGCCAATCATACAAGGAGGCCATTGAGCTATTAGACACACTTTACATAAAACCAAAGAATGAAGTTTATGCACGACACAAATTAATGACTCGACATCAACAACCTAATGAGACTGTAGACCAATTCCTCCAGTCATTACGTGTACTAAGCACAAGTTGTGAATTTAAGGACGTGAAAGCCAATGCCTATCGTAATGAGTACATTCGGGATGCTTTCATTAATGGCCTTTCCTCTAAAATAATCAGGCAAAGATTAATAGAAAATTGCAAACTAACATTAGATGAAGCTTTTTCAAAGGCACGAGCATTAGAATCTGCTCAAGTCTTTTCAGAATCTTACACATCGCCTCAACTCGCGTCCACTTCCTCTCAAAACACTTCAGACCATTGTGCCACATCCCAGCCAGATTCTCCTACCAAAAAGACATTTAATGTGACTTTCAACAAACAGAAATGTTATTTCTGGGGCCATTTACGACATCCTCGATCAACTTGCCCAGCCCGTGAATCAATTTGCAAACAATGTAACAAAAAGGGTCATTTCACAACTGTATGTCAATCAAAATCTAAAGCGGCAGCGTCTACTCAGAACCAAGATGAAAGTTCTATCGGTGACGACTATGGAATGACTGCTACTATATGCCCAACAAAAATTTCAGCAGCTTCACCTCCTAGCCTTGCCAGATCTATAATACCTTTAAAAATCAATGGGTTTACTGCGGAAGGCCTAATTGATACTGGAAGTACGGAGAGCTATATTAGTGATGCATTTGTGTCCAAACATAGACTCAAACTCTACCCTACAACATCTGCTGTCTCGATGACGTCTTCCACCTTAAAAATCCCCATTAAACACTACTGTTGCATTAACTTACAAGCACTGAATAACTCCTATTCAAATGTAAAGTTAAGCGTCTTGAAGGGCTGCTGTGCTGACATCATACTAGGTCATGATATTCTCAAACAACATTCGAGCTTGTCAGTATCTTTCGGGGGCCATAGACCAGCTCTTAGTGTCAGTAGCCTCACATGTTCAAAAGTCCAACCAGCTGCTCTCTTTGAACATTTAGCCCCCAATTGTAAGCCTATATCTATAAAATCTAGAAGACACTCATACGAAGAGGAAAGGTTTATCCAATCTCATATCAACGAATTACTAAAAGATGATGTCATTGAAGAAAGCAACTCACCATGGAGAGCCCAGGTTCTAGTTGTGAATGGGACTCACAGGAAACAAATGGTTGTGGACTACAATCAATAAATACACATTGCTTGATGCACACCCAATACCGTCAATAGAGAAAATTTCTTCCAACATAGCTAAATACAACGTTCACAGCACTATCGATTTAAAGAGTGCTTATTACCAAATCCCTATCCAAAAAGAAGACAGACCTTATACCGCCTTTGAAGCTGCTGGGAAGCTCTGGCAGTTCAAACGGATACCAATGGGAGTAACGAACGGTGTTGCAGCATTTCAAAGGAAGATGGATGAAATCAAAACTAAAGAAGGTCTTGAAGGAGTCAATATATATTTGGATGACATAACAGTGAGTGGAAAGGATCAAAGCGAACACGATCACAATTTGAACAAATTAATGGAAGCTTGCAAGAAATATAACCTAACGATTAACAAAGAAAAGTCACAGTTCAATCTGAAATCAATCAAGATTCTTGGTTATCTTATTGAAAATAACACTTTACGTCCAGATCCAGATCGACTCAAACCACTGATTGATTTTCCTCTTCCCAAGAACAAAGCTTCATTACAGCGAGCTCTGGGAATGTTTTCCTATTACTCCAAGTGGGTACCACAGTTCTCTGACAAAATCAACAGACTAGTTAACTGTAAAACCTTTCCACTTGACCCTCTTCAAGTAAAGGATTTCGACGATATTCGATCGTGTATCCTCAAATCTTTTGTTCACAACGTAGAAGAAAACGTTCCTTTCTGTGTAGAGACTGATGCTTCAGATGTCACCATTGCGGCAACCCTCACACAGAACAAGCGGCCAGTTGCATTCTTCTCCAGAACTTTATCTAAAAGTGAACGTCATCATTCCGCTGTCAAAAAGGAGGCCTATGCTATTATTGAAGCTCTTCGAAAATGGAGATTCTATTTAATTGGTCGCAAATTCCAGTTGATAACTGACCAGAAATCTGTTTCCTACATGTTCGATGCAAAACACTCTGGGAAAATCAAGAATGAAAAATTTACTCGATGGCGACTTGAATTGGCTGCATATAACTACGACATAATTTATCGCCCAGGAAAGGAAAACGTAGTGGCAGATGCTCTATCAAGATTCAGCAGTTCTTCACATCCCATCAGTCAACTACAAGCTCTCCATGAATCTCTGTGTCACCCCGGTGTGACTCGCATGCAGCACTATGTGAAGATTCAAAATGTTCCTTACACCGTTGAAGAGGTAAGGAGGATGACCTCATCCTGTAAAACATGTGCAGCAATCAAACCTCGCTTCTGCAGAAGACAAAGTTCTCTTATTAAGGCGACGGCTCCATTCGAAAGACTAAGCATCGATTTTAAAGGAGCCCTACCATCTAACAATCGCTTCAAATATCTTTTGACAGTCGTTGATGAGTATTTGAGATACCCATTTGCCATACCCTGCACAGACCTCTCAGCTAAAACAGTGATTGGGGCAATGGGACAGATATTCTCCATATTTGGATATCCTGCTTACATTCATTCTGATCGGGGTACCTCATTTGTCTCCAAAGACCTCGAACAATATTTACATTCTAACGGCATAGCAACGAGTCAAACCACACCTTACAATCCCTGTGGAAACGGACAGGTGGAAAGGTACAATGGAATCATATGGAAAACAGTCAATCTTTCACTCCACTCAAAAGGCCTGCCTATATATCACAATGGCAAACAGTACTCCCAGAAGCATTACAATCAATCAGATCATTGCTTTGCACTGCGACCAACGCTACTCCCCACGAGAGAATGTTCTTCCACAAAAGAAAATGTGCATCAGGAGTAGCCTTACCTTCGTGGCTCAGTACCCCAGGAAGAGTTTTACTTCGCAACTTCGTAAGACAAAGCAAGTACGACCCTCTTGTACAGGAGGTGGATCTCTACGCACTGGTCATCCATACTACGCACTGGTCAGACTACCTGACGGGAAAGAGACGTAAATTTACGTCACCTTGCACCTCTGGGAGGAGAACCTGAATCCTACAATGAACAAGAGGATGATACATCTCATCAAGTTGACCATCTTCAACAGGTAGATGATCAATTACCTAAAACCTCAACAGAGCCTGCCGTCACAGCACCACCCTTTAATGATCAACCTCAAGTACATGCAAACGACTCAGCCCAACTCAATGAAAGACCTGAAGGTGTACAACCGCAAAGCAATACGCCTCATAAACAATATCCAATTTTGAGAAGCTCGTCTCGTGTCACTCGACCCCCAGAATATTTAAAGGACTACGTCTCAAAATGAAAGGAGGGGAGAGTGTGATAAAATAATTTGTCAAATAGTTATATCATATGTTCCTTTATTACTTTGTTTGTAAACAATATCTTTCAGAGGAACAATATCTTCAGAGGAACTGAAGCTGAACTACCCACCTTCACAGATCAACACCTGCAGCTATCACCAACTGAACAAAACTTCACAGACACAAGTCCCCTACACTTGCAGCCTGAGCCAACGAAGCTACATCAAGCGTGCAACGGCTGTGCTAGTGAAAATGATGGGCAATCTGGTGTTTGTGATGATAGTGTTTTTTTAGTGTCTCCCGTAAAGAAAATGGATGCACTGTAGGTAATGAGGCTGATACACAGGTCGGTGAAATAAAATATTATAATAATGTACATAGGCCTACTATTCAAAATGACATAAATAGGCATCCTACTAATAGTTTAAATATTTTACAAATTAATATACAATGCATAAGAAATAAAAAATTGCAGCTTGAGGAATTTTGTTTTCAGAAAAATGTAAATATAATATGTGTATCAGAGCACTGGTTAAAGGATGATCAAGTAAATTATTTTGTACCGGATCAATTTGTAGTTGGAGATATTTTCTGTAGAAATAATATAAAAAATGGAGGCTCAGGAATTTTTATAAATTATGGTATTGATTTTGAAATAATTGATGTTAGTGATTTTTGTTTAGAATTACATTGTGAGCTTTCCTGCATTAAATTAACTAATTTAAATATGATAGTTCTAAGTGTTTACCGATCTCCTGCTGGGGATATGGAGTTATTTCTGGAAAAGTTTGAACTTGTTATTAAAAAACTTCTAAAATTAGGTAAATTTATTTCAGTATGTGGGGATTTTAATATTGAAATGGGGATAATGAGGGATAGGTCATCAAAGGAATTCTTAAATTTGTTACGTAGCCTTAATTTGGTTTGTTCTAATAAAAATCCAACACGTGGAAAAGCTTGTTTGGATAACATTATTGTAAATTTTTCACCAGATATGTATCAAGTAGACTTAATAAGTGGATGTTTTGCTGATCATTGTGTTTTGATTTTTAAATTTGTACATAGTAAAGATAAAGTCGTATCTGATGGTAAACCTCCTGGTAAACAATATGTTAGAAGGCAAAATGTAGAGGCTTTAACATGTTTTTTGCAAAGCTTAAAATCTGAAAAATGGAAAATTATTGATGAATATCAAAGTGGTAATATTAATGAGGTAACACTTTTTGACGAATTTTTAAAAAATATGTCCACTTATGGCATTTTTGCTCACCCTTAGTCAGTAATAAAAGAAATAAATCAAAATCCAAGAAGGGTAAACTTAATTGGTATAATGATAGATTGAAAACTCTAAAGGAAAATATGATGATTGTCTTCTCAATTTATAAGCATCTGTTAAGTATTAAAGCAGATAACACTCAAAATGTTTATAGGTACTATCTGAACTGTAAGAAGGTATACAATTCTGAGCTTAAATCGGCCAAAAGAATAGCATTTGAAAAATATATTGAAGTGGCCCCCAACAGATGCAAGGCTGCCTGGGAGGTAATTAACAATGAAAACTCACCAATGCGTACCTCATCTGTGGATTTGGATGCTGACACTTTAAATAATTATTTCATTGGCTCTGTTAGGGACCTTGAAAGCAGCATTGATGTGGTTGATAAATCTTCATTTGATCTTTTAGGAATCACAAGGGAAAATTTGACATTTAATTGGAGGGAGGTTTCATCCAATGATATAGTTAAAATAGTTTCCAAGCTATCAAATTCCAAAACAATGGATTTCTATTGGCTTTCAAATTACGTTCTGAAACAGACTGTTAATCTAATAAGTGAACCATTAGCTTTTTGTATTAACAAAGCTTTAAAAATTAGTTATTTTTCTGATCTTCTAAAAATATCAAAAGTTGTACCAGAGTGTTTAAGAAAGGAAATAAACTTATGCCTCAAAATTATAGACCCATATCGATTGTTCCAATATTTTCTAAAATTTTTGAATCTATAGTTTATGAACAACTAAATGAGTACTTTGTTAATAACAATTTATTGACAGATTCACAATTTGGATTTCGGGAAGGAAAGTCAACTGCTTCAGCAGTTCTAAATGTAATAAATAAAACTCTAAATGCTTTTGAGGATAAGGAAACCGTATCTCTTACATTATTCGATTTAACAAAAGCTTTTGATTGTGTTCCTCACAACCTTTTGATCAAAAAACTTCAATTTTATGGCATCATGGATCCACAGATTGGGCTAATTCAATCTTACCTTAGCAATAGAAGGCAGTATGTTTCTGTTGGAGGGATGCAATCTGGATTAAGGGAGGTGGTATCAGGTGTTCCGCAGGGCTCGGTCCTTGGACCATTTCTTTTTCTAATATGTATTAATGATTTACCACGTAATGTTGGTGTTGACTCTGTAATATATGCAGATGATACTACCCTAATAGCAGCTCATAATGACATTCAAACTCTCAACTCAATTACAAATGAAGCCATAAATCTAGCATCTGTTTGGTTTTCGGCCAACAAGCTCAAATGTAATCAAGACAAAACACAAAATATTCTAATTGGCCTCTCCAATGAGATTGAAAAACGTTCTGTCAAATTGCTTGGTTTTTATATAGATTCTAAATTAAACTGGCTAGAACAAATCGATAATACTTGCAAAAAAATTTCCCGCGTCAATTACTTGATCTGGAAGCTAAAAGATTTTGTTACTTTTGATTATTTAAAATTAGCTTACTTTGCGTTTTTCCAGTCGCATATATCTTATGGAACAATGCTATGGGGGCATTCAACGCATATAAACAAAATTCTTATTTTGCAAAAGAGAGTGATTCGCACTATCTGTGGGGCGGGTCCTGTGGAGCACTGTAAACCTCTCTTCATCAGACTTAAAATTATGACAGTAATTAATTTATACATTTATCAAATTCTACAATATACTAAAATTAACTTACATGAATTCAATTTTAGACAAGATTTTCATTCTTATAATACAAGATGTAAACTTCAGTTAGATATACCGGCTCACAGAGTAAAAAAAAGTAGTATCAGTCATAAAATTAATTGCATACGTTTTTTTAATAAACTGCCCGATTCAGCCAGAACTGTTTCCTTTAAGATATTTAAATCTAAAATATGTGAATGGTTGGTTGACAATCCCTTTTATGACATTACCGAATTTTTGGAAACGAATATAAATATTGAATTTTAATATATAAGTAACAGTTAAGCCTTTTCTCTCTCTTTTATCTTTAATCTATATCTGTTGATATAGTATCTCAGCTGGACTTTGTAAGGTTTTCAGGCTTTGTATTTTTGTGTTTTTATATTGACAATGTCTATTCCTTTGTAAAAAAAAGGTCAATGACAATAAAACTCTTGATTCTTGATTCTTGATTCTTTCAGTTCACAATTCATAATGTTGTAGCACAATTTTGATGTTTAATAAAACCTTAATCAGAGAAGGTAAATTAGTTTCATTACACTCGCCCTATTCCTTTTAAAGAAGAGCTCGTTCGCTTCGCTCACTCGCCAGGCCAAAGGGTGCTGCACTTTGATATAATTTTCCTAAACTACAGATTAAAGATGTAAGACATTAGTTTATATATACAGTTATCAGCTGATTTTTGTTCAATTTAAAAATCTCCATAAGGATAACATAGAAACTTTAAAGAGCTCTAGCGCGAAAACCGGATTTTTCCCAGCTATGGGACCAGCTCCAATCGATTTCTGGTGGCCAAAACCCCCATATTCAATCAAAAAATCAAAAATCCTTGGAGCGAAAAAAAATTTTGCCCGGACAAACAGAGCTTGTTTTAGAGTATAAGATTTGCATGTGTGTAAAATTATGTGTAATTGTATTATTTCATGTTATTAATAACATGTATATGTGATATTTATAAATTTTTAAATAAAAAGGAAAAACTTTTATAAAATTTTGAAAGTTTTAGTACATGAGTTCCAATCTTTTGAGAAAAGAAAAACAAACAGATAAGAGTGCACTGCACATCCACTTTACAACAGGTGCACTGATAATAACTTGTAAACAAACAAAGGAAACACTGCTAATGGTCACTTCAGAAATGAGACTTGAAGTCGGGAAACTAAACAAAAAATCATATTCTTAGATAATAATATTTGGAAGTGGCTCAAGAATGCTAGAATACAAATCGACTGCAATTTTCATTAAAAGAGCGTAATGTTTGAAAAGGGCCCTGGAGTTGATCCCATGTCATTGGGGCATTGCAATTTGAGGTCTAATCTCAAATGCTTACATTAGATGGTTTACCTCTAACCATGGGTCTCGGGCCCATAGCGCGTCACATACAAACCGCGGGCCTGGGGATGCGTGTTCCACGATCTCGAAATCTAACGGTCAGATTTTGCTTAAACTTTGCAATTAAGAGTGTTTTGGCCCAAAAATAAGTTTAGAAAAGGCCTCAATCCCAAGAAAAATCTAATTTTGTCTAAATTTAAGTTTAAAAATAGTAATTTTTAACATTGGTCTTATGGGTTACTATTTTGGTAACAAAATAACAATGAAAGGTATACAAAAATAAAGAAAAATTGATGAAAAGGACTTTTTGACACAGCTGTTAACTGTGAAGAGGTATAGTTGGTTGTTGGGGGAAATTTAATAGCTCTATTTGCATGACACTATATCAAAACTAAATAAAAATCAACGAGCAAGGCTCGGTTAACCTGGTACTATTATATATAAAGTTTAATATTTTACAGTAATGGTATCGTTTTGTTCCTCATTTTATCCAGATTAAAATATTTAGGTCTTGTCAAATAATCTATTACCTCATTCAAAGCCAACTTCACACCAAGCTGGAATGCCCCTCACCACTCACGGTAAAACATCACACTATTAGATGGGCCAGTTGATTTGAAATGATGCAATTTCAATGTAATTCCCTTAATAATTACCTACAAATTCCCTAAAATACTCAAATTACCACCCTTCTTCTGTCCCTGAGGTGAATGAGGTGTTTATTTTTCATTAATTCCATTCCCGAGTGTTATGATTCCATCTGTTAACAAATGGAACCTCAGCAACAATAGACAGCTGATTATCTTATAGTAGCATCTGTATTTGTGTTCTACACTACTTGATTTTCTTGGTTCTTTATTAGAAGTGACAGTATAATGTAAAAAGTAGTGTAAAATGTAAGGGTTAGTTGTATTTTCAAATAGATGTGGTAACTCTGCTTTTAAAGCTCTTAGAAGTTGACATTTTAACCAAGTCAAAAAAGAAAGAGTTAAGACTCCAAATAAATGAAAATTAATTAATGTGTTTAAATTTCTTCAGAACTGATAAAAATGCAGCCCAATTTATTTTTATTCATCTATGTAGCTCACAATACCGTTTGATAACCTCATACCAGCAGAACTGCACAGTCAGCTAGTTTCAAGCCTATGCCATTATGAAGCAATTTAAGGTTTTCCTCATTAAAAAGCCACTAGTGTACTTGTTGCTTAAAATCGAGCAGTTTAGTTTGGATACTTTTTACAGTGTAGCCTTGTTTAATGCAGTTTGTTAATCTGTGTATCCCCCATGATTTAACTATTCTTTGATATGAATAGACAGATGTTCTTGCTAGTGTGCTGTGTTTACTCGTCACAGCTGTTAAGTCTCCACTCTACCTGAGCCCGAATGCCGTAGCGCAAGGCGAGTTTTAAGGCCGCAGAGGTTTACGAGAATCGTGTTTTAATATTAACCAATTAAGATAGATAATTGACTCTTAATTTTTCTAAAAGTAGAAAGATGGATCTCGTCTTCTGTGGTTTTAGGATTTTAAAATAAAATTTATAATTTCTATTATAACTGTTTAAAATCATCTGTTTTTCTCTAGTGGCGAGTTATATAGCTGCAAAGGTTTATGAGAATCGTGTTTTAATATTAATTAATTTTCATAGAGATTGACTCTTAATTTTTTCTAAAAGTAAAATGTTGCATCTCGTCTTCTGTGTTTTAGAATAAAAAAAAATACAAATTTTAGTTATAACAAATTAAAATCATCTATTTTTCCTGATTTAACTAAAGTTATCAATTAGTTTGTTGAAATAATTTTAAAAGTGTAACCGAGAGAATTTAGTGCTGTTCTTCTTTAATATGACACCTTATTTATAGCTCTACGCTGAATGTAGCAGGAGATAACACGATTCTCAAAAACCCTTGCATTTGGGTGGAATGTTAAGGGTAGACAGAGCCTTACACTTGAAAATCTTTTAATTTTCTTATCAATGTTATTCTAATGGGAAAAAAACATGGCGGCCCCGAGGGTAAGAGGCGCCCGGGGCAAGGTTTTGACCTGCTCCCCCTAAATTAATTAATTGGCCTATTTTGTAAACTGTAATGTTAAATTACATTTCGAAGCACTAAATTAGGTGCATGGCTAACTTTTCAATGCTGTTAGTTTGAATAAACTAATTAGTTATTTTAAAAATTCACTTCTACTATAAAGCTTTGTTGACACAACCATTTGTTGACAGCACATGTTCTGGGTCTGGTTATGGAAATTTAGACTGTCACACTCAATAACCAAAGGCAACCTGCACATCAAAAATCCTTACTATTGATTTAATACTATATAAAAAAGCATAACGATTTTTACTAAAATTGTTGTGATTCAAGAATGTTTAATTGAAGTCATCAATGCAATTTAACAATATCGTGATCTCAGAGTATAAGTAGGCCTAACACAGGAGTGTGAATGTAGAATGGTGTTTTCAAAGACGAATAAAATTTCAAATAAAACTTCTCATTCCCCGACTAATAAATTGTTTAAAATGTTTATTTAAACTAATCAACAAAATTATTACTAAACTATTTGTAACAAAAATATTTGTTGATGCAGTTTTTATAATTTTTGTCAAGTCTTAGAGCCTTTAAAAAACGGGGATTTCGAATCGGCTGTGGCGCCCCCTAGTCGGGGGGCCCGTCGGGGCAGCCCTGGAAAAAAAGAACTTTAAGGGCATGCAGAGTCCTTATGTTTGGATGGATATTTACCAATTTTGATTTAGAAACAACTTCAAGCCGAGCTCTATCCAATGAAATCAAAATAATTCAAATCGGTTGAAAACTGCAGGAGGAATTCCTTGTACAAAAAAACATGCCGAATATTAAATATGTAATAGATTGATTTGAGTATGTTCCTGATATAGGGGTATTTTACATAAATCTCAAGTAAATCTTGATAAATTAAAAATCTAAATTTTCGAACAAATTCCGCAACCAGCTAACCCTTTAATTGCTAGAACATATTAACAATGGTTTAAAAAATTCATATTAATTATGCATTTTATTACTTTAAAATGTTAATCCAAGGGGGAAATGAGCATAAAAAAATAAGAATCTTTTCAAACTTGTTCATTGCACTTTGAATCCTGATTATCTAAATAATTTATTGGAAATATTGGGGTTTCTAAATAACCATTGAGTCAACCTATATTCCCGTTTAAGTCCACAGTTTTGACAGAGGCGGTGAGATTAAATAGAATTTTTAACACTTTCTGGGAATGAGACAAGGAACAACGTCGTTCTGCAACACTAAAAGCTAATTTCATGATTCAAATAAGTGTTAGTTTATAAAATTCATTAATGTAAAACAAAAAATACAATGATTTTTCAATAATAAACTGTAAGAAAGGAAAAAAATTATGATTAACCAGTGGCTCATAGGGGCAAAAGCCCCTAATCATAAAATTTAAATAGCATGAACCATAGCGGATTACCAGTTCTTTGCGAAAGTTTCCAGAAAATGTAATTTTAATTTAAATACTATTTTAACAATACCGTTTGAACAGACCATTCACCCCCAAAGCACTCTTTACAATCCTGTCCTATTAGGCCACCCGTTTGTAAATGGTTTATTTTGTCTGTTGTTAAAATATTGATCTATAAAAAATAAGCCTTGAAATAAATCCTATCCTCTTATACGAGCAATGTTTGCTTGTTTGCTTGTTTGCTTGCACAATTATCTCAAAAACGGCTCCGACGATTTCCTTCAAATTTTGGAATATGGGGGTTTTGGCCACCAGAAATCGATTGGAGCTGGTCCCATAGCTGGGAAAAATCCGGTTTTCGCGCTAGAGCCCTTCAAAGATCCCATGTTATCCTTATGGAAATTTTTTAACTGAACAAAAATCAGCTGATAACTGTAGATAAAATAAACCAATGTGTTACATCTTTAACCTGTGGTTTTAGGAAAATCATACCAATGTGCAGCAAACCTTCCGCCTGGCGAGTGAGCGGAGCGAACGAGCTTTGTGTGAGAAACGAAAGTAATAATTTTACCGAGCTTAAGCTCGGTCCCCCTGGTACTCATAATTCCTTTGAGCTATGACAGCTTTTTAACATATAACATAGAAAATTGGTAATGAGAAAAAACATGACAGATGTTCAGCACCCATTTAAGAGTCAAAACTTTCAATATTTTGTATCATACCCCTTTCATTGTCTTGTTTGTCCTAAAATTGAACGGCTTTTTTTAGCTCCAGCAGATTTTTTTTATTTTTTAGTCAACAAATTTAAACACAGCAACTCAAACTCTTCACTTACTGTCAATATTCGTCCCTCCTAATAAAGAATCTTGATTTTGTGTAAACAAAGCAGACTTTTTTTAATCACTATACGTGGAGAATCTTTCAGAAAATAATCTTTCTAAATTTCTTATTTTGTTGTAATGTTTTTGACCTGCTACATTTCCCCTAGTATGTTGGACAAACTTCTCTTATATAATTCTGCAATCTATGAAATGACCAAAAGGTTTATGGAAAAATTCAGCTAACAGAATACCAACACTTCTTTGACTGATATACTTTGTTTCATTGTCACTCAACATGATCATTTGACACTTTTAGTCTTAAAATAAAACCAAAACATGTTTTAATGTAAATAATTGTTTCTCAAACCACAATTCATCGCCCATTGTGTCCCTATCATGATCAGAATATATTTTATAATTTGAATACAAACTCAGGTTTTTTTTTCAATATAAATTATTATAACAATTGTTAAAATCAGCAATCAACTTGTAATAGTTTGTAAGGTTGGTAACACTCCGAGTAGAATTTTTAGAATTCCGAGTACACACACACACACACACACACACAGACATCACTCCGAAAACCACTTTTTTGGACTCCAGGGGGAACCAAAATGGATAAATCCACCAACAACTCAAATTCGAAAATTTTGACGAAAACAATACTTTTCCATATGGGTACTATGGTATAGGGGGAGAAATTAAAAAAATTATTACAATATAAATATCTATCTTACTATCTTACTAATTCCTTAAGGAATTTCTTGTGAGCAGCAAAACTCTTTTATTCAGTGCTCGATTTCAGGGGGAACGCGGCGGAATGGCGTTCCCGTACCTTTTTAAAAAAATAATTAAAAAAATTTTTATAAAAATAATTTTTTAATTAAAAATAAATATAAAAATAATTATTTTAGAAACTAAGGGAAAGCCTTAAGTCAAGTATAGACCTTAAAGTCAAGTATAGTTTGTTAAATTAACGTTAATATTTTTAGTTTCATCCCAGTCCTTTAATTTAGTTTTCTTTCAAATAATATTGGATGTACAATAAAAAGTTTTTAATACAATATGATGTTCTTCTTAACCCGGATATTTTTAAACTTGCAGAAAAATTAGACCTTATCTAGATTTTACATTGTTAAGTTAGTCAGTATGAAACATGCCTGCTCCAGAAAGGCTTAATGATTTTTATTAAATCTTTAAGACTGTATTTTGAGTGTCATAAAAAAGCTGCAAAAATATTCTCAGGTAAGTTAAAAACGCTGCTACTTAAGAGTAATTTTTTTAAATCTTCTGGGGGAGGGCCCGTGGTGAGCCAGTTCCTTTACAGTTCCCTTACCTCTTTTTTTAGAAATCGAGCACTGCTTTTATTTATGAACCGATTTTGATGAAAATAATAAGAATATGCAAATTGTCTAAAACATAAAAAAAGAAAAACAAACAATTTTTGTTGATTGAATATTTTACTTAACCAGCTGTTTGGTTTTCTGATAAACATGAAAAAAGAGAGTAAAGTTTTTATACCTGTTTATTTAACATTTTTTATGTAGTTGTTATGAAAGTTCTGTGAAAACAACTCGCTTTTATCAAGGAGAATGAATGCAAATGAGTGTAAGATAACAAGAGCGTCTGGGTTGTGTACATATGTGCCTTATACATACCATGAGATGAAGACCTACCCATCTCACCGCCAACTGACAGCTGACTGACACACGGTATCACTCTCTTATCAGCTCTTGACAAACATGAGATAGTCGATCACATCTCTTTACACAATATAGCGGTTCCGTACCTGTGAATGGGTGTGTTGTTTGAGTTTGACGTAATTTCTTGTTGGAACAGATTTTTGTGTAAGTTGATTTAAAATAATTACTATCAAATCAATGTTAAATAAAAAATAAAAAAGATTGTGTGTTTACTTTTACTCTATTCTATTTCTATAGTCACTTTTACTGCTGTTTATTTGCTTCTTGTAATCATGCAAAAGAGTATATTTTATTACTGCTTGTGATTCAATTCATTTTGCCATCACAAATAATTTATGATGAGTCAGAAAGACAAAAAATTCTTAATCTTAGCTAAACAGCTATTGAGTTAACCTGTAAATTTTTGCCAAACAGAACTAAAGAAATTAACAAACAATATAAAAGAAATTGGGTTAAAAATAAATAAATAAATAAATAAAATTAAATTAAAAAAATTAGTAAGTAAAGTATTGTTAATAAAACTTCTTATAGATGATTAGAGTGGGTAAATATTTTTGACTGGTTGAGGAAAAACTCAAAACATAAACTAAAAAAAAAAAAAAAATAATAATAACAATGTATGTTTCAATCCATCATTAGTCTGTATAATGAGGTCATATTGATTATTTTACAACATTGTAGATGATAATTCAATATCCAATCTAGAACAGTCAGAGCTAGATGATTTTGGAACTAACAAGAACGGGAGGACTTTAATATGAAAGGAAATTTAGTGTAGGCTTTGTTGATGAGAAATTCTTTCATTTTGTAGGGTTAGATTATGCCCTCGTGGCACTCATAAAAAAGAAAATCTTTTTTATTAAAACCAATCACTCACCCAATATATAAATTCTTCTTTAATATCCGTAATTTTTCCACCCAAACTAAATTACATAATTATAACCACTCTTCGAAAAAAGAGACAAGCACAAGGTATCAAACTATTGACTTCTGTTGCTTTGTTACCCTTTATATATAGCTGGCTGGGTAACTGAGTGGTCATAGAGCTTGCCTTTGAGTCTTTAGGTTGCCTGTTCGATCCTTAGAAAAGTGCTTTTTGATGGTGGACCCAGCTGCCTTTGGTCATTGAGCTATCAATTAATGATCCAGTCAAATGAAACAGCTGTTATTTGTCAGTAACAAAGCTACACCTAACATGATCCATATCACAATCATCTCATATTTACCCTTGGGCGTTGTGCACCTCGTACTGGGGGAGGCTTGTTAATCTGTCAGAAGTACAGGCCCGTCAGAAAGTGCCGAAATGGCCCTGGGCCGCGGATGACAATGGCGAAAGTTGTTCCCTTACCTCTAGGACCCGGCTTTAGTAAATTAATGCATTTCTGCAGTTACGCCGCACTGTTTACCCCGTCCGGGACTTTTAGCAGAATGTTTGTCTTTTTATGAAACATACCCCGATTCTTTATTAACCAGGCAATTCAACAATATGAATATCTTTGAACAGTTTTCTGAAATTTAATCAAAATATGCATTTTATTGTGACATGAAAAATTGCTAAAATTAGAATATTTTTTGTCAGAAATTACAGCTATAAATTTGTTGGTAACGAGTTTTCATTTTCCTATTGATTTTTTTTTTTTTCAAAAGTGACGGTAAACCTTAGTCACCAATTAACATTAGTCGTCGCAGTAACGTTTGGGTCAGGTCAGTTAAATATTTACTGTCGCAAGACCAATCAATAGCGTCACAAATCTTCCAAATTAAGTTAATGTGTGTTTAATTTTAGTTACAGAATATTATTGTCATAACATGCATTTAATACATATTTTATTAATTGAATATTATTATTTTTCACACAATGTGTTCCCGACCTTTTACAGTCCCTTGGAGTCGTTTCATACCATATAGACCATGGAAATATAATTCATTTTAGTATTCAAAGAACCTGCTGGATGGGAAGGTGACTGATATCAGTAGCTGCCCGGCTGTCCGACCCTTGGCCACCAAACATTCCCCAGCCCTTTTGGCAACGACACGACAGGGCGGTTCTTGATCAGACTCTACCCTAGTCATCGAGGCCGCTCTTCTCCAATATTCCTGAGTTAACCGTTTTACTCATCCTCCCCTTACCCTTCACATCATTTCAGTTACGTCTTATTTTTAAACAACTTCAGATCCTATAAATAATGTGGTAGTGGTAGTACAGTGGTTTGTAAATGAAAATGTCCGGTTTGAATAGTTATTTCATCAAACTAGCCAAAATGGGGTTCAAAAGTTAATTGATAGTCTTAATGAATCAATAAAGACTTTCTAGAACCTAAAGTGGCTTTGACGAAAAAAGCATTATTTTTACTTAAAACGGACTTTTGTTAAAAATGACTTCATTTTTCTGAGAAGGGGGGGGGGGTCAGACATATTATGATGGTAGGATTATTTTAGGGGGGGGGGGGGTCCAAAAATGACCAAAAAGCGATGACGTAATTTATGGACGGGCTCTTCCGCTATGAACCATCAGTTATTACACTGATGCTACCGTACAGACTTCATTGAATCTGTTATAGATGACCTATAATAGACTACAAATTTTAAAGTTGCATTCATGGACCTAAGCAAGGCTTTTGATTTTCTATTAGATGATTTATTTACTTTCCAAATAGAGTAAATTAGGATATAGTAATAATGGATTAAAGTGGCTAAAGTCTTATCTTACTGATAGAAAACAGTACGGTATGTTGAAAGTGTTCATCATAATAGCAAATACTATTAAATTCCTTATTGTTCTTCTACTACAACAATTGAGTATGTTGTGCCATAGGGATCCATTTTAGGACCCTTTTTTTATTTACTTGATATTGAAGAGACTTCCCACAGCTTAGTGATTTGAGTAAACTGTGTCAATATGCTGATGATACTAATTAAAAAATCACAGCTTCACCTATCGATAAATCAACTAATTTCCTGACCTAATAACAATTTTAAATAATTTTTAATTCAAATAATTTACTTTAAATCTTATAAAAGCAATGTTGTTCATTTTTAACCCCGATCAGCTCAAAATGTAACTCAACCTAACATTACCATCCGCTAACAAAATAAAAAAAATATTATACGTACACCTAATATAGCTTTGAATAATCTTTTTATTAGGAATGTTGGCAGCAGAGCCCGTCAGGTGACATCTGTTGCTTTAAGTGCTTGTTGTTCTGTCGATCGATCTGTCATCGTTCTAAAATAACCTCAAAATTATGATTCAAGTAAGGTGGTGAACTAAATTTGAGGTTGTTTCACTTGTTTCTTCATTCTTGGTTGTAAATATAACAACCAAACAACCTGCATATCGATGCTGGTCAGGATTGAATTTATCTTAGGCAACATTTTATTTTATTTTCATGGCTAAAATGAAAGCACCAAATTTGATTGATTTGGTAAGGTAGGGTAGTTCAGTCCTAGCATGAAATAGCCAAGCTGTTTTCTATCTATAGAAAAACATTTCAAATCACAGATATTTAGGTAAAGTAATGTAAGTAATTTATTTATTGGCATAAAATTTTAACACATGTATTTATTAGCTAATTTAGTCCCTTAATTTATTACTCTGGTATAAAATTGTAGCTAAATTAGTCCTATGTTTATAATTCTTTGGTATAAATATTTAGCTAAACAATGGATCAAAACAAGTTGTCTATTGGACCCAACCCCAATAAACCTATTGATTGGTTTTTCTATGTTGTAATTTACAGTTGTCACATTACATTCAATGGTTTTACCTTGTAGCAACAAGTGTTTACTTAGGCCATTGTTTATACCCTTTTGTGGGCTACTAAATTGCTGCAATGTTAAAATCTTTTAACAAAATTAACAGCACGATCTGATGGTGCCTTTGGGTAACTTAGCTCAAATAGCTTGTACACTTCGTTATTGATTTTGAGCGTCTATCATTTCGCCCTCCTGAACCAATTTTTATTAATTTTGATTTTGTTAATTTTTATGAAGAAAGTTAATAATTTGTAGCCTAAGTTTGCTTTGTCTATTTTAGGCCTATTTTGAATAACGTGATTTACATAAGTAAGTTATAGTGAAGAGTAAGCTAATTAAATTAGGTTTAAATTTGGGTTCTCATGGCAAACAGAGGTTATGCTATGTATGTCAGCACGTATGATTTTGGTAAACAACAGATTTTTTGAGCCGCACTTCTGTAGACGACCGGTGGAACTATCTAATGAAAATTATCTATCGATTTATCGGCATAGGCTATTGGTCGTAGACAACTGATAAATCTATCTCATCTATTATTTTATAAATATTGATTATTCGTAACTCAATGTATCATATCAAAATAAATAAATTAAATGAAAGTTTTTAGCAAAGATTTAATTATTGTATAACTAGTTAAAATTATAAACACCAAAATTTATTAAATTCATTATAATATACAATAAAAATTACTTATAATGAACAATAACAAATAAAATATCCGACCTTTAAAACAATAATAATAATATCTTTATCCCGCTGACAAAGTTTTACATTGTATGGGAATTTACAATAGAGATTAAAATTTTTTTCACTTATTTACAATTTTACAAATTTTCATTTGATTACAATTCCATTTAGGCCTACTCATTTTCTCGAGACTTTTTCTTTATTGTAAACATATTTAAAATTTTTCTTCTTTTTTCTTTTTTCCTTTTTTCTTGAAACCTCACATGGTGAAACTTCGTTATCCGTCTCCATCGTTATTATCGATGTGGACATTTCATTTCGATATTGCGATTGAAATTGTGCGATGAAAACAATCGAATCAACAATGATACTGAGATAAGAAATGTATCATAATAATGATCTAACCTAACAGTGTAACCGTAAACCTCCATCACTTATATAAACAGCGATGTTTATAACAACAAAATCAATGGTGTTTGGAAACATTTAAAACGCACATTCCCTCAATACAATAGCAAAAAAAAAAAAAAAAACCTTTGTGATTTGTATTTGGCAGCATTTGTGTAGTACTAAGTGTGACGCCATTTTAGATCTATAACGAAGTCTGCTTCTTCTCACAATTTAGATGCAGCTACCCAATAATCTTGGTTAGTTTATTTTGTGTTGTTAGGTTACATTAGCTAAAATTTTTACTTTGTTGTTGTTGTTATTTTTAGTTAAGTTACTTGTTTGAATATATTTGTTTTACTGTCAAAAGGTTTGTTTAATTATATTAGAACGAAACTAAATCAGGTGATAAAATCGTAATCGTATCGTGTAATTGTATCATCGGTATGATATCAATTTCAATCGCAATATCGAAATGTCTACATCGATAATAAAGGTGGAGACGGATAACGAAGTTTCGCCCCTCACATTTGTAATCCCCTTTTCCAATTACCGGGATAATCACTTTTGCAGCTTTATAAAATGCAAAAAAGGATCAGCTCCCGAGATTTTAACGTCTATTTTGTAGGGGTAAGTTATTCAACTAGATGGTCTGCTGTGTTAGATGATTTGAGTACTGTTTTCAATGACATTTTGATGAGTCTCCACGATGACTCTATTATTTTGAGTATTGGTAGTTTACAATCGATATATCAATCGATATTTTCATTTAATAGTTCCACTGGGCGTCTGCGGAAGTGCAGCCATTTTTTGTTAAAGGCCTAGGCCTATTGTTTATAAAAGTCAATAGGTAGGCCAATTATTAGGCCTAACAATTATATTAATATACAAATTGATTTATATACAACTGATTTTTAGGGAATATTGTGTTAATCAATACTTGGTATTAGCTGCAACCAACTATTCCACACTGACTGTTCATCCATACCTCCTATTCACCAAACAACAATTACATAGTTAAATTCTTTTTAGCCTACTTTATATTAAAATTTCTTACTAAAGTGTAGCAAATTTTATAAAAAATTCATGATTGTTCAATTATAAAGTGAATAGGTAGCCTACCATTTAATGTTTTGCCCACAGTGAAATAATAACGGTGACCACAATGGAAACAAATAATAGGCCTGTCTTCAATTTGAATGACACTCCTATCACAGCTCTAAGACCATCTACTCGGCAGATAATCGTCAATGAACTAAACAAGAGAAAAGTTTTAGCTTCTGAAGAGGGACTGCCAAGGTAAAGAAATATGCTTTGTAAGAATATGCCTCTTGTGTACATAGGCGTCATTTGGGGGATGCAAGGGTGCGCAGTTGCCCTCCCCCCCCCCCCAACTACTTAATTTGTAAAAATGGAATAAAATTCAAATTTTACTATTTAGACAAATTTTATAATGAAAGTTGTGACTTGAGCTTTTTTTATGGCCTGTATAAAAAACAATATATTAAGAGGAAGGTCTCATTGCAGTCAAAATAAGTTACATTCATAAAAAAAATCTTGCCCCCACCCCCTAATAAAAACGCTGAAATTACGCTACTGCTTGTTTAGAGTTAAAGTTGTGTTTGCTAACGAACTCCAGGATAAGGGATTTCACACATGATCCCTAAGGTTCATACATTAGGGATTTCAAGCGGAATAATCAAAACTTTTCACACATGGTCATTTCTGATATGATTTATGTAGGCCTATTAGCAATCTCAGATAACATTTTAAATGAGACTGTTGCATCTTTTGGAATAGGAAGTAACAAAAGTTATTATTTGTTTTACAATGTGCTTTACCCTACAAGTGCTGTGTGTTGTGATCAAAATCTATTGTTTCTTATCGAAAGTGCTAAGATCGCGACTGTAGGTCATTTCATATGCCTCAAAAGATGTTTTAAATGGACTGCCTCTATAATTGATTTTTTTCTTGTCTGTATCAAATAAATTAATCAATTTCTCATTTATTGTGCTGCTGTGCAACACATTGGTACTCTCTTTATTTGGAATCATCTACCATAGGATTTCAATGTAGTTTTCGTAATCACATATATGCTAATCCAGTAACTTAATATTTTAAATAGTATTTTTTTCTGAATTTATTTTCTGATTACACAATGATGCCGCTCATATATAGACAACCATTGAGGTTTTTTTTAATGGCTTGTGCTAATTATTTTTTATTAATAAACCTAACATATTTTTGCTATCTGGAATTCAGCATGTTTTGGCAACCTTTAATTGCCAATTTTGTGTTTTTACAGCTAGTAGAACTCTACCGTCAAGATATCATATGATGCTGTTTGAATAAAGTTATTATTTTACTTCACTCTGCCATAGTAATTTATATAGGAATACTTTAGTTTTTATTTCACTGTTGCCAACATGCCAACCCGTTAGCCCGTTAGCTGTTTTTATTTCCATAAAGGTTGTATAACCCAGTACATTATCAAACCCTTTTGATCGTGGGCTCATTTTTTTTGGTCTTGCCATCCCCTACCTTACAATGAATCAGCAGGTTGGTTAGAATTTATCGTTTTTGACATAATAAATATACAGATGTTTGTCTACTAGGTGTAAAATGTATGCTACATTGACATTTTATTCACGATGAAGGACTGGGGAATTATTTTGTTGAAGCCTTATAATATATTTTAAATATTTCAAAGAGATGAACACTT
The DNA here is from genome assembly GCA_030545055.2 of Neoaliturus tenellus. Lineage (NCBI taxonomy): Eukaryota > Metazoa > Arthropoda > Insecta > Hemiptera > Cicadellidae > Neoaliturus > Neoaliturus tenellus. The sequence continues at coordinate 61,369,723 of CM061532.1, forward strand.
AAAGAGATAATATGATGCCTCTGTACTTAGGCCTATACCATCCTGCATGCACCCTGTTAGGTTCATAAATTGAAATGTTTATAACAGTGTACCTAGTAGAAGTTAATCAAATATTAAAAACCAAACTACAATTAAGTATAACATCTTGCAACGTTTTTTCAGCGGATTTCCTCTGAGACTGGAGGGATCGATTTTACTAGGTCATGTGAGTGTCTTTTGTTTTGTGAGTGTTTTCACAAACCTTTGGTTTTGTAGTGCTGGTTGATTGTGATTTATGTTTATTAGTTGTAACTCCAAAGTAGGTTAGTACCAATTGTGTTTTTCAGTTGGTATTCATGGAATACCAAACCTCATTAGAACTAAAAAATATACTGTATATATATCATTGGAAATAATTTTTAAGCTTTGTTTGCACATCGATAGAGCTTTGACAATGCTAAGAATGCCTTTTCTTATGTTTGTTTAGTGTTTTCACATTTTGCACCATCCATTCAGGATTTTCTTTATTTTTTATTTAGGTGGCTGCATCATCAGTTGCTTAATTTGTCACACCATATAATTAGGTATATTCACAATCAATAATCAATTTGGGGGTTTTACCACTGCCTACCAGACATGCCAAGAAACTCATTCATAAGAAATCCCTCCCTTAAAATACGCAGTCGAAGTGCTGGGCAAAGTAGGATCTGTATGTGTTTTGTAAATTTCAAAGAAAACTCTGTTAGTATCAGTGCATTTTTTTTGAAAATGAACTCTGTGTCAATCCTTTTGCGTTTATAGTCATTTTATATAAATTCAAAACGTATAACAAGTATCCATGAATGCAAGAGTAAATTAGCCTGGTAAAACTTAAGCCAGTTTCCTCTGCCTAGATACAAAATACCCCTACAACACATTTTACAAAACAATACAGTACCCTTTTTTTATAGCGTTTTTACAAAACACCTACAAAATTCCCTTTCGGTATTAATACCTTGTTTTACAAAACCCCTTTCCAATATTTCCTATGTGAGGTGCATTAACTTAGGGAACATTATGGTCATAAAACCCATTACTATTATAAAATAGAAAGTTTATGAAAAATCCTTTAATTCCTGTTTAAACTTCTTCATTCAGCCTAGAGGTATATCCCACCAAGCAAGCGATGGTGTTTGAAATTTTAGGGACTGCTGGAGAATCGAAAACCCTGCCTGGTTTACATTGCTTACTTGAAGGCCATATATCTACAGATTTAATAAATAATATCATGTTTAATCTTGGAGTTGGGAAGTAGTTAACTTGTTTATTTATTGTTTAAGAGATTGGCGGGGGTTGGCACACCTGGCTGGCCTACCTGAACCTCCTGGCGAGAGTCCAGCTGATCAACTCCTGACTGCCTGGGGAAGACAGCCTGAAGCGAGTCTCGGGATGTTAGAACAGTTCTTGGGAAGAATGGACCGTTGGGACATAATAGACGATGTGCATCATCTCATGAGTGAGTGTTTTGTAGTACGACATTGAAAATATTGTACTGTCTGTGTCAATTACCTCACTGATTTATAGACTCAGTAATGTTACAGTGGCAGTAATGTTAAATTTAGTTACTTCATTGAATATAAAATTCTTCAGGTTAAACATTTACCCAATAGGGTTTGGTACTACGTTCTGTAGGGTTACAATTTCGTAACTATTATTTTCAGTGTTGCTAAAATGCTAACAACTCCAACAAAACCTCTGACTTTTATCCAAACATTTTCCTTGAGCTTTGCAGTAGTTAAGGAAGAAAGCAGAAGTCATATACCTAATCCGTTCTGTGAATTTAAGGTGTGTCGGTGCATGCTGCAATATTTTGCCACTTCTTTGCATATGCAAAGAGAAAAAAAAGTATGTACTTGGGAATAACGAATAATAATTCTAACAATTAGCGATATTCGTTTTTTTTTTTTTTTTTTTTGGCTAATTCTATTTTATTTGTTAGTTTTTAAAAATACTGGAAATAACTTCTACTCGGTTAGATTGTAGCTAACGAAAAGATAATATATTTGTTAGTATTTTTGGAGTTTAAATTGTTAGACTTTTGGACAGGCGAAAATACCTGAAATTCGAGACGGTGAAGGGTTGCGTTTGGCAGTGAGCTTGGGTCGCTCGGGGTCAGCGCCCTTGATGATAAACAACGCGGTAGGGAGGAGGAGGGGAAAGTCCAGTTGCTTTAGTATGCGGTCACAGCCAATAACAACATTGTAAGCATTGAGGGTCGGAAAAGGAAGGGGAAGGAGGAATGTTCTCTCCAAAAACTAACGTCATTTTCTATTAGTTAGTTTTTTCACTAACTAATAACTTATATCATTTAGTTTTTTAACTAACTAATAACTTCTATCAGATACTTTTTTAACTAGGCCTAACTAGCTAATAACTTCTATCAGTTACTTTTTTAACTAACTAACTAATAACTTCTATCAGTTACTTTTTACGGGTTAAACTAATAATTTCAAAGTAGTTAAAAGTATTGACTAACTTTCCCAACTATGCTTCTTTTTAGTTTTAGTTTAACAAATGTTTCCCTTGACGAGTAGTGTAGTTTTCAGTTTTATTATATTGCAAAAGATACAACCAATTGTTCCCAGCCAATGGACTGCCTTATTAAAAGACAATATTCATTGGTTACACCTACACCCCTCTTTTTATAATAGGCATCTAACTCTATTGCAACCTGAGTATATGAGAATTATCAGATAAGATGACATTAGATGTCAATTGTGTTTATGATTTAGAACTTGCTCACTACAACCAACTTTCTTTATAGAAAGTTCTTTCTACTAATACATGCAGTAATACAGTCATAATATAAGTAAGGTAATTTTAATCATAATTTCGCTTATTTGATTTAATCATGAATGAAATGATATCACTCATAACTGAATCAATGAAATCTCTGGTGGTACTCCTTTCTCTGGAAAAGTTTTAACACTAATTTAATTTTAGGAGATGACGCCGATGTTTACACTTCTGGAATGTCAAAATGCGCAGTTCAGCAGCAAACAGTTGATGCAGAAGCAGATAGTCAAGTGTTAACGTTTGGTGAGTATTGTTAAAAAAAATAATACCTATATTGTAATTTTACTCTTTAAAAAATCTGAGGTTTTAAAGTGTGAACTAGATATGATAATGATGAAACCACACAGTCAAGTAACATCAAAACACTTATATAACATAAAGATTTTAAATTCCTGTCGTTTGGCAACAATACTGAATGGTATTGTACAGTTTCGTGACATAGGTAACCACCAATCTTTGGTAGGTTTCAGCACAATACAGACAGTGGCCCACAGCAGAATGGAAGGAGCGTCCTCTTCTGGGCCAGACACATGTACCGTAATGCTAGTTTTACAGGGTATCGATCCTCGCTTCCAGCACTCAAAAGTGTTAAAGTGTGATCTCAATATGGTAAGCTTGGTTACTGAATATAGAATAGAAGCCCTCAAATCCAGTTACCTCGGTACATGAATACCGGCCGTATTTCAAGATGGCCGGATTAACGAGCGGCTTATTAAACAAATTGAACAGAGACTACTTGTATTATATGTGTGTTCCAACAATGAACTATTCGGGTGTATTTAACAAGGAAGAGTATCATACTTATCCAATTAATGCTATGTGTATCGACTTTTTAACAATCATGATTCGCTTGCTCAGACGTTGTTTGTAATGCAGTCAAAATGACAATTGGACAACGAACAAGCAATGAAACTGCGTTAAATGGACAATAATATTGGTCTCCTGTCAATGACGACCCTAACTTATAAATGAAACCGTAATAGCGACAGAATCAGTCTAGTGACCTAACTTCCATGTTACATCGACAATTGGGTAGCGAAACATCCACAAAAAATAACTATCGAAAACGGAACACAAACACAATGTTTTAGAAGACATCCGAAACCGAACAGTCTGGAAATCGGCAATTTAACTGATGTATTTTAGTGATATAACATGAAACAAGTTGACTCATGGCTATTTTGGCCGTGGGAAATGCCCACTGCTGAACATTTCATTTCCGGAAGACTGCGGCCAGATAATCCGGTGGCCAAACCATCCGAGGCCGGACTAGAGGGCTTCTTATGTATAATAAGACAACAATTGCTTATGTGAAACATATCAGTTAAGTTGACTTTTATAGGCCTAAGGTGTTGAAATCTTGAAAAGGAGCATACAACATTCATTTACAACATCTGAGTGAGTTTTGAAGATGTTATAATCACCACATTTCTTAATAATTTGTATTTCGTACTAAAATGATTTACTCGAAATCGGAACATATAAAACAAAATTGTACTGTTTTGCAGACGACATTCGCAGGCTAGAACAAGGCTTGGAACCACAACTCTATGATGCGTTGTTACTATATGCAGATCAAGATGAATCATTCGCTCGACTTATGTTAGATCGACTGGAGAATGATTACCACTTGAAGGTTAGCACTTTTTAATGTATGTTTTTAAATAATAAATTACTTGGTTGCTTCAGTGAACCATCCCCATAATATACAAATGTCAGTGACTCAACGCAATTGGTTTCTGCTTGTCTAGGTCTCAACTGATAGATCAAAGTCATTTATACGGATCATTCTACTGCAACTATTTCCCAATTGAAAACTCAAAACATGTTTATAAGTACAATATTCTATCAGAATATTCTAATTTTTTACTGTCTTATTTTTCACTAATTTTAGTTCATATAATTAATTACACTTATCATGTAATTAATATGTATTCCTCCTGTAACATCATAATGTTTCTCGCAACTCCTAACTGGTATTAAATTCTAAGCAGAAGAAGATAGTGGTGTGATATCAGTTTGTCAACCGCATATTTGGGTGTGAAGCAACTTTCTTTTAGGTGGACATTATCTAAAAGAAACATATCTATTATTCGTCATCTAATTACTTTAAATGTTTTTTTTTTTTCAATAAAAAAACCATTAGCAGCCAAAGAGTATTTTAATGCACTCACTTTTCAGTAGTATTTATTTTTAAATTTAATAAACAGTCTTTGCCAAAATTGAAGACCACACCTTATACACGCACATTCAGTGAAATGTGTTAGGCCTAAATGTTTCCATGGCCTGTCGGGTTCTTGAGATTTCAAGAATTCAATATGAAAACACCAAAGAGAGAATTGACCTAATTTTTACATTAACAAAGTTAGGAGCAATTTTCTCCTTCAGTATGTAAACGGTGATTTCAACCTTTGTCATGTGTCCGTCCAGGTGTGTTTGAAGGATAACCTGGTCGGAGGTTTGGCATTTGAGCACCAAGGTATTCTGCAGCTTATCAGTGAGCGTTGCCGTCGCGTCATCATCATCCTCTCACGCAGCTTCTTCGACACCCCTGTTAATCGGTTCTCAGTCTCGTTTGCTCAAGCTCTAGCCATTGGTGAGTGCCTTGTGCTTTTTTCAACACTTATGTTTTTTCGACTGAATTAATAAACATAGTGTTGATCCAAAAACGAAAAGATGAGAGAGTGCTGTTTTAACTTATGCCTAATTTACTTGTGTTGGCAAGAAAGTACAATAGAGTCCTGCAAACCTGATTTGATAATCAGGAATTCTGAATAACTCGGAAAGTCTGCCAGAGCAGTGAAGTGCACAGTGTTCCAAAGTGCTTAGTGCCATGGCATCGGCTAAGAGCCTACAGAACAGTTTTTGGTTTCTTTAAGTTTATCATTTTGGAAAGCTCTTCTTATTGGAAATATATAGGAATTTTATATTAAAAACTCCAAAATCCAATAAACTGGTTTAATTTCAGGTTAGGCCTTTCATTATCATAGATAACATCTTCAGACTGAAGAAAAGATGTTATCTTTGATAATGAAAGGCCTAACCTGAAATTAAACCAATTTATTGGATTTTTTGAGTTTTAAATTTAAAATACTATACTTTAGGTTGTTTTAACAGATGAGGTTTCAGATTAAGTTTTCTTATTACTCACATTATCCAATAAATACAGGTTTTTTATTGGAATAACATAAACTATTTGTACTTTCTTATGTTTACTCATTTTGTTATAACTAAAATTTTTTACAAATTAATCTGGACACCTTTCAGTCTGTATTAGTCCAGGTTTGCAGGGCACTACTGTAGTATGAATTAACACTATACTCACAGTATGAGTACTAAAAATGAATTACCACTCAAGCTCTGATAATTGTAGCATTTTCACCAGAGAAAATTGCTATAATTCTCAGTAAACTTTAAAATGATTTATTATTTAAGATTTTGATAGGAAACAGTTGTGTAGGAAATCAGCATAGTCATGGAGAAAATCTTTAGTGAGTAAAACTATTGCATGGCTAAATGTTTCAAGAGTTTATATGTTACAGGTTTCTTCTAAAAGGATAGGTATTGCTAGCCTATTCAGTGTAAGTGCTGTTTATTTAAAGATAACCATTTTAAAAACTCTAAAGTGAGAAATCACAGTTAATGTTTGTTTACCAGTACAATAGTGGCAGGTAAGGCATCTTTGCACTTGCATTAGTGGTGGAACTTTTGAGTTTTTCCTCTCCATATAACACCATATTATTACCTTCCATTCCTAAACGTCTGCTTAAGCTTCCGACTTCAAATTGATTGTTTAATTTGATATATTTAATTAATTAATTTAATTACAAATATCCATAGTTTTCTCAGCAGCTTCTCACTTAATGGGTGTTGAATCTAATAAAACTTATGGTCGTAAAATTTTTCTTAAGGTTCATTTTGATAGATCTTTTTAATATCTACAATTTCTTCCCTTGTATATTTTGCCGTATCTCTACTCGTTTACTCACAAAATTCATTTTTCACTTTTTCCGGATTTTGTGAACGTAAGTAGTGGGAAAATGCCGGTTCTGCTCCACTAGAGAAATCGTAATTTTAGTATTTCAGCTCTAGTGGCCTAACGGTTAGTCTTATCTGAAATATGAGAGCATATTACGATAGGGAATTGAATGATCTACAATTTTGGTCCTTTGACTTTTTGTCGTACATCGCACCGTTAACCCTCCAAACTGATTTTTGTGAAATTTATATTTAGATTTAGGGCCCTAGCGACTAAATGGTTTGTCCTACAAAAATGTTTAAATGACAACTTTTATAAGTCTTTTTAATATCTACATTTTTATTCTAACATACTTTGCCGTATCTCTTTCCGTTTACTCTCAAAATACATTTTTCACTTTTCCCCAGTTTTGTGATAAATAAGTAGTGGCTTTTGGCCAACTAGAGAAATCGTAATTTTAGTATATTTCAACTCTAGCGGCTAAACGGTTAGGCCTTTCATAGATTTGAGACTACTACGGTACTGAATTGGATGAACTACGATTTTGGTCCTGTGACTTTTTGTCGTACATCGCACCAATTGCGTGAATCTCCAGACTAATTTTTGTGCAATCGCGTTTTCAGTTTTTCCACTCTACTGACAAAACGATTGAGCCTATTGAAAAATGTTGCTGAATATGACTGAAATATTTTATTAATGGGTTACAGTTTTCAGAACATTTTGCCGTATCTCTACACATTAGCTCTCAAAACAGATTTATTACAGGACCAGAATAGTTACCGAAAACTTGAAATTGGGGACCTTGCCTTCTTTTAAGAGACTATTAAAAATATGAATTCAGCTATTGTCGGGGCTGGTGTTACTAATTTACATACTTTTAGTAAGTTCCTCCTCGGATTTTAGTGAATCTTTTTAAAACTTTGGAGTCTTTTGTGATTTCTATCTCGTTTATCAGATTTTATATTATTTCATTTTAATGTTATTTTATTGTTTTTACTGATTTATTGCAACAATTTTTGACGAATTTAAAAGCTTTAATTATCATTGATTGTGAGAAGTGTGCATTAGCCTTTTGTTACTGTCTTGTTTGTGCACTTCTTTGGTAAAGCTAACCTGTTTAACACTCGAATTTTTTATTTACAAACTAATTCAGCGAACACATTGGAGTTAATAACCCTCAACAAGCCCGTTCACTGCATCAAGTTTTTACAGAAATTACGGAATTGGGGCAACAAATTAGGGAGTGGACCCTCCATTCATCATAACACCCAGAAAAAATAATTATTATATCACACTCCAAATAATTTAACAAATTTTAACTACGAAGAGTTATTAAAACCGATTCATAGGAGATTAGCTTTTTTAACTATGGATTGTGAATTGTGTGTATTAAACGGTTTTGTTACTGTCTTGGCTGTTCAGTTCTTCCGTGGAACTAACCAATTTCATACTTGACTTTTTATTAATTTACGAATTTAGGGACACCCCTAAGGGGGCATGGGGGCGGAGCCCCCATCGAGCCGTAGGCGAGTCTAATAAACTATACAGCCCTATGTGTAACTGACTGACTGACTGACTGACTCACTTATATGGGATACGAATTTCTGACGTAACGATTAAACCTAGAGACTTGAAATTTGGCATAAGTCTAGCCTGAACGGCCAATGCTAAGTGTAAAATCTTAAACTTGCAAATTTTTAATTTTAACCTACCAAAAAAATTCAAAATGGCGGATTTCTGAAATTGTAATTTTAATTTTTTTGCTCTAGCGGCCAAACGCTTCGTCCTATCTAAAATCTGAGAACAATACTACGATAGGAAATTTAATTATCTACAATATTGGTCCTGTGACTTTTTATCATATCTCATACCGTTAAGCCTCCAGAGCGTTTTTAATGAAACCCCGGTTTTGGTTTTTGGGCTCTAGTGACTAAACCGGTGGTCCTACAAAAAATTTTAGATGACAATTTTGATAGATCTTTTTAATATCTACAATTTTAATTCGTACATATTTTGCCGTATCTCCTCTCGTTTACTCACAAAATACATTTTTCACTTTTTCCGGATTTTTGAACATAAGTAGTGGGAAATTACCGATTCTGGAACAATAGAGAAGTTGTAATTTTAGTCCGGATGAGCTAGAAACTTGCAATTTGGTACTCACGTAGTTTGTATGGTCAATACAAAGGGGAAATCGCAAAACATTGAGTTTTCAAATTTTAACCCCATAAAGTTTTGTATGGTAAAATCTACACCATGTAAGGCTTTTTCTAAATACGCTGTAACTTTTGAACGAGAGGTCCTATCTCGAATCTGAGGGATAATTTGTGGTCAGGAATTAGACACTCTACAAGTTTAGTCCTGTGAAATTTTGTTGTACCTCACTCCCTTCACCTTTAAAAAGGGACATACTTTCAACATTGCCAATTTTTTCACAAAAATCTCGCTATTTTAATATTTTTTATTTACTAATATTTCACACGGATGCTTGAACTTAAGTACATATTTTGATCTCAACTGGATCTTACCATAGCGGCAGCCATTGACCAATTTCAATTATAATTAAGTCAAAAATTTTTTTAACATAAAATTCTTAACATTTTTTTGTGTAAATTACTTCATTCTGCCAAATATACTTCAATATTGATATTAGTTTTTTTAGTATTATATTCAATTTTTGATGCTCTACAAGTTTGGTCCTATGCAATTTTGCCGTATCTTACCTCCTTCACCCGTAAAGAGGGGCGTACTTTCACAATATCGCAATTCTTTCACCAAAATTGCTCTATTTCAATATTTATTGTTTACTTTTATGACACATACATGCCTCAAATTTTGTGTATACTATGAATATATCTATTTCTTACTACATACTTTTGCCGGTGTTACATTTTATTTTAGACGCTCTACAATTTCGGTCATGGGACATTTTGTCGTATCTCACCCCTTCTCCCTCAAAAGGGTGTACTTTGAAAATTTCTATTTAATTAAAAAATTGCTTAATTTTAATATATTTTATTACTATTTGGTGTTTTTACAAAAATTTTTAGACCCAAACCCCTCCATAAAAAACCCTTACGTATGGTATTAATTTTTTAAGTGCAGGTGTCTGCAACGTTACACCGTTCCTTTATTTCGTTTTGAATGGAATTTTCTAATTGCATTATTGGATATTGTTCTTCTTTTAGCTTCGACTATCAAATGGGTGGTAACACACCGAAGACACCGTATATTGTAAGAAACATATTTTAAATATAAAGATAATTTTATATAAAACATTTTACATTTCAGGGACTATCGCCAATAGGCCATTTATAGATTTGATCTGTATTTTGTTTAAGGAATGAGACTTAAATGAATTCATATCAACCCCAGGTGACTAGAGGGACGGAATTCCAGTACTTAGGTCTTTTGGATTCATTGACGAATTCGGGGCAACCCCCTAAGGGGGCATGGGAGCGGAGCCCCAATCGAGCCGTAGGCGTGTTTTAATCTATATCACGTGTTTTAATCTATATAAAGGTGTGCCATGTAAAATCTTTTTATGTGAAATTCTAAATGTTGTTGGAAAAAGCAAAATAAATAATTGAGTAAGGCAAAACAATACGGTTCTGATAGTTTTTGTTGATGCTATACAATAAAAACTATCCCGATCTAATTACCTAATTAGATCATATATTCAGACTTCTTTCTTCGATGATTAAGATATCTTCGTATTTTTTTCTACAGTTTTTCGTTGGAGTAGCTGCATCACATTTTCAAAATTAACAGCTTGAATGATGAGTTTACCTGTTATGATTCTGTTGTGTGTAGAGAACCGGCGGCGGGTGATCATCCCGTGTGTGTACGAGCGCGTGGACATGGAACTCCCGCAGGAGATCCGCATGCTGTACAAGCTGGACTACAACCGCGCAACTCTGCGTGACTACAACTTCTGGGAGCGGCTGCGCGCCTCCGTCGTACAGCCTCCACTCATCAGGTCAGCTAATACAAGCTCAGCTCTGGGCCTGATTCTTTACAAAATTGAGATCTTGGTATCTGATTCTGTCTTTAGCCTATTTAAAGCAGTCCACACAGTAGGAGACTCATCCTAAGGCCCAGGGGCCTTGTTTTGATTTAGTGAAGTATTTATACATATTAAAGAATAAAATATCAAACCAAGCGCCCCAGTATGTTGTTAACGAGTGGAATCTGTATAATAAACAGAATTATTAGGGGTGGTGTACTGAGAAAGCATTCCTCACAAGGAAGGAGATAGGGCACAAAAAAAAAAAAAAAAAAAAAAAAAAAAAAAACAGGTGATTGGGGGAAAAAATCACATAGTTGATATTTTATCCATCTGTATATCCTCTTTCAAACATAAAAAAAGAATAAAGAAGGTAAAGAATAAGAAGGTTTGAAAGCCTTCACAGATAGTGGCTACACAGCTAGCCATAATATTACCTTTAGGTTTTATTAATATCCTCCATCACTCTTAATTTTTTAACAAAGTATGTTGGTGCTTCTTATTTTATCATCTAAATTATTCAGGCAATGGATATTTAAATTTTAATCAATGTAACATTTCAACATACCCAAAATGATAATTATCTAGTGTAATCTGTAATAAATTCAGCATTATAGGAGACAAATTTGGCTGAAACGCAGACACGTGAATTGGTTGTCTGTTGTTTAGGAGGCTCCTGTAGTTAGTTTTAATTTTAGTAATTTAATGGTTTTGTAACCATAACTATTTTAATTTACCTTTTGTACAAATTTAGAATAAAAATTTTTTCTATCTTAAGAATTTTAGAAATTTTGTGAGATGTAATGTTCACTCCTTTTACAGGCCATCAACAGTAGCAATACGGGAACTTAACTCGTCGGAATACCATCGTCTGAAAGCCATCAAGCCAAATACTTCAGAAACTTTGATAGAGCCACCGCCTTACACCTCCACAGAAATGATAAGGTGTAAACTAGACAGGCTTGATGTGAAAGACAAGGAAAGGTTCAAATCCACCACTGCGCTCAATGAATCAATAACGTTAAGCTGTAGTACACTTAGCTTATCGGAGAAGAGCAAAAAGGAAAAATCCAAATCTCCTTCTGACTTTATTAGAAAACTGTTTAAATCAGATGCATCAAAAGCCAAAAAGAAATCGAAAAAAGTGGCTGTAAAATTATGAAATATGTGTGTTGCAGTAATGCCTGCTAAGTTTCCTGATATTATTCTCATCCAAGCGTATTGTGACTTGGAGAAACTGAATAGTATTTTGACTGTCCCAAGTTTCCAAACTGCCTTGAAAATATGAGAAATATTCTGCTGTAGGTGCCATACCATACAAAGCAAAACGTTCCTGTTGCAAAACCATTTTAATTCCTGGAGATGTGCAACATACTGCTACTATGGATATGTCAGCAAGTTTTCATATTTTTTTTATAAGGTTAAGATATAATTGACAAGTTTTTAGACTATTATTTTAAAGGAGAACTGTATCAATAATGACTGTGCTTCGTTTCATAGATCAGGATGTGGGAGAATTTTAAATCCCCTTAATTATGACTGCCAAACTTCCTTTCGCTGAAGCACATTCTGGCATTATTTCTCAATCTACTAAAAAACAGTTTAACTGTTAACCTCATTAAAAATGAAGATATTTTCTACTCATTAGCGAGTTTCCCTATAGGGAATACCAAATTCTGTTTTCAAATTGATAATTAAATGTGTAAGAGCATTTGTTTAAAAATTAATTGTTCTTAACTAATCTTGTCATCCACAATCACCAAGCAATTAAAATTTAAAAAGTAAAGCTTGTACGGTGGCCTGAATAGTACATTCTCTGCGTGAAGGAACACAAATGACCATTCATGTTCTTTACCCGCCATGGTGTCGTGGTTATTGGTGTCACAGATAGCTATCAAGTTTCTTGTTATGTTGCTTAGTTACTTTTATTTACTAATTTAGCTAAATTAAAGTTGCCTAATTATGACACACTGTTTTGGAACTACCAGTCTCAAGGAATTTTGTAAATTAAAATCGATCTACCGTACGCTTAAACCAGCAATCAACATTTAAAAATGCAATTTTAAGGCTCTGCTCTACTTGAGCCTGAATGACTCACGACAGTACCGAATGCCGCCTCGCGGCTGTAGCGCTAGGCGAGTTTGATGGCTGCAGATGTTTATGAGAAGCGTGTTTTGAAATTAACTAATATTGGCTCCTAGCTTCTAAAAGTAGAAAAACGATTCTCTTTTTTTGCGGTTATAGAAATTTTAAATAAAATTTCTAATTTCAGTTATAACTGTTTAAAATAATCTGTTTTTCCCAATTTTAACTTTTAACTTTAAATTTTTTTAAACTGAAGTTTTTAATTTGATTTGTTGAAAAATTTAAAAAAGTGTAAATAAAAAAAAGAGTACCGTTCTTCTTCTTCAATGTCACACATTATTTCTTATTTGTAGCCAGTGTTTCCATTCGCGGGATTTTTATCCCGTTAACGGGATTTTTAGACCCTGAGCGGGATGAAAACGGGATGCGGGATAAAACGGGATTTTTATGAAGAGGAAAACGGGATTTAGCGGGATATTTCAAATTTACAGACAACTTTTATTTTACGCAATACAACTGCAGCACAAACAAAAAAATTACAGCTGATGATTCATTGATTTTTTTTCTTACACCATTTCCTGCAAAAATGTGCAAACAAACAGAATGTGCTTTGTTATACTATTTTGAAAAATTGTGGATTACATATTTTGTACTTTGTGGGAGAGTTTAACTTTCTGATTGGTCAGGGAGAAGACGGTTGGTCAACGAACCAATGGGATGGAATCTACGAATAAGTTTCAAAAAAGTTCTTAGCATCATAGCATCTGTTATCTGTCTCCAAGAAAATTGTTTGTCCCAAAATCTTGAATAGATGTAAATCAAGATGTACCGTAAAGTATATCCTGTCCCAAGCACTTCAAGTACACCAGATGCAAGAAATTTTAATAAAAAACGGCAAATTTTCTGTGGATAAAGCTTATCCTGGTTAATATATGTATTGTATCATTTGATAATTTTTTCTATACCTAAGTATTAAAATATTATTTACATATTTTTTTCTATTGAATTAAAACCATAAATTCCTTACTTTCCTTACCTTCCCAATTCTGTACATATAAACTGATGCTTTATATTTTTTAATATGATAAAGGCCTTTTAGAGTTTTTAGGCTTAAAAGTTTAGCTTGTGGTTCTTGTTCATTAGGGCCTCTGTTTTCGCCAATAGTAAAAGGCAAGAAAAGAAATGCAACTAGAAGACTAAAATAGATAAATAAATTTCAAACAAAGCATATTTAAATAGGCTACTTACATTTATGTTAATTTATTTTAAAGAAGTAAAACGTTTTTCTTCAGGAAAATCAAAGCATTCTATTTTAGTTGAAAGATATTTGAGTAATTTTATTTGAGCCCATGTATTTTTCTTCTACCTATGTTTGATGAAATTGATAATGCAGATATTTAGAAAGAGTATAGCTGACATAATATAAAATTCTTTAAAAGAAGTTCTATAGGTAACCATCATTATTTCATGTATGACTGCAGGCTTAGTTGTATCATATAAATATTCAGAAATTTAACAAATTTCAAGAGAAGTCATAAATGATCTATGTAGTTAGCAGCATAACGTTTAAAAGTAGAGATTATTTGCCAACCAATGACTTTGGCAAAACATAATTACTCTTCAATTATTAACATTATATCATGAAACTTGTGTTCTTTTTATAATGGAAAAGCAAAGAGTAGTTTTCATCACTAGGACGGAAAGTGGCTTTTGTCTGTGCTCAATAAGCACAGAAAAACACTTTTCATCACACTGTACGGGAAACAGCTATATTCATCACCAGCTGAGAGTGTAGAAAAACCGTTTTCCCACTCTAGAGAGGGAAAATCAGCTGTTGATTTTCCCACACTAGTAATTAGTTATGATTACTGACACAAGTAGCGCTAGCAGTGCTAAGAGTATATTATTCCCTAAATCAGCTGTTCTCAATAATGTAATCAGCTGTGTAAAACAGAATCACTGTTTTCATTGTACTGCGGAAATCAATTGAGCATCCATAGGTGGTTTCTTAAACTTGCATTATTTAATTAATTACTATTATTAATTATCTACACTGTGATGAAAAATATCGTTCATAACTCGAGTAGAAAGTGTTATTCCGTGCCTTGATCGAAATTCCGCGCTCGGCTAAAGCCTCGCGCATAAACTCGATCTCGGCCCGGAAAAGACACTTTCCACTCTTGTTATGAAATATACTATTCCATCCGAGTGATAAACAACGTTTTTCATCATACTGCAAAAAAATAAAATGGATAGCTCATTTTAAGGTAAATTAATTCAAATTTAATTTTCTGTTTAGATCCTACACGTTTATCAGTTGACTTCCATCTTAATTTAAATATTCCTTATAAATAGCTGATATATACGTTAAAGTAAATAAATGTCAAAATCTTGCATTAAAATTGTAGTCTGCAAGTCGTTTTTTTTTTTTTTTTTTTTACATTGACCCCAATTGACCCTATATTTGATTTGAATTAGTATGATTTTTGCTTAAGAAAAAAAAACAACTTTTGAGGTTAACGCACGGAAAAAAATGCTACAGAAAACGCTGACTTTGTGGACTAAATACAGGCCAGAAAACGGCTGTTCTACGTGCAGTACTGTATAATGAAAACGGGATTTTTCCGGATAAACGGGATATTTTGATGCATATTAGCGGGATAAAACGGGATTTTTTTGATGGGCCAGCGGGATATTAATTTTTGTCGAGTGGAAACACTGTTTGTAGCTCTATGCTGTATCAGGAGATAACACGATTCTCAAAAACCCTTGCATTTGGGTGGCGCATCAGGGGTAGACCGGAGCCTTAAAGAATGTTGTCAACTTTTAAAAATATATTGTTATAAATAAGAACGTGGCTAGTTAGTTAAAGGACTTTACAGGATTTGTCTAATCATCCATTAGTCACAGAGTAATTTTAAGTTCTAAAATACCTAGGTGGTCTAAGAAATACAGTATATCAACACATAAAAAATGCTATTCTCTGTATTTTCTTTCTTTTATTGTAGTTGCTTAATATTGAAAAAAAATATTGAA
Source organism: Neoaliturus tenellus (assembly GCA_030545055.2). NCBI lineage: Eukaryota > Metazoa > Arthropoda > Insecta > Hemiptera > Cicadellidae > Neoaliturus > Neoaliturus tenellus. The sequence continues at coordinate 61,385,643 of CM061532.1, forward strand.
AAATATTTTTTCAATATTTTTTTTTTAAATATTGAAAAAAAATATTTTTTCAATATTTTTTAAATATTGAAAAAACATTGAAGTTTTTTTCAATATTTCAAAATTCAAATATTGAATTTTGAAATATTTAAAATTCAATATTTTAAAAATAATTTTAATGTGCCTTATAACTGCCTTTTACAGGTATTGCCTGTTCGTTGTATATATAATTTTCATAATTGAAATAATACCATGTTACTTGTTAAAATATTGTTGAGGTTCATACATCACTATACAATACCGTCAGGAAGAGGCAAGTTGTGTATATATTTCCTTAGTTTTTTTTTTTACAGCTTGAATAGTTATTGTTAAATTTGAAATAAAGTTTTTAATGGAAGTATATTTTGGCTTCTCAGTGATACCTCATTGCCTTTTTTACAATTTTATCTGTTACAAGAAAAATATCATCATATTCAATTAAATTGTTTAAATAAATAAAATATTTATACACTAAATTGTTTTTTATTTTGTTTGAATTTATATTTGTACAAGATATCATGTTCAAATACAAGAATATGCTATAGTTAGATGTGCAAAAATAGTCTTATTTAAATAGTTGATGCGCTGTTGCCAAAATTATTCATACATATTTTTTTAATATGCTGGTGCACTTTTTACTCGAAATCAAGCAATTTAATTTTAACTGTGCTACGTTATTGCTACAAATATTAAGTTTAGTTCTAAATCAATAATATTGTAATTATCAGTAATCACTGAAAACCATCCGAATACTCTAACACAGTTAGAGTTGATACTTTAGTTGTTAATACTTTAACACAACTACATTAAATTTGTTTCCAATGGAAAAGCACCAAAAGAGCACCAAGTACGTCACGTTTTGCTACTTAAAGACTGGCTCTAGATAGTAAAATTGAAGTTTGTGTCAGCTTCCCGGTTTAAATAGTCAAAATAATAAGCATCATTAAATATTATCACTGTTATGAATTAAAAGATTTTAGATGAATTTTAACAAATTTACAAGTACAAAATCTCAAATCACATGGTTCATGTTTTTCTATCGGTACTTATCAACTAGCTTGACCATGACCCAATCAAAGGCAGGTAAAACAACAACAAAACCAATCATAAAAAAACTAGAACAATTTAAATGTTATATACAGGGTAACTTATACAAATTTTAAAACATTTGAGACTCCTGTGAAAAAGCCCAAATGCAGTGTGGTCACTGCCCTCAGGTCTCACTTCAGACAACTGTGACGTGTACAGAGACAAATTGGTACTCATGGCAACAAAAAAAGTGTTTCTTATCACTACCAGACAGTTCACAACATTGAATTATATACTGTTCTACTAATTCATATGCTATGACCAGGTAATCTGACTCACCAAACTAATATTATGGGGTGGTCGAGCTAATAAAAATTACTTTTGTATGTCCACCCTCCTCCAGGTACCCTTCAGTGCAGTAGAATGGTCATTGAAAGAGAAGTGCATTTGGTTTGAATGATACAGATACAACTAAGTATAATTAGGTAGAAAATTACCAGAAAACAGATGTAGAACACTTAAAACAATTAGAGATCATCTCCTGATCGTAATTCAACCAAAATTCCAGTTATTCTGGACCCAAGAAGTTTAAAATCATTTTATAACTGAACGAACATCTGTCCTTCCTGTTTTTCTAGCAGTTATTTCACAACAGCTGTCTAATGATTCAATCAATTCTCCTTCTTCCATAAGATTAACATTGGAACTTTGAAAGCCTTTGGGGCGTAGCCCTGGAGTCCGATGTGAATTCAAATGGGATTTTGCTCATCTATAGGACTATAACGGTATTTCTCCTACGACGCATACAAGCTGAGAAAAAAGGAGGAAACAAATCATGCTTGCCTATTATTATATAGACTAGAGATCGAGATTGACTATTATTATATAGACTGGTCCATATTCAACCAAACTCTCAGTTGATTAGGACTCAATTAGTTTAAAAAATATTTTCACAATGTAACATATTTTCTTCCAATTTTTATACCCCTTATTACTCTCTGTTATTACAACAGATGTCTAATAATTCGATCATTTACCCTTTTTTTCCTTAAGATTAACATTGAAACTTTGATAACCTCTGGGGCATAGCCCTGTTAACGGATGTAAATTAAAATGCTATTCTGCTCATCTACAGGACAACAGCTTTCTATTGGTATACGGGGATTTCTCATACCATGTATATAAGTTGAGAGAAAAAAGGAGGAAAATAAACATGCTTGCCTATTTACATAGATTTTATTTTATTATTACCTTATCAGGTGTACTTAACATAAGAAGAATAAAATATTGCGTTTTCTATAAATAACAAAATTACAATACATGAGATCTTTAATTTCTTATAATTGTTTAAAATGACCACATATGTAAAATAATACAAATGAATATAAATATATATATATATATTATACTCTGAAGGTTACATGCAAAAACATACATAATTCCAATTTTTGTTTATGACTAATGTAACATAAAAGAATTTTATACAAGATTGATTTGACAAAAGCAAGGTGTACACTTTCTTAAGCAGATAATCAACATAACATCAATAATCTCAATAGTATGTGAAAAATTACAGTGAATTAAATTGTTGCAAAAATTGAAAATCTTAGTAGGATACAATCTTGTTCAAACTTTTATTTAATGTTAAATTTTTTATAAATTCTGATAAACAAAGGCTTATTTTTTACTAAACATTGGATTTTGAGTGTGAAAAATCACAATGACTTTCTCTCTAAGGATGTTATAAACATTTATTCATAACTGCCACTTGAATTGATTTTCGACAAATAAATTAGGTTACATACCTTTTCTAATGTCAATCCTGTCATTAACTATATGTTATATGAACACATAACATAACTATATGTTATATTTTATGTTCAAAGGTAAGCCTGCTTATCCTGTCCCTCACAATAATCCAACTATATGTTATATGAGTCGTTTCGGGATTTGTAGTCCCATTATTGTTAATAGGTTTTTATTGGTGTCAAATAATACGGTCAAGAAACATGTCTTTGTCAAAGACAACACCCTTAAATTTCACTTACAAAGTAACACTTGGGTATATTGTCTACAGCATTGCTTGCTATACTTGACAGTCTTCATCCTGAAATAAAAAGTGTTTTTTATTTAATTAAAAAATGTTTAACTATTCTTACAAATTAATTTTTTGTATTAGTTACAAGCAAACAAAAAACTAGTTTTGAAAGCAATTAAATATTTTAAATTCTTTTGAGCCACGATTTTAAATTCTACTAGCAAAAATCAGTGATTCAATATTTTAGCCTTTCGGTGTCTTAATTACGAACCTCCTTTTTTCCGACCATAGATGTCAAAATGGGCACTCAATCCTTTTTCATCTGTGTATCAAAAGTCAAAGGATCGTAAAATAAGACCAAAAAGTGAGAATATATAAAAAAAATTAAAAACTTCTGCAGATGACTTTTAAAAGCTGGGGCTTTTAATTTATTATATTACAGTGGAACCTTGATATATCGAACCTCAATATATCGAAATCCTTGATATAACGAAGTTTTCTCATTCCCCTTGAACCTGTCTATCAAACTAATGTTATTTCTACCTCTATATATCGACGGATTAGCGAGGATAACCTCAATATAACGAACGTTTGGAGCACCAATGCACGACCCAACCACCTCTACATATCGAAGTTTTGACTACAAAACCTCAACATATCGAAGTTAAAAAAGAACAACAAGTTGAATCATTGAACTCATACATTTTCTTTCATGTTGAAACCCGTCGCTCTACAGATGTTGCCTTTTGCCGTGCCTTGTGTTCGAGCGCTGTTCTTGTTTCCCGTGTTTTTACTTAACTTATTGTGTTAGTGTTGTTCCATTCACTACCTTAAGTGTCCGTTAGGCGGCCGTTAGCATTTTGTTTAAATGCATTTTAGGCTACATCATTCTTGTGAGTACTAATTTGACAACCCCATGTATTCTGTATGTATAAGAGAATAAACGTCTTCTAGTCCCGATTGATACTTATTAGCCTAAATAAATTTTATGTTTGCAGCACTGTTTAGTTTTTTGAGTCACCATTTATAGTGTTTGTTCTGATCAGCTCGTGATAAAAATTTCATAGAAGGGTACTTATAAATATTAAACAACTTATAATGTTACAGTGGACTGTTATATTCTTTTGTGCTATACCAAAATGTTGGTTATGTAATCATATTACACCCGTATTTATTCCTCAATTTTTAGGCCTTTTGCAAATAAGTAATGGTAGTATAAGGTTGTCGTGAACCTCAGTATATCGAAGTTTGTAAATAATAACCTTGATATAATGAACCTCAGTATATCGAAGACCTTGATATTACGAATTTTTTATATTCACCTTCAGGTTCGTTATATTGAGGTTCCACTGTATTCCATAAGAATTTCATTGGCCGGAGCTTTTGAAGAGCCATAGGATGTAAGCCTAAAGATTATATGAATTGTATTGGCTGTGCGACCAAAAGATCTTTTCTTCCCCAAGCCGGGAGTTGAACCCGGGCTCGCTGGATGATAACCAGAGCTCTACCATTGAGCTACGATCCTTGCCAAAGGAGTAAAAAGGATAGACAATTATAATTAATTGATCACATGCTTTTTAATTCTTTGAATGTCTCTACATCCCAACAATTTGAACAGAGCCAAAAAATAAATAGTGTAGCTAAACATGGATGTTAGTGAATAGGAATGCACCACATCAAGTCCACTTTTATAATCTATTTTAAAATTGTATTATTTTTTTGTTGGTTAATCCATATTGACTATTGCAGTGGTGTACAGCGAGTGGCATTTGTGCACCAGGGCATCGTCATGTGATGTGTTGGCATGATTTTTTGTAGGGCTAGGGGAGCCTTTCTTAGCCCTTTCCAGAGGCATTGGACCTCCTAAGTAAAAAGTTATGAAAGAAAGATTCAAGATCTTTATTGTCACAAAACATCCGCACATGTTACATAATATACAATGACATATGTGAATGAACATGTGACCTGCCATATTTGCTTAGAGCTAAATGTAAGGTACAATCAAACTAAGAGTAAAAACATCCAAAATTATACATAAAAAACCAGGGAACTATCCCCTAAAAACTCTAAAATTAGAAAATCTTTCACAAGAACTTTGAACTTTTTTATGTTAAGTAATTTAACATTATCCAGTAATTTTTTATAGAATTTTAAACCGGTATAGTGAGGAGTACTTTCAAATAAGTTTAACCGATGAATTGGGTACTGGCAATTAATTGATTTAATTAATTAATTGATTTCTGCGCTTTGTATGCATGAATATGTTGCTCCTTTAAAAATATATCTATTTGTTTATAAACTAACCATTTAAATATATGAAAATCTATGATGTTGTCATGTTTGTGAAGAGCACTTATGTAAAAGAAGAAAAAAATAACTAAATATTGAAATAAAACCCTGGGCCCCTTTAAACATCCATGAGAACTACATACCAATTCACTTTTTATAATGGATGAGATACTTGGGATGTTTTCCGCCAAACTGTTTAGCTTCCTCTACTATCTCATATGGTGTCTTCCGCTTGTAGATGCAAATATGATGATCTTTCAGCATTGTGTTCGAACCAAAGTGGCGGAAGCCCAGTTGGAGTTTCGCACTGCGGCTGAATGTCAGAACAAAAACACAATCAATCCAAACTTCAATTTTAAACAAAACGTAATTATAGTAAATTATTATACTAATTGGTATTAATCACCTCCAAAATATCAAACTTTTTTATTTTAACTTTTACTTGAAATTCTACACTAAAAAGAAAAAAAAGAAAATTAAGGATTTAATAGACATCCAATGGAACTTTGATAGTTTAAACCTCGAGGTACCATTTATAAACTTCTAATTAAACATTTCACTCACTAAATATTATCTGTATGTGAAAACTACAGTACACGTAATCACTTTCCACAACAAAATAAAAGACGACTTAAAACTATGTTAAAAATCTAGACGACACAAAAACCGAAATACATAGTTGCACAGATGACCGATACCCTGGAATGCGTCACTGCGATTTGGGAGTCAAGGGGAGCTGGTAGAGGAGGGGGCGAGTACAATGACCTTGGAGATAACATGGCTTTGTTTTGTTGCTACCCAGGGATGGGAGGCTCGGCGTGGCAAAGCGGACGAGGGGGGATGGCTAAGAATGAGTCATCAGCTTTTTTCTAATGCAAATGTGTCGTTAGTAAAATGTGTTTCCCTATAAATTTAGAATTATTTTGAGTCAGATCTTAAAATTTATACCTCAATTAGATACGCCAAAAATTCCAAAATAAAATTTGAATCAGCCACAACTTTTTAGCATTGGTTAGACCCGAAATACTTAGGACCAAGCTAAATATTTAAATTAAAGAGGATTTTGTATTAAAGAAGTTCAAATTATCCTCGTTCCACTGCATATTTATCGTATGGCTTTCATACCCAGCCAAAAGGGCTCTTATCAACAGGTGTTCCTCATTCTGTCCATCGTCTCATATTACAATTGTATTTTTACCTTCCTTAGAACAGTGGTCTCCTTTTTATGTGATTTAAGTTTACCTATTCATCAATCATAAAAATAAAACAATGAACTGAAAACTGGTTTGTGTTATAATTTAATTGGTTATTGGTCTTTATATCAAAAGCTCATAAAATTGACAGTCGAGTTTGACACCCGACCCAACACTAGTTTGAAAAAATATGGGCTTACAATACCAATATTCCAAGATTCCAGCTTAATCACTCAGTTATCTCAACATAAATCCTTTTGTGACATGTAATTAATCCATCGGAAATTATTGGTCACTAGAATCATCCAAGCCTCATAAACACTCTACTCAGTTCTGCAAACTAAGTGTACCACTTGCTTCTGACAATCAACTTGAAGTAGCTAAATTTTTCATTTTTAAGTAGGCATACTAAATTTTGTTTTACTCTTTTGGCAGCTTGTGTCACTAGGCTGGGCCTATTGAGAAATAAAACCCTAGCATTTTTTTTATTTTTTATTTTAAGTCAATAGCAATAATTTTTGTTCTTGCTTTGGCTTTCAGCTAGATGTAAGGGGGTAGATTAAATTCAAGAAGTTCGGTTGTATTTATTTTAATTTGGGTGGGACATGCCCATTTTGTAGGTGGCGCATTTTGATTTTTGTTTTAGGAATATGACGGGTGGGATTAGCTTGGGTGGGAAATTCACCACCACAATCAGACTACACATCCCTAAATATCATTAAACACTGAATCTATATAAACAAAGAGGATAACATTTTTTTTTTTTTTTTTTTGAAGATTCAAGAAATAAGGTGTCGGAGTACAGAGCCAGACACACTTTCCGACATCCATAACTTATTACATAGACCTAGTTTAATTTGAACAAAAACATTACTTGCGAAGCTTGACTTTGCAAGTGCCCCTTAAAAATGAATCAGTCTTAGTTATTCGAATTTGTCTATTGCATAGTGAAGTCTCTTACTTCATTATCTGTATCTTCTCGGCCTCGCTGTACTCGTTGTCCAGGAAGAACATGTCCTGATTGGAGCTGCGCTTGAAGTTGTCCAACAGCAAGTCGGCAACCTCTGGTGAAATGTAGCCTGTGTCCGCCTTGCGCATTATTCTGGAGAAAAGTAAATAAACTATATCAGATAACTGACACAAACATTCTTCTACCAATGAATGGGTAGAAGAATGTTTTTAGAAGAATTGGGAAGAATTGGTATTTAAGCCCGCTCAACAACCCATCTTGAACATGCTCAGTGGAGGTATTGAAAATAAAAAGAAGTGCTTTTTAAACACTTAAAAATCCATAACTTTTAATGTGAATTTTCCCAGATATGTAAGTGGGTTCATTTTATTTGGTTTTTAATCCTTGAAAACACACACAATTTTTGGGAGCTGAACCGTGTTTCACACAGAGCAGTGCATCAAAAACTGCGGCTCAATATTGTCATAAAATTAATACAACCAAGTTTTCACTATTGTATTTTTTTGGGAATTTATGAATTGTCAATTAAACTTCATCAGCACGTTGAAATTCTGATGAATTAAATTTATACAGGGTGATTCAGACCACCCGTGCACTATTTATAGCAGGAGAACGGTTTGAGATAAAATCATGAAATAAAGTTTTTTTCCACTAAATCGCATATGGGCTTTCCAATAAAAATATTTTCATCAATGCCAGTATACAGGGTATTCCAAAACTGGACGTCACGGGTTCGAATCTCAAAATTTTTTTGAATAAACATGCAGATTTTTTTACATAATTTTAAACGTATTAGTGAAAGGAGCATTTTGGTGAAAACAGAATGAATTTATCTTTTTCCGTTTCAAAATGGCGGCCAATTTTGTAAGAAAAATCAACATTTACGGAATACCCTGTAATTATTGTATTATTTGTCAAAAATAACTTCTGATTCAATACACTTATTTGAAATGAGCTAAGCTTTGCAATGATACCAAGACGACATTTATTAAAAAACTAAAATTTCCAAAATTTAATAATTTTGAAAATTTTCACTTAAACAAAACTCAAAAATTCTAAATGTAAACATATGACATATTGTCTATCATCTTAAAGCTCTCGTTGAACTGAGCAACTTTGTAATTTACACTATTATCGTATCTCTTGATTACAAAGTTAATGCAAATAAGTTAACAGTAACATTTCCTATCGAGTTAAGAAGGTCCAAAAGGAAGGACAAATTCCAAAAAGTTGTATTTTATATCAAAAGTTTTTGAACAGTTAAATAACTCTAAATAATGCTAAAATTTGCACATCATTGTTAGAGCATTTTTTGATAAGTTTTAATTTTTCTCATTTTGAGGGTTTAGGGTGTGTACTATCCTTGAAGAACAAATATTCAAAATCATGAAAAAACACCTTATTATTGATTGGGACCTATGTACAAAATTTAATCAAAATTGGTTCATTGGGGCCTTTGGTAGCTATGTTAACATCCAGACAGACAGACAGGCATCACTCTAAAACCACTTTTTTGGACTCAGGTAGCAGAAAAACCCAGCCCCTCGTTTAACATTTTTGACACAAACAATTATTTTGTCAAATAAATTACTTTATATAAGTAGTGAATGTAAAGGATGCCAGAACAGAAAGAGCTTGGGTATTTTGATTTCTTTTTGTTTGCTCAATGTAGCCTCGTCGTAGTTTACTTGGAAATTTTCAAAAACAATCTTTCTCTTGTACAGCCACTTTTAACATAAACAAACATTTTTATTGCTAGCTTAGCTTGGTAAAAGGTTTGTTATAGTGCTGTAAAATAGTAATTTGTTGTAAAGTAGTTAATTGTTGATGGGAATACTATGTTATTATTGTGTTTGTGTTATATGGAACCAATAATTAATTTGCTTAGTAAACATGTGATGCTTCACTTAGTACACTTGCCAGGTTGAAGGGTGTTACACTCTGATTGAAATTTAATGTACTGTACCAAAGGTTGAAAATGTAACATGTTTGTTTATACAGTATCAGTTATCAGCTGATTTTTGTTCAGTTCAGTAGCTACAAAAAATGTCCTTAAGGATGAGATGAACACTAGGAAGAGCTGTAGGACGGGATCTGGATTTTTCCCAATCATGGGATCAGCAGCAATCGATTTCTCATCGCCCAAGATTATTTTTCAATTTAAAAAACTCCATATAGGAACCAGAAATAAAAAATCCTAGTATGGGGGAAAAATTTTTCAAAACAGTGCTTATTTTAAAGGATAACATTTCTGTTATGCTATTCTTATAAGTTAATTGAATTTTAACAAACAAGGAATGTTTTGAATTTGAAGTAGGCTACTTACAAATATGTGCGAGGATTTTTGTTGCAAGGTATCTTCTTCTCTATGAACTCTGGAGTACCACCATCTTTGTACCACTCTGGGTGTGGCTGTAACAAGATTTTTAAACCTAATAATGTACTTTTAAGTTGTCGCGTATGGAAAGTGGGGGTGGATTTAAACCGACAGGGCTACATGATGGAAGCTGCTCTATCATGAAAATCCTAGCTCAAGTTAGGATTTTCACCTCATGTGCTTCCAGGACTTGAGGTGATCCAGGAATAAGATGGAAGGTGTACTATTGGGGCCGGATCCCATTCAGTTTCTGAAATATTTGCAATAGGTGGATTTTTTAAATAGCAATCTATCAATACACAAATAGACTTATTAATGTTTGCTAATGTCAGCTGTGGAGACTAATGTAATATTGGTGGAGTATGCAATGTTGGAATTGTATGAGCTGATGTAGGCCTAATATTCGCCGGATCATGGACAGGTTCAGTGAAATGAAGTTGTTACAGGGAGGGGCACTCACCTTAACAACTCATGGTGCAAACAGTATTATAAAATTGGCCACAAGTTTCTGGATAGACTTTGTCACTTAAATAAACAAACATATATTTACAACTATTTACATTCAAACTTTAAAAATGGCGGCAGGCTAATCCATAATACCACTCAGGCTATCATTGAAAAATTCTGCCAAACTGTAGTAGGATCTCTTAACCAACCACTTTCCAACTTGTTCCTGAAGGACTTACATAAGTGCCACAACACTATGCACTATAGTCTTAAACACACAACTATAAACTTCAGTGGAGTTTTGGGAAATGTGTTTGCCTATTAATAACAATATAAAAGTTTTATTTCATAACTGAGTAGTCCTTAGTATAAATTCGTAAACCTCTTGGAGTCAATCATACAACATAAAGATGTTTTTATGCCCCTATTTAGACTCTTGTAAGAGATTACCAACTTTGTTCAATTATATTCTGTAATGAATTGACATTTTAAAACTTTCATTGTATAACACAAATTGTTGTTTATTGTTTTTATCCTGGTTTTCATATAAATAAATAAGAGTTTTTTTTTTAAATTTTTCAGAATAGGTGCATTATTTTTGTAAAACCAGAGTTAGGGATAGTGAAACCCAACTTTATAATTAATTATTGCACAAAATTATTGTTTTACTTATTACCTACTTCTGGTGTCTAAAGGTTTATAGCAAACTGTAAGTATGAAATTTATAACAATAGTGAAAAATTCATTGTTACATTGAATTCCAAGGGGAAACATATTTTTCCCTACAAATTTGGATTACTGGATTTTTTCTATACTCAAGCAATGTAATAATTAAATGTCAACTCAGTCATAATGAGTTTTGGTGCACCCGGAGTAATCTCATTAAATAGTATTAAAGATAACAACAGAGTTAATATTCATGGTGTGGGTTTTATTTAGCGATTTCAGGGTTTTTAATAGTTCTTGAGGAAAATAAAAATAAAAAATAACAAAAAAATAACCTTGAATAAACCCAAAATGTCGCTAAAAATTCCCAAAACCAGTGTTTTATTGGGATATAAAAAATATGTAGGCAATAAAAATGATGTAGGATCATTTTGAACTAGGTAAGAGATCATGAATCTACTTAAGCAATAACAATTAAAAAAAAAAATTTTTGTAATAGGAGAAAATTCTCCCCGATCCATCTTTTACTTTTTCTGTCTTTTCCTTTTTTAAACATTTATTTAGTTTTTAAGAGCTTCATTCAAATCGATCAATTAAAACCTAATTGCCCTAAAAATAATAAAAAAAACATCCAAAAACCCCAAAAAATAACAAAAATAATCAAATTTTAAAACATAACAAAAAATAAACAAGAGCAAAAAGATAAAAAATAAATAAAAAATAACCTGTTAAGCCCTGCGATTTAGAGATATTCGAGACTGAACTTTTAGATTAACACTCAGATGAGCAAATCTAATCAAGCATTTAAATTTCAAGTATTTTGAATTTATGATTTGAGGTAGGATTTTCAAATTGAGAGTATAGTCAAATTACTTTTTAATTAAATTAATAAAAACAGAAATATTTTCTTTCACAACCTTAACATTTTATAAGTGGTGGTGAATAAACAGTCAACTAATAGACAGGTGGTGAATAGACGTCATGGTGGTTGTGAACCATCTTTATCAGATTTTTCTAAAAGAAAAAATGGAAACCAATATATCTTGAGTCTAAATTAGTCCTGGAAAAAACACTGACCTCAATGTAAGTGCAGTATTTTTTCATGTTCTCTATAGCTAGCTCGGCAGTCTGACTTTTGCCAATGCGTTGAGTGGTGCCAAATGAGGACGCAATGAGAAGGTTACATTTAGTTTTAGGAGTAACCTCATCATTAGGATCTACCCAAAGCTCACATGTCCATCCACCTTCCTGTCTGTAACAAAACATTTTTATTAAAATTACCTTCTTAAATAAAATAAACTAAAAAAAAAAAAAAAAAAAAAAAAAAAAAAAAAAAAATTAGAGACTGAAATTGATTTATATGAGAACATTTGAGAGGTTTTGGTATATCTATATAAAAGAAAGTCGTGTTAGTTACACTATTTATAACTCAAGCACAGCTGAACTTATTCGACTGAAAATTGGTGGGGAGTGATCTAACACACATGTTTATAAATAACTTCTTGATTAGCATTATACGTGCTGGTACTGATATTCAGGTTGAAATAATAAAACGTCTTCCAACACTACTCGACATATTTACACTTATACTGTACTTGTTTACGAGACGGTAAATATATATAAAAGATCTTATAATGGCGATCGATTTTGATGATGACAGGTATGACTGGTCAAAATCGATCGCCATTATAAGATCTTTAAAATATATTTACCGTCTTGTAAACAATTACAGTATAAGTGTAAATATGTCGAGTAGTGTTGGGAGACGTTTTATTATTTCAACCTGAATACATGTTTATACTGGAAAACGTGGTACAAGCCTTGACAGTTGAGTCAACGGTTTTCAGCAACTCTTTTGTTTTGATTAAAACTCCAATAAGCCAATGTTAACATTTTTAGGATTTCAATTCAAGTTCATAAAAAAAAGATTTTTCCTAGCGTAGAGACTTATATTATTTTTATCCCAAAACTAAGTTATTTGCAAAATCTAATTTCCCAAGTTTGATATTAGTTTATCTTCTAAGTTTGAAGACAATCGTTTGAGCCATTTTTGAGTTCCATGTACATACGTACCTTACTTGTATTAGAGTATAGGATAATTCAGTAATCAATAGCATACTAACTTGCTGCCTTGGAAGCGCATTGAGTACTGTTTGTCCTTAAAATTTCTTTTAAGAATGGTGAGTGGGTCCCTTTCCACCTTGCTGTTTGCTCGCGAAGGAATCATGAGCACTTTTGTCTTGGCGAGCTCTCTTAGAGCATCTGCAAACTTTTCAGATCCTGTAAATTTATAAAAATGTCTTTAGAATCACAATGAACCTTTTCATGGTAAAACTATTTGATAAGGGTCACCAAATGATATTTTATTTTGAAAATTAGAGTTTTTACCGGTGAAAAATTTAGAAAACTCTAAAAATTTGAAAAATATTTTTAAAACTGGTCAGGCAAGTATCCTTTCATAAACCTATAAATAAATTCAATTGATAAATTTAGCTGATTATGAATATGCAAGAACTCCGGTGACATACAACAGATTATGTCTGAAAAAGCATTGGATAATGTTGCCACAAAGGTCTTTTAAAAAACAACGTGTGGGTATACGATTATCACTTTGATGAGAAATTCAAATTTAAAGTTTATATTTTGATCCTACGTATTATAACTTAAGAAAATAGTGCATTAAAAAAATTTATTAGGCAAATAAAAGTTTAATTTTACATTAGCGGATAAAACAATGTATTTTTTTATACCCAATAAGTCATTAACCCTCGAGAGGTCGCTTAAAATTTAAAACGCCGTCTCTCGCTCAAGGAGGTTTCCTCCGGGTTTTATATAAATGCACAACATGTACTCTAAATACTTTTATTGTTTGAAATAAAAACAGAAAATGATTATAAAATAGATTTCAAGCTATATCCCTGCAAAACAGAGCAAGAAAGGCAAAGTTAATTTAACAAATGTAATTATTATAACCATTATGGATTGTACAAAACATGTTTCACTTTTTTTACTCAAAACTTAATATTTTTTAATAACAGTTTTGTAAAACAGTATAAAAATAGTGAAAATAATGTTTTGGAGTACAAATTAAAAAGCTTTTGTAAAAACTCAAATATCAGAATATATTAAAAAATACTATGAGGTTTCCCTGCATAAACCATAAATTAAATACTATAAAAATGATTCTACAATCAATTCAAATAATTATACATGGAAAAATAAAAAGTGACTTCAAATAAAAACAAATCTTAAATGGCTATTGTAGCCTAAACAATTACAAATAACCAAATAATAAATGATCGCACACGGACTCTTCCTCCGGGTTCTCAAAACACACAAGAACGCTCACGGAGGAATCGTCCAGCACCTCAGGATAGCGCTCGCCAAACTGAGCCTGGTCGCTGAAAGCGTGATAAGAGGAGGTAAAATGCGGGGTGAGAAGTGGGGCGACAGCTACACAAAAGTACAGCGCTGTCAACCCCAAGATAAATAATTCCCACAACAAAAAATATTGACCCGGAGGATTCCTCCGCTTAGCGTCCTCTCGAGGGTTAACTAGGGATCGCCCACTGGTCGAAATTCGACCAAAAACTCAGTTCATCTTGAGCCAATTGGATTTAAAATGTTTTATAACTTAGACATCTGAGCTGTCTAATGATTCAATCAACTATCTTTCTTCCACAAGATTAACATTTGAACTTTGAAAGCCTGTAGGATGGAGCCCTGGGGACCGATATGAATTATAATGTGATTCTGCTCATCTACAGGACACTACCTTTCTAACGACCGATATGCACGGATTTCTCCTACATTGCTCACAAGCCGAGAAAAAGAGGAGGAAAAGAAACATGCTTGCCTATTAATATAATTATAGAAGATTATGTTGCATATGTCTTACATTTTTAGTCAACATTTAATGATTAATATTTACTAAATTTCCCTCGAAAGAAACAAAATTAAAGCAACCTAATAAGTAGTGGGGAATGGGGGCTTCTGGGCCAGTTCAAGGTCACCCGAGCGATGACGTCATCGATGACGTCGTCGAGGTCAATGACCTCATCGATGACGTCATCGATTGCATCATTGATGACGTCATCACCAATGACGTCACATCCATGACGTCACACCCATGACGTCACAGAAATGACGTGCTGATGACGTCATCACCCCTTACGTCACCAAGATTACGTCATCGATGTCACAAAGGTCAAGGTCACGCTGAAACCTAAAAGTTTTTGGCACTTTTGCTGTTTCTCGCACGAAGCTCCGAGTTTCAGTCACAGTTACCATGACCTTGACGACTTGGAGCGAATTTGCGATGAGAAACAGCAAAAGTGCCGAGGAAACTTGAAGTTTGCAACGTGACTCTGCCTAAACCGTCATGTGACACCGCTCGGGTGACCTTGAACTGGCCAAGAAGCCCCCATTCAACCATTACTGCAACCGCGATGCGCACCCTACGACAGACACCGAGCGACTGACTGTCCGGCCCCGCGCACTCTAGGTATATGGGAAGTGGTAGGGGAAATTGCGATGACCTTGGGAAACTTGAAAATGTCAAGCCGGGTAGCACCGTTTCGGTGCTACCTTAAAGTTACACGTTAAAGTGTGATGACCTTGAGGTTGACTGTGAACCGGGGACTTAGGATTGTCTTGTCTTTAACAGCATGATGTTTTTTTTCCAGAGTTTAAGTGTGGTGACCTTGAACTGGTTAAAATGAAAACTGCGCAACACGGATGTGCACCCTACGACAGCCGCCGAGCGACTGACCTCCGGGCCCTGCGTACTCTAGATATATGGGGAAGTGGTGGGGGAAATCTCAAGGTCATTCAAACGGAGTTTTAAAAAATTCAAAGACTACTCTTGTGAGTCTATAGCGATTTCATTGATAGTGAGTGCTTTGGTATGCCAACTTGATCTGTACTGACACGCTCCTAAATAATGTTTGCAAAAACCTGCAAAATGATTGTTGCACAATTTGCAGCCAGTTAGCTGTTTTAGATTAAATTCAATGCAACGTTCAGGGCAACAAGTGTACTTATGCCCTCTCATCTGGTACACATGGAATGTTTTCAACTCCGGTTTTGGCTTCTTCCAAGACTTGCACTTACACATGCACTGACCAAAAGCTTCACATTTTCTACACGCCAGGCCATCCACCACATCAATGTTATTCGGCCATGAAAAACATTTCTGTTCGCAACAGTAGTTGAGTTGACTCTCCATGTTGCTGTGGTTGAAGGTGCGCAATGAAATGATGCTGTAGTCAGTGAGAGTGTACCTTAAATAAACTTAGTGGAGGGGGAAAGGTCAAGGTCATTCAAACGGAGTTTTAAAAAAGATGACTAGTCGTCCCCCTCCTCCTCGTCCGTCGTACTTGGAGAGCTGTCAGACGAAGAGCCCCGCGCAGGTGCTCCCCAGATGAAATGTATGTCTATTTGAAAGCGCAGGCCGGGATCTTGTACCATCAACTCCTTTAATCTATTACATACCAATTCCACTTTGTACACATTGTTAATAATCAACACCCAAGGCTTTGGCTGAACATAACGTGTAGTTGAGTCAGCCTCGCAGACAGTTACATCTTCCGGTGATATTGGAGTGTATAAAAGTGTAAAATCTCGTTGCTGAGGCTGGCTTGAAGTTGAAGGTTCTGTGCCGACCCTGGTTGCATCAAAATTCAAATCCATTCTACATTCAAGAGGTCCAGGGTTCCCGTTGAATACATAGAGTAATTTTTGATACAAGACTTCCACTTCTGTCGCATCTTGTAAATGAACAGTCCACCGCAAGGGAAATGCTTCGTCCGTAGTGGAGTCAACTTGAGAAAGAGTCCTGTCCGCCATGGTAGCTAAGCAAGGAATGAGGTGAGCTGCAGTCAGTTGTAACATTATCGAAAAGTAGAGGGGGAAATTTCAAAGTCATTCAAATTGGGTTTTAAAAAAAGGAAGGAGTGGAGGAGGAAAGTTCAAGGTCATCCAAATTGAGTTTAAAAAAAAAAGGAAAGAAGGTCACTCCCCATCAGCCTTGTCGTTGTCTCCTACATCTTCATCCGCATAAGATTCACTGTATGGGTAAATCGGTGACATTGGTGAGTATTGCGGCAAGTGCTGACCGTTGTTGTCCTCCTGCCACAATGTAACTTGCGACCAATCATAGTTGAAATTCATTTGTATTATGATCCCAGGGTTGTCCCGCAGTACTTCTTTCATCCGTTCGCAAATCGTTTCCAAATAGTGAACACTGTCGATGGATAGTGTCCAAACTGTACTCGTTCCAACATCAGTAGTGGAGTCAGCTTGGCTGATGGTGTTGTCCGCCATGGTTGCTTGTCGAACAAGGAATGACGGGTGATGTGATGCTCATGCAGGAACATGGTGAAGTGGTGGGGGGCGTGGTGGAGTAGTGGGGGAAGTTTCAAGGTCATCCAAACGGAGTTTTAAAAAAAGGAAAACCTACAAAGTAACATTGAAACTTACCAACTGATGGTGGCAGGCGTTTTCTTCTGCAACCTTGCCGACACATGTGACTATGCCATACAGTATGAAAAGTACAACCATAATAAGGCCGAACAATAAAAGATAGCCGTTGACTATCATGATATTTTCTGAGTGGATCTGCTTTCTTCTTATCGCCCTCTCCTGCATCCTCTTCTCCAACTCGTGGACGAAGTCACAGCATGCGTGAGGACATCTTTCATCTGTTGGTAGGTTTGCCATTGTTGATGTTGTCGGTTTGGCTGTTGAAGATGGAATGAGGTTTCCAATTGTGATGTGCCATGTACACCAATAGTCAAGTGGTGGGGGTAGCGAAGCAGTGGAGGGGGAAGTTTCAAGGTCATTCAAACTGTGTTTTAAAAAACCTATCTTGTTACTGAGCTCATATGTCAGTAACAAGATAGGTGTTTTGCTCTTTTACTTCTTTAATATAATGAAAAAATAAACATATTCAACAATGGTTAGAACAAGAAATACAACTGCTAGTCAGCTGAAGTAATCCAAGTTGTCCGGCTTGGTCTTCATGGACGTCGGTGAGGAAGCTGTCGAGGAGTGTCCAGGCTCTTCCTTTGGCTGCCGGGTGTTCCGTATATTGCAAGCGTAGACTTGCACATTTATACGGTAGCCTCTTGCCACCATTAGCTGCAACTCCTTGTACAAATCGTTCAGCTCCTGTTGCGTCTTGATAGTCACCTCCTCATAGCTGGCACAGCTTACGTTCAGAGACATCCTGATGTTGCTAGGTTGGCTGCTGGATTAGAAATGAAGCCGAGGCACAGCGCTTGGAGGTATATGAAAAAGTGGTGGGGGTGTTTGCATTCAAACAGGTTTGACTTGTAGCGTGATGGTGGGGGTAACTGTGAAATGCAAAGGTCAAAGGTCAAGGTCACCCGCGAAGTTTAAAAAAAAAATGCAACATATCAATATGTGACAAACTTCACATATTGATATGTTGCATTTTTTTGTCTTTTGTATTTTTTTGTTTTTTTATGGTTTATTTATTTATAAAACATTACAATAACATATGTACAACAGTAAAACTTAAATCTAACACTGCTGCTTGTCGGCGATGTGGATGGTCAACTCGGTGGAATTGCTACCCGTGCAACCGTGGGAAACCAGGTAGAGACAGCCGGGTTGGATGGAGCGCAGATCCTCGTTCTGGAGGAGATGGACGAACCGTTTCGGCAGGTAGACTTGGAACTTGGGCTCATCCCCCGGAGTGAACGGTGCCTCGCTAAGACTGCAGCAGATGGCCTCTCCAACTGTAGTCTCCATCTTCTTCATGGCGTGGATAATGTAGTGCTTCTCGTCTTTAAGTTCGGAACACTTCTTGACGGGTAGTATGGTAGATTTGGAGTGAGCATTGAACTGCTCAACCAAAGTTTGCAGGAACTGGTGAGATGCCATGGTCGAGATACAGATCGTCTTCTTCGTCTTCTTGCTGGGAGATGTTGTCGTCTCGGAATCTCGAGTAATACTCATGCCAGGTCCCGGTCTGATCCTCACTTATATAACCCCCGTTACCCCCACCACTCCCCATTTCCTCACTTTGAAGGTAAGATGCGAGTTTATAGGCGTTTTTTAAAGCGCAATGTCTATCTTTTTCATGTTCTGGACTTTTAGTACAAATACAAACATTTTCCATCGTATACTTGTAATTTTTATCCAATTCCACATCATTAACCGGAACATGAGTAAATCCTTCGATCCATCTTTTCTTTTCCAGCCCCTTTGTGTAAATATTGGTAAACTTGTCTGAAAAGTGATGCATAATGTGATACAAGTCCGTGTAACTTGTAAAACCATCATACCAATCAATATGATGGAAATGTTTTGAAATCCATCTGTTGGTGGTAGCGGCTTTACTAGTTAAAGATGAATAAGAACATGGTGGTTTAAATAAAAACGAATAAGGAACACTTGTATTCATGTCCAAAAACACAAGTTCTTTTATAATGAATCTATCATAATTACCACGAAACGCTTGAAACTCAATAATACCAGGCTTGGACTTTACTTGTTCTTCTTCTTCTCCCTTGTCCATTTTGAAGGTCACACGTCTGCTCATTATGAAGTCAGGAGGTCAACTGATTTCCACACCACGGTAGGTACTGCTTTTATACCAGGCCGTACAGTTGTTGGCGCGTTGGTGTATATTTAACGTGGGCACCGTCCCCAATAGGCCTAACCCCACAAAATGTTGGTTATTGTTTTAGAAACTAACCATTGTCATTTAAGTTTCCATCTTTATATTTTCCTTGTTTTCGTTTTCATCACTAACACTTGATTCTTCTTCTCCATCTTCCTCTTCTTCCTGTTTTACTGATTTCTTATGTAGTTGAGCGTACTTTTCCAATTGTCTCCACATTTGTACTTCATGAGGAACCCTATTGAATATAGAAGTATCCACAGGCCCGTACAATATAGGTGCGTCCGGTTGTTTGTCCAAAGTGTCTTCCAGATAATCTTTAATAATTGAACTTGAAAACACCAGTTGTCTCAAGTATCTTGTTATTGGTTCAGTTGCACAAGTTAGAATAAAAAACTCTTCTCGATTAAGTTGAATCTTGTTATCATGTCTTGTTGTGTCTCTAAACCGCAACTGATGATCACCACGATGTTTAACAATATCGATTTCCACATTTGAATCCAAAAGGCCTACTCTTGTCTTTCTTCCAAACATGTTACTACTTAAATAGCATTCTAGCAGATGCAAGTGTTTCATAAACGATTCCCAAGCAGTGTCCGATTACATTTACATTTAGTGACAATACATTTTTAACAATTCCAGTTAAAGGTGTGTATTTGCGATTTTATCATGTAGAATTAAACAGTATGCAGTTGTATTAGCCGGTATAGCCGCGTTGAATTCCATTTCTATTTTTATATCCACACTTGACGATTTTACCGATTCATTTTGTTTAGAACAATCGATTACAACTATAGGGTAACCATCTAAGTATTTTTCTGGTGATAGTAAAGGTGCATTTGTTTTACCGTAATATGAACTTTGGAATCTTGCATACATATCGTACAATATGCTGTACTTTTTATTAGCGAATGACACATTTAAATTATCGTATGGAAAAAATTGTGAATTTAAATAAACTTTAATATTTTTTAAGTTGCAATGATCAAATTTACCTGCATGTTTGGTGATGGTGTCTCTTCTGCCTGTTTGTAAACCAAATATAATATACCTGGCTCGTTCCACATAATTAGATGTTTTAACAGTCCAAGTGTGGCGATCCGTAGCTGGCAAACTGGGATGTTCATGAAATTCCCAACTTCTAAAAGGAATTACAATATCACGATCAGCCTTTAACTTTCTTAATAGTAGCATTCTATGCTCATCAGCTAATTTAACATGTGGAACTCTCCATACAATCTTGTCTAATGTTAATTTCCATTCTAAAGTTGCATCTGTTGTACCGTCTGGAGCTTTAATAATGTCTTTATCGTTTGAAGATCTCAACAAAACTAATTCTTGTTTAACATTTAATATAATTTTTCTATAATCTTCAGCAAAACCAAGCAACAAACGTAACGGAATATGAAAATCAAAATTTCCATTTGTATCTGGAGTGATTGTGTCTTTTGCAGGTAAAACCCATCCTGCAGGTTGTATTAAATTGGTTTCATTAGGTGATATAGATGTTAATCCCTTTAAAGTTGTTGCAATACCTACTTTTTTAGTGGAATCAACTGTTACACCTGATATTTCATATCTAATTTCATCAAAGAGGAAAGCCATAGGATTATTTATAAATGGAACTGTTGTACCAGTAGTAGTACCGTCCTTTTTAGTAACCTTTCCTTCAATATACAAGTAACTTTCACATGGTAGTGTGTAAATGTCCTGATTTTGTATGGGAATACGAATTTCATCGTTATTGTTTAATTTTGATGAAGTGTAAGGGTTGTGGGTGTGATATTCTTTTTCCCATAGGGTTTCGTCGAATGTCGGACCCTGCGCTATATCCAGTATATCCATAATCGGTTAATTTTAATCCAATTCTCTCTAAGAAACGAATGTTCTCGCGTGTTAACTCCTCCACAGCTGAAGAGCTACTAATGCGGTTTCCCGTAGGTTGTTCGCTTTTAAATGTTAAACCCATGATTTTGTATTAAAGTGTCGATTTTAAATGTAATCTAACCGTAATAGGCTCTTCTCGGAAATCTATCAAGTTACCGTCTTGATCCAATACGTTCAACACGATGTCTGAAATGAAAGTGGTGTTCAACGGTAGATATACCAGGTTTTGTGGTTTTTCAACAATTTTAAATCCAGGTGGTACACTTGGGTAAAAAGTATGTATTATATGGGTATTTGCTCCATCTCTGTAAGCTCCTTGTATAATGTTACAAGTTATGTCTATACTATTGACTTTTAATATTGTTACAGTTTGTTTACCGGAATGTGTTTGATTTGGTTCTAAAATTGCTCCATCTTTGGGAAATCCTAATAAATCACCAATTGAGTTTGGTTGAGTAAAATCTATATAATATTTGGAAGTAATTTCAGCTTTCATCGTATTATTATTACCTTTTAATGTTATATTGTCTTTTCCCATTTTAGTTTGCAAAAATTCATTTATATGATCAATTTCATAGGATCCTGTGGGTAACCTGCACTCTTGTAAGTCTGTAAATTTCCCACTGGCATCTTTTCCTTTATAATAATGCAATAAGTTATTTTTACCTTCCGTAACATTGGGAATAGAGTTGTAAGTTGTAAAATCCAATAGTGCCGCCTCCCAAAATCTTCCTTTTTGCAAGCGTAACGCTGGAAAAAGGATACTTCGTAAAGTGGACGATTTTCCTGTTAATGATACCGTATAGGAAGACATCTCAATAGTGACTGATACTTTTAGCTAGGAATTCTAAACATAAATGGCCGCATATTAATGTGTTATCAGGTTGTTCTCTTTTATAGTTGTAATATATGTTTTTAGCAGATTTAAAGTAATCTTGAAGTTCTTTTGGTGGTGGCAGGTTACCGAAACTATCAAAATAATATACATTGCTATTCAGTTTCTTATAACACACCCAATGGGTGCCAGGCCCTTCAGTATTATCCAAATTTACGATTCCAGTCTCATTTTTCCATATTTTCTTTGGTAAACTGTCCTTCATGAATACTCCGCGAAAAAATGGTATTTTTAAACAGGAAATATATCTGAATAATTCAACATTAGTCAACGCTTTATGTGGTATAACTAATTGATTTCTTTTATTTAATATGCACGATACGGTCTTAGGTATAAGACCTGCCCCGTTTTTTACCATTGACCATATTGTCGGTTTTTTATTATTTTTCTTCGTAGAACGTCTTTTTAGTCTAATATTACCACCATGTTTCTTCATGGTTGATCCTTTTTTATTCCTACCCCTCCTTTTTCCACCTCCTACCGCTGTTTTAGCCTTCATACCTGCTGTTACCGCTAAAGCTGCTCCTTTTTCCGCAATACTAGCGTCACTAGACTTTACTCGTTGCCAAGCTATATTTGCTAGCTTTTTATCAGCGATTGACCTATTTTTTGAATCGGTAAATGTGGAATATGCGATATCGTGTTCTTTACAAGCCTGATCTAACTTATTTATGCCTGGATCGCCTCTTTCCAGTCGTTTTTGCAATTTAGTTCCTGGTCCGCAATACTGATAACCTCCCGGTATGTGAAATTCGTATGGTAAAGCGTCTATTGCTCTGTTTACGATAGATCCTACTGGAATACGATTTAAAGCTTTACTTAACAGAGAAACCGCTGTGGACGTGATACCGCCTCCTTTCCGTATAGTGTCTCGATATGGACTGGTGTAATGAAATGCCATGATTGTCTTTTATATTCGAAAAGCGTAACCTATGTGTTACCTCTATGACAGGTTGCACATAAATGAAGTCATTTATTGGGTTATTTAATTAAATATCAATATCACCCCAATCTGATGATCTAAACTTTTGCGTATTAGGGTTTGTAAAGTATTTATTAAAAATTTCCCGTTTAACCCAATTACCTCTATTGGATTCGGACACCCAACTATGATGTGTACGGGTTGCAATAAGATTGTATACATCAAATAATGCATTTCCTAAAACTTTAATAAGAAAATTAACAGTGACAGCATTATCCACAAGTTCAGGGTCTTTAAGGTCTGTTATACGTTTATTATTACAAGTATACACTTTACTATCCATTTGTGATAATGTGATAGCCTGTCCTACAGTTGCAGCATCATTTTCCTCTCTTCCTTGCGCCAAGTTTTTTATTTTTTTTATTGTTACATGTAAAAAATGCCCAGTAATTATTTGGATCTGGATGTACTGTTTGTCCTAAGGTAGCTGCGTCTCTATCTGCATGACCCCATGACACATTTGATAACCTTCCATACATGCAATCCCAATAAGCGTTTTTGTATGTCAATAATTGAAATTTTTCATTACCTTGAATAAAGTCATCCCCTTGCTTTGATAATAATTCATCTCGTTTTGCAAATCCAGATGTTTCTTGTTTTAAAGTCTCTTTCATTTGACCCACTGTTGCACCATCAGATGGTGCTGAACCATCTTTTACATTTGTCAAACAATTGTCAAGACAATTGATAACTCCCACATCACGTATGACACAATGATCTTTTATATATTTGAGATTTACAGCATCATTTTCATTTTTTGGATAACCTATATCGTTAATAACAAATTTATAAAAAGAAAATCCATCTTTTGTCTTTTCAGGTATCAAGGAATGTAAATAGCGTCTATTTACGCTGTCTTTTGCATCTTTAGGGTCATCTACGTTGGATATACGTTTATTGTTAGCACTATACGTTTTCCCATTGAATTTTAACGTATTTTTTAATTCAGATGCCAAATAACCTTTGTTTATTGCATCACCGTTTTGATTTGGTTTACCAACGTTGATAATTCTATGATCTTCTGCGTCATATGTGTTATTTTGTAGTCTTAATGTTGGCAATATCTTTTCCTTTAATATTTTTAAATTTATTGCATCGTTTTCATCCGTAGGATCTTTTATGTTTTTTAAACTTTTATTACTCATATCATAATCTCCATCAGGTGTTTGTGGTAAACCAGCACTTCTTTTTAAACTATTCGCATAATATAACCCATCCGAGGAGTAACGTCCGAACTTGTCGACACTCATGATGCAACTGAATAGTAATCTAGGGAGTAACGCATTTTTATGAGATTACCCCACGGTTTCGGAGTTCATCCACTAAAGCCACCCATTCGTTTTCCAATCCAGTATGACCCGCTTCTTTAGCTTCATGTATTAGTTTCATTCTATCCACCAATTTATTGATATTATTGTAATAAATCACATTTGTGTTATATAGTTTCTTCATTAAACCTGTACCTGTAACAGATTTGTTTCTTTTTATTGGTTCTGGAGCACTTATATCCAAAGTGGATGACACAAACCTTCGTTTTACAGGTTTTCTTGGCATTATCGGCATTGGTTGTCTTCTCGTTGTCGGTATTAACTTGGATACAAATTCTCTATATTTTAAAGACCTAGATCTAAAAACTGGTTGGTCAGCTAAATACTTCCTCCTGTATGCATTGGTGTGTTCCAAAATCTGTTTATATGCTTCCATGTCTTCTTCTTTAACTAACAATTCTAAAGGCTTTTTTTCAAATAATAATTCAAATAATCCTCTTGTGCCCTTATATCTTTGATTACCAACAATAATATTATCATGTTCATCAATGTTTACCGGGCTATTACCAACCATTAAACCTTCTTCTGTTAATCTTACTCCATAACTATGGTAGTTTTTATTAGGATTTATTCCAGCTAACATTTTTATCATGTATTTCCTTCCTAAAGGTCCTTTGTTATGAATGTTTTCACCCAACAAGCTTATGTTTGACGGACCTTCCCTTGCTTCTTCTTCTTTTTCCTCTTCACTAGCAGTTGATACATCTTCATGTCCTCTTTTAGCTTTTACTTCATATAATTCTCTTATACCACTATAGTCTGGTGATTCTAGCTCTCTTTCAGGTTCTCCACCGGTAAAACCACTATATGTAGAGGATTCCAGGTCTTCATCACTAAAATCTTCTGATTTTACATTTTCTCTTTCAAACTTTGTAATAGGTGCAATTGCATCTCCTTCCAAAACGGGTTTAGCAAATTTTTTGTTTAATTGTTTCAAGGGTTCAGTAATAGGTTTAAAAGTAGATTCAAGAAATTTCTCCCTTTCGCTAATACCTAATTTTAATGCTCTGTTTTTATCTCGAATAGAATCACTAAGTGATTTTATTTCCTTTTCTTGGTTAACCATGTTTGTAGCAAGACGTGTTGTACAACAATGAATGTTTTACATCATGATCAGTGTATTAGTATAAATTTATCAAATCCTATCCTGTATCGACCATTGTTTAGCGGTTGTTCCTTCATAATTGTTAAAAACCCATACTTTTCAGCCCAAGCCTTTCCACACAACTCTTTAAATCGTTCAAATGGCATATCCGCACTTACATGGTCATAATATATGTGTTTTAGGTTGGTTTCATCCTGTTTAAATACAATTAACATGTTTGCATTGTCTCTAATGAGCTGTTTTGGTATTTTGCTGTAAGTTTGACCAATATAAATGCTATCTATGTTGTTATGTCGACCCATGGCGAAGTAATTTCTTATTGTATTTTGATTTTCACAAGATACATCGTCAAATATAAATACTGAGAATGGTTTAGCCTCTTGTGGTTGCATGACACTCTCGCTTGCGTTAAATTTAAAATATTTAACTTCAGGCACATTATTGAGTATTTGTTCCAATAACTGATATTTTGGTTGTTGTAGTGACTTTGAAAATACATATAAATTATTAATACGTAATCCTTTAGGGTTTGTAATCAAATTGAATACTACATTTGTTTTTCCACAATTGGAAGGACTGGTAACTAGACAACGAACCGTGTTTGGTAACAAAACACCATGTTTCCCAGTATTGAATTGAGAACCATCCACTGTGAGTTCATCTATATTATTAATAGTAAAATTGTCTTTTTGCGGTATTATCTCCATCCTTTGTAATGGTTCAACCCAAAATGATGCTCTATCGTTATATTAGATCCTTTTTAGGTATCCATGAATCTTCCGTCTTATTAAATCCTAACCATCGTACTTTAACCTTATCTTTTTTCCGTTGCAACACCTTTTCAACTAAATATACATCACCTACTGTTGACTTTAACATTTCATGTCCATAAAACCCTCCTTCCAGCAATTGTCCTTTATTATCTTTTAAAATGTAAGTTTCTGGTATTGTAGGTTGCACCTTAAATACGATAAATACCTCATTTGTCCAGTTTGGAAGATATCTTTTACTAAATACACCTTTGTATTTGCTTATTCGCACTTTATCACCAACATTATACCTTTTAGGCTTTAGTTTTTCAATTTTTGGTTTAGTATTCATTTTTATACGTTTTAATACAAGTTTTTCATTTTTATTAGTCACTTGGCTTGGTTTCATACCGATAGTTCTATGAAACTTGTTATTGTAATCGCTTATAAGTTTTGGTAACATATCAAACCATACGTGTGATCCTCTGTTGGAAAACATCTTATACATGGCACCTTTTAAAGTTCTGTTAAATCTTTCAATTATTGATGCTTTTACCTCTGAATTGGTTGAGTAATGGTTAATGTTATGTTTTTTCATTAAATTTGCAAATTCCTTATTAAAATATTCTTTTCCATCATCAGTTTGTAAATGTTTTATAGTATGTTTGTCTCTTTGTATAGCTGTTTCCATTGCTTTTGTAACACTTTTGCCACGTTTATCTTTTAGTGGTAAAGCATCTGCCATTTTTGAAAAACAATTAATAATAGTCAATATGTATTTAAATCCTCTATTTTGTTTACTGTAAGGAATCATTTCGATTAAATCCGCTTGATATAAATCATTTATTCCTTTTATCACTGTATTTCTTCGCGGAAACTTTCTTCTTGCAGGTTTATGAAGCTCGTTGACAATTTCTTGCTTCAAGTTCTTCATATTGCAGGTTTGAATGTTTCATGTATCACATGTATAATCACAATGAATGTTGTCTTAAATATTCACATGATTTATATAGGTCAAGGTCATCCAAACTTGTGTAAAAAAATGGGGAACACGGCGTTGGACTTGCCGTGTTCCCCATTTTTTTACGGAAGGAGAAAGGAATAAGGTCGAAGTTGTAGAAGGACGAAGAATAGGTTACTAGTTGATAGGGTTTAGAGAGTAGTGGCCGAAAGGAAGAGTATGGATTTTATCCGGCATAATATGCCTTTTATCATCTTGAGCTGATAGTGCTCTTTTAACTTCAGTGACACTGTAGACCTCATGTTTAAAGCTTCTGATAGTGTTGAACGTTGCAGACATTGTAGAATCTTCAAACAAGCAGGTCTTGTAATGGTCAAATGTCACATGTTTCTTTAAGTATGATGTTTTGACTCCTTTAGCTTTCTTCACTGTCGGTATGTCATTTTCCATATACATCTTGAAGGAATATAATTTGGACATCAGCGCAACTATTTCCTCCAAAGGCATTCCATTTGCTTCATCTTTAAATTTTCCAATTACTTTTTTATTCTTTTCATTATAATTTGGATGGTTCTTTGGATAGTCAGAGAAGTCAAAGTCGTCTTTGTATGGGAAACTCCTTAGATCTTCATACATGTCCAAAGTCTTTATCCAGTAGATGAACGCGTCGGTATCCATGTATGCAACTCCAATGTTGTCTCTTCCGTAGTGTTTAACCATTTTGTTGTAATGGAAATCATACATCAGAGTTTTACTTATATCCAAAATCGACATTCCAATGTATAACGGACGATCCATCACTATTGTTGTTTTCTTCATACTAACGGCGACTAGATCTTCGTTTATAATCATGGATGTTCCAAAATTTGGTTTTTGCACTAATTTTTCCAATTTCCTAGGATCACTTACTAATTTTACAATCTTGTGTTTTCTTTTGTTTTCTAAGGTCTTCCCAAAGATGGCGTTGTTCATCAATTTGTAAAAGTCCTTTTCAAATGCTGATGTTGCTGCTGCTCTTCTTGTAGTGTTGGAATCAATATATGGTTTCAACCAACAAGACTGGGTGAATTCAATTGCTCTATGAATTCTTACTAAACGTAGACCCAATTCAAGAGCTTGTTGAACTACCCAGTAGTGAGCCACATACCGATCTTTATTCTCCAAGGTCATCATCAATTTTGGCCATCTTACTGTTGGTGAAACTTCAGTCTTGGCTAAGAGAGGCAAGTCGTAGTGATGATCATGAAGGTGCTCTGGATATTCAAAATCACAGTCCAAAATATAACCTTTTTGACCATTTTTTGGGATCTGTGAGATGTCGCCGATGGTGGCCGGGTCGATCCATTTGAAGTCAGCGTAAGGAAGCGGATTTGACATTGCCCAACCATAAAGGTTGTTTGCGTCAAAGTAGCCAAGGTAGAGTGATGGTTGTCCCTCGTCAAATCCTGGGATGTACTTGTTGTTAGCTTTGACATGACGTGTTACAGCTTGTGTCAAACCGCCTCGTACACCAGATTCTATCATGAGCACCATATCAATATCTGTTAGAAGTTCCAATCGACAGTTGGTTGACTTCAGCATAGCTTGCCATGCTAATCCTGGAGATGTGTAGGAGTGCAGAGGGTCCAGTCCATAGGCGGAGAAGCAGGTGTTTCGAAATTCTTCCATCACATCGCACAGCAGAGTTACGTCCAATTTTATGTAAAAGTCAGAATATTCCCCTAAGGTTTGAATGTTAAGTTGGTTCCAAACATTACAAGCATGATTGTAGTCTTCAACGGTGATATTTAACTTGCTATTGAAGGCTTCAATCGGTGGCAGACTGGTTTCTTCAAATTTTTCTGCAGAAGTTATGTAATCATAGGGGAACACTCCGTTACGCATTACTAAGTCCAATTTATCTTCAGGTACAATTTTGCTGGTTTCTTTTAAGTCTTCTCTTCTTAGGTTCTCAGACAATTTGCTCAAACTAGATGACATAAATCTATAAGAGTCTACGAAGCGAAGTTTAATTTTACCTACTGTTTTTGAGAAACTGATGTACTTCTCCAATGTTTCAGCTAATACTTCAATTTTTCCATCATCCCGTCCTAACTCTGGGATCATGAAGTGGGAGTCATAGCCGCTAAGATTGTGTAACACGACAGGGATAAAGTTTGGTAGTTTGTAATTTATATTGCATGAATTACAAGCAGCTCCTCTGTATAACCCTGTCAGGTGATCGTGATCTCTTACTTTTTGATTTTCTTCACTGAAACTCTTCTTGCATAAATAACATCTTGTTGCTGAATTGTATTCTTCTTGTTGATTTTGGTTCAAAGGTTCCATAGGTAAAACATTACCGAATAAGCGTTGCACCTTTTCAGCAATATCATACAACTGGTCTACAAAATACTTAGCGGCTTTTTCCCCACAGTAGAGTATTGGAGTGGATGTTAACCCATAGTCTTGCAACTGTTCTTCAGGCAAAGTGGATTTCACCAATAAGCAAAAACTGTTAGGTTGATGCAATTGATATTTGGTTCTTCTAGTCACCTCACCATTCGGAAGCTCCTGTGGTACTAACGTGGATTCGAAATCTGCGTAGACGGCTACTGGAATCCGATATTGGTGAACTGTTTTGTTGAATTGGATGAACGCTCGAGATGGCGGTGGCAGACTAATCTTCACTTCATAGTTGTCATTACAAAGTCTTTGATGTTCCATCAACCACTCCGATCCTCCACGTCTCAAGTCTTTATTTGTGAAACAAAAGCATCTCTTACACACTGTTACTCTAATTTTCTTTTTAGTCACTTGTCGTCCAACCAAAGTTTCAAAGTTCTTGATGTAAACATAATGTGATATTTCACCTTTGGTCAATAGCAGCAAATCTGTATGATTTTGACGTTCAGTCTTTGTAACTCGTAACGGGTATACATTATTTGATTCGTCTAAACCAAACACATTAACTGAAACTCCTGGGTTTTTTCTTTCGAATTTAGCAACATCATTAAGACTAACAGGATACGACATACCTTGGAAGTTATAGCGGTGTTGAACAGTTTCGTATGCTACGCTAGGTCTACAGGGATGGTCTTCCACATATTTTGCTAACATTGCATACCGGAAACATTCATTATCCTCATTTTTCACATTGATACATGATTTAGTATCTTGGATCACCTTTGGTAGAGGGATAAAGCTGCTACCTCTCATACCATATCCATGCTTGTGAACCCTCACATCCATACCTTCAATCGATGATAGCGTCCAGCCAGATCCTCTTCCTTCGTGTTCTTGGAGTTTCATTAGCAGTTCATTCAAACATTCTTCTAAGATTTCGTTGATATCAGATGTGGTTGTAAGGGTTCGGTTTTTAGCAATGAATGCTCTCGGTGAGTTTTCACCATTGGTATTAGTAAACATAGCCTCCAACACCAATCCAAATTTAATAAAGTTCAATCTTGCCAATTCTTCCATCAATGTTTTTACAACTAGATTTTTAGCTTGGGTTATAAAGTTTTCCAATTCCAATTGCACATTATTAATTTTGAAATGAGTTACAACTGGTCCTGGCAAGGCTGTGGTGCGCAGTTGTCTTATATCTTCCACTTCTTCTGTATCCTCTTCTTCCATATCCTCTTCTTGGGTACGCAGTTGTTTTACATCTTCCACTTTTTTTTCTTCCATTTCCTTTTCAATAAATCCTCCAGCTGTAGATGGTCCAGCTCCGGCAAATTGAATAACACTTGGTCTTCTTCTTTGCATTAACTGTAAATAGCTAGCCCAGTCCTTCTGCTTCTGGGGTTTTTCCAAAAACCGATCAATCGCATCCAAGTCTTCTTCACTTACTACAATCTCTTCTTTTCTGTTCTCTTCACGATGCAATTCTCGGTGTAACTGTAGATAGCTATCACAGTCGTCCATCTGCTTCTGGTAGTTTTCCAATAACCGATCAAACGCATCCAAGTCTTCTTCACTTACAACAATCTTTTCTTTTCTGTTCTCTTCATGATGCAATTCTCGGTGTAAAACAAAGATATCTTCATCTTGGAAAAACTCACCACAAATATCGCAAAGAGCCATTTTTTTACAGTTTGGCTTTGAGTGTGCACTCGGTGAATGTCCAAGCAATAATGAGCGGCGCGCTCAACCGGGTCCCTTTATACCCGAGGTTGAAGGGTGGGGGAAGATGACGTCATATACATCCGGTTTATCAATCATTTAGTAAATTTGGCTTTTAAACACCCATTTTCAATATATTCTTCAACAGGCTTGATAAACCAATAATGTTTGGTCTAAATCCACTACTTTGTACAAATTTTTTGAAAGATGTCTGTTTGAGCAAGTTTATGTGGAACAAGGTCACTTGGAATTATTATTTTTAGCGGGGATAGAGCCATGGTATAGAAGTGGTGTATCCATCCAATTGGTTTGCCCTTTTTTATACCCCCCACAAACTATGCATTTATGTGGGTCAAGGTCGCGTAAAGATACCCTTTGAGCGGGGGATAAACCACTAAGCAGCATGCTAGTCCATTGCCGCAAAGTGATCTATCCCCCGCTCTGTTCTACAAAAACCTCAATCAAGTCCAAGTTCAAGTCCTAGTTTAACACTTGGTTGGGAGAATTACATTAGTTTGATACTTATTTCTACCGTTACACTTGCTCCATTCTCAAAAAGATATAAATAATATAATCCTGGGTACTGTTCTTTTTCACGTCCTGCATGTTCCTTATTAAAGTCGCAGGCCAATCTTTTTGAATATTCATTATGAAACACTTCTCTTACACAAACAAGAATTTTTTCTTCGAGAAATTTCACTTGAATTGTTGTTAGTTTGCTTACATCATCCTTGTCTATCAGGGGTAGCTTGTAGGTGAAAGTATTTGGTGGTAGTTTGTGCGTTCTATCAAGTAAACAACAAAATTTTTTATACAATTTCTGCTCATTGTCTGTAATACTATTAATACCAAACAGATTATAGTACGAAGGATCATAAGGTATACGACGATACATTTTCAGAACCGGTCAGCATAAGCGCTGGAGCTAAAATGAGAAATGCGTGCAACCCGGCCGCCTTATATCCCCACCGGGTGACCACGCCCAAGGTACCGGGGGGGGGGGGGGCACTTCTCGTCCGGAGAAAAAAACTTTTTGGTCAGGGTCAAAAATTTTTCCCAAAAAAAAGTTCGGGGGGGGGGCACTTCTCGTCCGGAGCAAAAAACTTTTTGGTCAAGGTCAAAAATTTTTCCCAAAAAAAAAATTCGGGGGGGGGGGAGGGGGGGGAGGGGGGGGTTATTTCTATATTTAGGTCAAGGTCACGAAAAAACTTTAATAAAAAATTAAGCCCCACCTGGGGCACTTGGGTTGTCATCGCTGTAGCCTCCGAAGAGACCCAACTATGACAACAAGGCAACATCCAATGTCGTGTACCCTTCGCCACGCGAGACTTGTAAACATTTACTGCATTGTCTTTTCAATAGCTAACAAAGATTCGTTTACATAATTTTGAGTTTCCATGAGGAAACAAACTGAGGACACCCTAATGGCTTACGTCCTCGGTCCGAGTGCAGAGGCCGCCGCAACCTTTTGCATGCCAGCGTACAAACGGACATACTCCCACAACCCCAGCCGCAACCTGTTGCATGCCTGAGAGGAGCCTAACAATACTTCAAACTGACTTTACACGGGGGCCTACTCCCGTAACCCTATCTTTAATATTTTTAATTTAGCAATGCTGTAAATTTTTACAAGTCCTTTGTGGGTCAAGGCCACACGGACATTAAAAAATTTCGGCCCCCGTACATCCATGGCGAACCACGAATGTTCGGGGGCCTTGGGGACTAAAAAACACAAATAGCTAACAAAGATTCATTTACATAATTTTGAGTTTCCAGAAGGGAAACTAACTGAGGACACCCTAGTGGCTTACGTCCTTGGTCCGAGTGCAGAGGCCGCCACAACCTTTTGCTTGCCAGCGTACAAACGGACATGCTCCCACAACCCCAGCCGCAACCTGTTGCATGCCTGAGAGGAGCCTAACAATTATGAAAAGTGGCTTTGCACGGGGGCCTAATCCCGTTCCCTATCGTTACAATTTACTTTGAGCATTGAAAAAGCTCAAGGGGGATTGCTAAAACAAGCGTATACACTTTAGAAAACTATAACACACTTACAACACACAATTGAGCTCAACGTAGTCAATGCTGGAACAAGCACATACACATTAAAAGCATATGACAAACAAGACACAAAGGATAAAAGACACACAGGAGATATAGGGTACAAGTAAAACACTCTCATATAAAACAATTCCCAATACCCAAACGCAAGCGCAATATCTTAGAACTAATACAAGTCTTAAAGTTAGAGTAGACTTCGCTAAACACTGAAAGCGCCATTCAGTGTTTAGTGAGGCCTATGACGGTCCGTCCCGATCGTTCACGTTCAACGCGTGGGAGCGGACTGCGAGCCGGCTGTGGTCGGGCCGCCTTATATCCCCACCGGGGCTGCCACACCCAGGATATCAGGGGTGGGGGAGGGGGTGGGGGTGGGGGTGGGGGTGGGGGTGGGGGAGGGGGGGGCTCGCACTTTTTGTCGGGGGGGGGGGGGGGCTCGCACTTTTTGTCGGGGGGGGGGGGGGGTCAAGTGGGTCAAGGTCACCCACTACACTTCTACTCTAAGTGTTGGCTATACCCCCACCACAACTGAGTCCCTAGGCTGCACAACACCGCTCCGCCAGTATGTCTCCAGCTTCCATGCGGTGCGTCTCGCTGTTCTCTAACTCTCTATATGTAAGTATTTTTACAAGTTTTGAATCTAGGTCAATACACTTTAACTCTGGGACAATATCGACTTGTACTATTTCTGTGTTTTGACTCAAGGTCATCACACTTTAACATGTAACTTTAAGGTAGCACCGAAACGGTGCTACCCGGCTTGACATTTTCAAGTTTCCCAAGGTCATCGCAATTTCCCCCACCACTTCCCATATACCTAGAGTGCGCGGGGCCGGACAGTCAGTCGCTCGGTGTCTGTCGTAGGGTGCGCATCGCGGTTGCAGTAATGGTTGAATGGGGGCTTCTTGGCCAGTTCAAGGTCACCCGAGCGGTGTCACATGACGGTTTAGGCAGAGTCACGTTGCAAACTTCAAGTTTCCTCGGCACTTTTGCTGTTTCTCATCGCAAATTCGCTCCAAGTCGTCAAGGTCAAGGTAACTGTGACTGAAACTCGGAGCTTCGTGCGAGAAACAGCAAAAGTGCCAAAAACTTTTAGGTTTCAGCGTGACCTTGACCTTTGTGACATCGATGACGTCATCTTGGTGACGTAAGGGGTGATGACGTCATCAGCACGTCATTTCTGTGACGTCATGGGTGTGACGTCATGGATGTGACGTCATTGGTGATGACGTCATCGCTCGGGTGACCTTGAACTGGCCCAGAAGCCCCCATTCCCCACTACTCTAATACAATGTTTGTATACATTAGCTTCGCCCCCTTGGGAACAGAACCCTTCACTTGTATAAAAGAAAACCAGTATATGGGGGCCGAGCATTTGATCGGTAAACTCAAGCAGTAGCCGAGACTAATATTCTTTATAGTAATATCAATTACAGACAGTGGGGTGAAATGCTCAGTGCAAAAAGGCTTAGGCTATTTCTGTTTAAGACGAGCTCGTTCGCTTTCAAGACGGGTTCGTTCGCTTCGCTCACTCGCCTTTCAGGCTGCTTCAATATAGGCCTACAGGTGCTGCACTCTGGTGTATCTATTTTTTAAACATATGTTGAACCTTTATTACGTTGTTTCTATTTATTTGGTTAACAGATTAATCCATAGTACTTTTGCTTTTAAATTCAAACGCAATTCTACAAATTCATTAGTTATTTTATACTTTTACATAACTTATTTTTTTAAATATTCATAATCTGCAGTATGAAGTACAGTTTGAAATATGTTCAATTTTTTTATTTTTTATTTTACATTGGTACCATTTAATAATTTTGTAACTGGCTGCAATACAAAACCACATGTTTCTACAAATTCATTAGTTATTTTATACTTTTACATAACTTATTTTTTTAAATATTCATAATCTGCAGTATGAAGTACAGTTTGAAATATGTTCAATTATTTTTTTTATTTTACATTGGTACCATTTAATAATTTTGTAACTGGCTGCAATACAAAACCACATGTTTATACTGGAACACGTGGTTTGCACTTTGACAGGAGTCATCTGTTTTCACCATTTCTTTGTTTTGATTTTTAACTCCTTAAGACCAATGTTAAATTTTTTTAATTTCAATTAAAAATTATAAAAAAGTAACATTTTTTGGCATTTAGACCTGTATTTATATTATTTTTATCCCAAAACTAAGTTATTTGCAAAGTTGGAAGAAAATCGGTCAACCCGTTTTTGAGATCCGTATACAAACATACATACATACAAATATACCTTACTCATATTAGAGAGTATAGGATATAAGGCAAGGTGAACAAACTTAAACATTCAGATTTGTAATGAATTGTTTATCTACTTTGTCATAGTTTTAATAATTGAGGACAGAAAAAGTCAAAACAGCGAAATAGTAAATTCATAAGAAATGTTATTAAAAAGGAATATCATCTAAGTGTCATGTATAGGGAATTAATTTAGAACAAATATGACGGGTTATGGTGATTCTGTAAAATGGTGGTCAATCAAAATCAAATCATAATAAACAGGTGCTGTAAATAGAATTAAATGTGTACGCTTGCATGGACTTAAAGGATCACAAAAATAGACTGATGTAAATTTTAATAGCTGTGTAACAGCCTCCGCAACGTTGTCATTTATGGTTAAGTTTACCATGTGTAACATAGTATAAAAATATGGTTTTGGATGGATTTGGTAACAATGAACATTTTGTAACAATCTGAATTATGGTGGGGACAGAGGTAAAGTAATCCGTTTTTCATGTCTTGGGAGGTATAGAAATGCAAATAATAATGGTTTTGGGTCTTCACAGAAAACTTGTCAAAAAAAAAAAAAACTTAACTGCTCAAAATACAGAACATACTAAAATATGTATTAACAATTAAATTAACATGTAAATGGCTTCATGGGAGTGATCACTCCCATACCGAACCCTCCTGGTGGGTGCGATCGCTCATAAGCTCCAGTGCAATACTATGTATTTATTTTTAAATCAGAATCTGAGCAATAAATCTAAATCTAAATCTTTTTAATGATTTTCAGTTCTTAGTATAAGACAACTTTTCATTAAAACTTTACTTATGTACATTAACATAAACAAAGAAAATATTTTTGTGCCAGCGCAACATCACTATACAACACGCAGTAATATTAATATCGGCCTCTCTGCATGTTGGACACGGCTGGGAAGCTGTTCGAGAAGCTGATCCGTTCCCGCCTGACTTCTGCCGTGGAAGCTGCCGGGGACTTATGCCCCCGTCAGTACGGCTTCAGAAAGGGACGGTCAACGATCGACGCTGTCACCGAAGTTCAGAGAGCTGTGGAGAGAGCCGAGAGCCACAACCATTTCTCCCGCCGAGTGCTTCTTGTTACGCTTGATGTCAAGAATGCCTTCAACTCGGCGAGGTGGGTCGATATGTTGGATGCGCTTCGCAACACCTTTCGTATTCCTGCATATCTGTTGCGGCTCATCGAGGATTATCTACGCTCTCGAAACCTGATTTATGACACGAGGGATGGAACGCGGACGGTGGAAGTCACTTCTGGTGCCGCACAAGGTTCAATACTCGGCCCGGATCTCTGGAACGTTGCCTATGACAGCCTCCTGAGGTCCGAGATGCCTGAGGAAACCACTTTGGTTGGGTACGCCGATGACGTCGCAGCTCTCATAGCTGCACGCAACGTTGAGCTGGCAAAACTAAAGTTGAAGCGAGTCATGCGTGTGGTCAACACCTGGATGTCAGATCACGGTCTCTCGCTTGCTCTCAGTAAGACGAAGATTGTGATCCTCACGAAGAAGAGGATCGACACCGTCGTCCCACTCCGAGTGGGAAGGGAGGTGGTCACATCAACTCGTGCCGCCAAATACCTTGGGGTTATGGTGGACACCAAGTTAAGCTGGAGGGATCAGATCTTCCGTACGGCGGACAAGGCCGCTAAGGTAGTCACTTACCTTAGTAGGCTGATGGCCAATGTCGGGGGTCCCCGATCCAGCAGAAGACGTCTGTTGATGTCCGCGGTCCAGTCCGTGCTCCTTTACGGGGCAGAGGTGTGGGCAGGCGCTCTAGATAAGGAGTGCTACAGGTTGCGACTCGCCCGGGTTTAGCGTCAAGCTGCGCTTCGGGTGTGTTCCGCCTACCGGACAGTGTCCGAGCCTGCCGTCCTGGTGGTCGCCGGAGTCATCCCTGTCAAGCTCTTGGCAGGGGAGAGGAAAGCGATTTATCAGAGACAAGGCGAGATCGGCAAGGACACGGCAAGAACAGAAGAGCGCTCCCGAACCTTCCAGCAGTGGCAACACAACTGGGAGCACGACACCCGAGGACGATGGACTGCGCGACTCATCGAGCAGGTCCAACCATGGGTAGAAAGGCGGCATGGCGAGGTGGACTACTTCCTCACGCAGTTCCTGACAGGTCACGGTTATTTCAAGTCGTACCTGAACCGGATTGGCAAGACCGGTTCACCGGATTGCATCTACTGCCCGGGCGTTCCCGATGACGCGGAACACACCTTCTTCCGCTGTTCGCGTTGGGAAAGGCCCCGCCTGGAGGCCACAAGAAAACTCGGTGTTTTTTCGTTGGACACGGTCTGCCAAAAGATTATGGAGGATGAGGGCAACTGGGATTGTTTGTCACAGTTCGTCCGGGGCATCCTCCTGGAAAAGAAAACCGATCTGGACCGCGAAGTGGCCCAGATCCCTTGATCGAGCGGCTGGATAAGGAGCGAGCCCCACGGGCGCAAGCCAAATTTAGGCCTAGCCTGACGTAATGTGACAAACAATTCCAGGTTAGATTCCTAAAGAGTAGAGGAGGTTTTTTAGTGGGTAAACCCGTTTTTAGGGAAGCCCCACACTACAGGCTGGCCACCTGTGTGCGTAATGCATTTTTCCGCCTCTCCCTCAAAAAAAAAAAAAAAAATATTAATACAGTACACTCTCGTTCATCGGAACTAATGTGGCGGACGACCAGTTCGGATGTCAAGAAATTCCGATGAAGCGGAGTCCGTCGTGAGTCATCATTTTTGCCCCTACGGTGACCTTTCGTGATTGTATTCACTCTTGTTTTTAAGATAACACAAGAGATGAAAATAAGGCACTCAAACTTTGAACATGGTAACAATGAACCTATAGGAATAAAAACAACACAGGAAATAAAGATCCAAAATAGTTATTCTCATATTCCATATTCATTTCCACTCATATTCCAGCAGTCATCTGACTTCCACGTAACACAGGTGCAGTCGCGATGCGAGACAGACTGAATGACAGTTTGGGAAGCGG
Source organism: Neoaliturus tenellus (assembly GCA_030545055.2). Taxonomy (NCBI): domain Eukaryota; kingdom Metazoa; phylum Arthropoda; class Insecta; order Hemiptera; family Cicadellidae; genus Neoaliturus; species Neoaliturus tenellus. The sequence continues at coordinate 61,424,686 of CM061532.1, forward strand.
TTGAAACGGATGTTCACTTCCTGCCCCCTTCCTCTTTCTATTTTCGTGCGAATACTCCACGGCCTTGTAAATCACATCGATGTGTACAGATTATGGAAAACGCCTGATGATGTTTAATGCAAAATGTGATACTTCACTGTTGTGCGGATAGAACGAATGGAAATTGAAGGCGCTAAAACAAAAATATTATTTATTTCGTAAGAAAAAAAATTAATGATATCCAGATTTTCAGTTTCGATTAAGCGGAGTTCCGATGTCGCCGAGTCCGATGAACGAGAGTGTACTGTATCGGATTTGTATTTCCTAGGCTCACTCATTCTTATTTAAAACACATACCATTTTATCAATGCCATATTCTTTATAGAAATATTCCAGCAGAGATCAGATTGGCTGAGAGTGATAGTGTTGCAGTGTATAAGCGTCGTATTACCAATTGGCTTTCAAATATGGGGTGGGACCAAGCTGAAGCTCTGCTTCGTTCTCATTATACTTAAATTCAACTAGGCTTAAAGTAAATTAGTACTTGATCAGTAATAGTTTTTTTTTGTTTTGTTTAATAATATATATTGTTTAATAATGTTTATATAATGTCAGGTTAGGTAGCCTACATTGTTATAAATAATTTTTATCAGGGATTTATTATACCATGTATTAATTTATGTATTTTTTAGTGTCACTATCATCAACTTTTTTATTAATATATGTATTTTTTATTTAATTTTATTAAGGTTTTAATAATTTAATTAATTGTGTATATTTATGTTCCTCTTTACATTATCAACAAAGTGAAGTGTGTGACCGGTGACCGACTCATTCCCAGCCACAGACCTGGAGTCTACTTGGGAATTATTTATTTCCTATGTATATGCACACTGTAATTATTGTAAATTGTTGTAAGGAATAAAGTTTGTTTGAATTTGAATTTGAATTTGAATTTGAAAGGCATGCATGGCACTGCTCAGTAGTATATTGTATTTAGTGACCCCGAGGATTTCCCCTAGACAGTGCTGCTGCTACTTCAGGCGTGGAGGTTTGAATAACTAAGGATGGCGATGAGCTTCATGAAAAATCGTACAGCCACAAACGTGTTAATTCAAATGGAGTATAATTAAAAAAAAATATATATTAAAAGTAAGAAAAGAAAAAGAAAACTTAGCCTTCTTCATGCTTATAGATGGCCAAGTTCTCTCTCCACTTTTTTTCCATCCAATACACTTTGTTCATTTATTTTTATTGAATTCACAAGTGAACCGCTAAAATAATGAAATATTTTTGCATCAAGCCCAAGACTGGGGAAAACCGTTCTAATGTAATAGACAAGGAATATCTCATTAGCGGATAAAACAATGTATTTTTTACACCCATTAAGTCACTAGCACGATAAAAAAACAGGTGGTGCATGCTACTCTTATGGACATCAGATGGATTACATCACTGCCCTGAACCAAAAGCGGCATTATGAAACATAAAATAACAGCCCTTCTTTTTTATTTATTTACCTTGTATAATCTATAAGAACGAAAAGGCCACAATACAAGGTAAATAAATACAATTATGTTCTTGTAACTGGGTAAAATAAATAAAATAGCCCTTCTTTTTTGTTATTTTCCGCAGTTCTGCATCAAGCCACAGTTTATTAAATTTACCTTGGTGGGCAGCCATTGTACACCTAACAACTAATCAACATTCTAGAACAAAAAAGAAAATTTATGACAGTATATTGAATTGTAGTACATTTGTGGAAAATCCTGAAAAATGCTACAATAGTCGGGTTTTCGGCTGACTAGAGCATTGAAAAGAATACTCAAATCCATTATTGGGACGTACTTTCCTGACTTTTCACCTATTTCCCTGACTTTCCCCTTGCTTTCCAGAATGTGGACACCCTGTGGTTGCTATGATCACAGTGAACTAGACAGAACTATTTCTTTAGTAAGATATTTCTTATGATTGTAATATCATACCATCATCATTTGTGCCTTGTCGTGCACTTTCGGCTACAACTTCTTGCTTTATCTGAGGTGGATTTTCTTCCAGCTCCAAGAAAGAGGTTTCCTCCTCATGATCTATGCGAGGTTTCTTCTCACCAGAACCTCCATCCGTTGCATCAGAAGTGCCCTCTACTGCTCCAGTTGGGGGTTTTGCTCCTGCAAAAATAGAAATTATACAAATCAGGATAGTATTATTTGGTGGTGAAGAAACTCTGAAAAAAGGAAGATGAGGATGGTTAGATTATGGAAAAAAATCATTTATACAACTACAGTAGTAAATTATTATTATTAAACAAGTAAAAATGACTGAAAAGAAATTGCAAAAAATCATGAAATGGCAATTTGAAATGTCCGATAACATGTGGATGGTTAAAAATTTATCTGAATAAAAAATACTTAGAATATTTTTTGTTCCTAACACATTAAAAATATTGTAAAGATTTATAAGTTCAACGTTGCATTACTTGTTAAAAGACAAGGTAGGAGAAGATATATTTTTAAAGAATACAAGAACATCTTTATCAATAAAAATAAGACAAACCTTTAGCTTTAGCCCCAGCAGCATCTTGTGCCCCTACAAAAGTTCTTTTCAACTTGTCCTTGCGAGATTCCCTGAATTCCTCAGCCACTTCTCCAGCCAGTTTGTTCACCAAATCCATTGTTTTCTGTGGGTACCTAAACAGTAGTAATCAGTTTAATCAAGACTTTTCAGATATTAATTTTAAATTTTGACACATAGAGGATGCATTTTCAATGATGGAAAACACTTAATAGAGTACCAATAAAAGATTCATACTTAAAATTAAATCCAAATTTCTTTATCCACAAAACAACAAGATTTTTAATTGTGTCAAAATATTACATTTTAATTTGTCAATATATATCTTAGGTTCAGATTTGTGGACAGGCTTCTTTCCACCGCAGAAACTAGTCAAGGGCAGAAAAGGTTGGGTTTGGGTTAGTTGGTTAGTCGGGGAGGGATATCTTTATTTTCGTCCCTGTTTGGCTCCTTTCGCCTCTAGAAGCAGGTTACAGACCTTTCTCCCATTTCAAGCTGTAATTTTTCATAGCTGAAAACTTGCCTATAATTATTCCTTTAGTCAAGATTTACGACTATTAGGATAGTTCTTTTCCAAAGGAGTATCATATGCTTGAGACTACTTGCGGTTTTTCCCCCTCCTCGTGACCAGCCCTTGCCTGATTTGTCTCATCTTATGCTGCAGAATGTTGGAGGCAATTTTCTGAGATGAAGAATGAAGCATGAGCTTACTTACCCTTAGAATTTTGAGGTTTTTGGCCCAGACCAGATCCTGCAGGGCTCCCCCCACACCATGACGTGACCAATTGGCATGCGTACTTATGAAGGATCACACAGAAAGACTCAAGGCCCTTAAATTCTGGAAACGAAGGCCATGGCGTTCTGCGTTGGCCAGAGTGCAATCTCTGTGTGACCAGGGACCCAACAGAGCGTCACATGTGCTGAGTGCAGATATTATGATGAGGCAATCCCAGACAATCTTTGACCTGAACTCATTAAAATCCAGAGCCCTAAGAGCTGCCTGGCTGTTTGAAATGATTGAGATACTCCTGTCCCTGATGCCTTACATTAGGTTTTCTCTGGCACACTCCATGATTGCAGCAACCTTCGCCTGAATTATTGCTGAAATATTGTGGGGTGCACCCCTATGGGAAGACAACGTTTTACCATTGCCTGCACCACATGCACTCCAGCTCCTGTTACACCTCTTACCTTGGACCTATAAATAAACCCTTCCAGGTCCGCAAATGGAAGAGGGTTCCCCCTGGACAGCTAACTCTCCTTGGGAGAAAGGAGTATTTTAAAAGATTTACCAAAAGCATATTTGACTGGCATGTGATCCGAGGGGATGTCAGTCACATCCCTTCTTATCGTCAGAGTAATCCGGAAATGACCTCGGAGTTCTCCAGTGTCTATCTAAAGGTTTCCACATTGGAGTAGATGAGCAGCTTTCCTTGCCACAATCTTGACGGATATAGCTCAATCGGCAATGAGAAGACAGTCTAGGGAAGCTCCCAGACAGGTACTCAGAGCTCCTGTGATAATAATCACTGCACCCTGACCAGTCCCCTCACCGCCGACCAAGAGTCCACCTTGGACCACCATACAAGCGAACCGTAGGTAATGGCAGGTCTCACCACAGATATATAAAGCCAGTGCTTTAGTTGTTATTTCACTCCCCATGTCCTTCCCACCAATCACCTGCATGTCATGACTGACCACTTATCTCACTCTTACCTTTTGGAGTAGTGATCCCCAATGAATCGTCCGGTCCAGTATACCTTCCATATGCTTCACCTTGTCCTGAAATTCTATGTTTAAGCTTTGCGGTGTTAAGGGGCCGATCCCTCTGAGGTTCCACCTCCTATTGAAGGTAACCACAACAATCTTGGAAGGATTGATCAAGAGACTCTGGGTACCAAATGGACCTCAGGTACCTTTCATGAGATCCCTAACTGTGTCACTGAACTTGCCTGACACCAGAACCACAATGTCCTCAGCGAAACCCTGTGCGAACACACCACTTTCATTGAGAGTTCTGATGAGATCATCAACCGCAAGGTTCCAGAGAACCTTCCAGAGTAGATAAGGTACCATAATGCAAAGTATGAAAAATTGGCATGGCACTTTCCAAAACCCTAAGTATTTATTGTTGGAATAGACTACTTATTAACAATGCAAACGTAATATGACTACGATCACATTAAGCAAACAATTTTAATCTTACTTGCAACCTAAAAATTCCATGTTGAAGAAGACTTGTGTGAGACAGACCAGTCGCAGCTCAGGATACTTGCGTTTGTGGGCCAGCATGAACTGCCGCCGCAGATTCCAGTGTTCTGCAGACTCAAACTCATTCTTGTACTTGTCCACATCCCAGTCGGTATTGAACATCCCCATCTTTGGTCCTGTCAAAATGGTTGAGTTTTAAACTATCATTGAGCACTAAAATATAGATCACCTCACTTCTCTCTGTGGCCCCACTCAGTGACGTGGGCCGCGCAAATGCCAATTGTTCAGGACATCTATAAATGAGCATTTGTCCAAAGCAGTTTTAATTGCAAAAAATCTGAGCATTTATAAAAAAATTTTTTTTTACCTTTTACTACTTGTGCTTGTTAGTAAGATCTTCTAAAACATGATAAAAACCATTAAACAAAGGTAAATTTCATGGACAAACTAGAAATTCCCGAATATTTCTATTAGTCTAATAATTTTACCATCCTGTGTCAATATTGTCGATAACATCTAAATGGGAATTATGTATATCTGGTTTAAATAAAACATTGCATCATACTGAGTTAGGACTCATTTAATATATTTCTTAATTATTATTATAATGTTGTACCTCTGAAAGCGCTCCTCGAGTAAAAAAAATGTTGTAAGATAATTTAATTTCTTTCTTTTACTGCTGCTTTGGTGGCTTAAGTACTTGTGAGGGGGAAAGGGGGGAGGGGGCTCACATTACCCCTAAGGTTGTAAATTTTTTGTTTCTAGCTAGTTAATTTAGAATTCAGTTTTGCACCGCTCAGTATCTTCAAATGTTGTGGAGGTAGCCAAGTCAGTTCCTGGTAATTTTTGCAGAGCGTAGTGTGCATGCAGTGCATTAAGGGTGCCGAGAGACCACCTCTACTGTTTTGTCGTCTGACTTTATTTAGCATGTGTTTAATTATTATAGGAAATTTAAAACAATGATTTTTTCTAAAGTTTGTTAATTCTGTTAAAACCAGTCTAACTACTATTTAAAATGGAAATACAAAATTGTCCGAAACACATGGACACAGCATGTGGCAAGAGTGTTTTTAGTCATATCAAGTACTATCAAACTAATTTTGTAAAAATATTCGTTTTCTTACTTTTTTGTTTCCTACTAGGCTAAATAAATATGTTGGTAGTCAATATAATAAAGTTGTTTTGTGAGAAAATGTCGTGTATAAGACATTTTTACCAAAAAAGTTGTTGATTTACTCCATAACTTTCGGTTACTATGATAAGCCAGTTACAAGCAAAATTCTACGGAATAAACTTTTTTATGTTGGTTGGTCCCTAATTAACAAAATTAAAACAGTTACATTTTTCCCATTTAAATTTAATTATTTATTTTAAATTTTGTAGTACACTGTGAGTTTTAATGTAAAAATGACCTGGGAAAAATTTTCTGGAACAACTAAAAAAGCTAAAACAGGTTAGTTTTAATTATGAAATACCAACAAAACCATGTCTGTGGTCATGCTACATTTCCCTAATCATCAAAAATGTTTTTTTTTATTTTTTATTTGACAATTTAAATATTTATAAATAAGGATGTGGTCAGACCATGAATTAATTAATATACTGTATGCATAACCCTTTTAACACGTTCGCTGGGGCATTCCAGACACTCGCTCCTCAAAGTTCGTTTACCCAGTTGATATAGTTCTGGCTTATCAGCACAAGGAGTTCCAACTAGCTGAGGAAACACTAACAAATGACCTAACGACCCTCGGTGAATACTTTAAAGCCTGGAAGCTAAATCCACACAAACCCAACAAAAACCGAGGTTTCTTGCTTCCACTTGAACAATAGAATGGCCCACCAAAAGCTTAAAATTGTATTTGACGGTGTTGAGTTAAAGCACAATGAAAACCCACAGTACCTGGGGGTCACTTTAGATCGGTCCCTGACATTCAAAAGCCACCTACAAAAGACAGCAGCCAAGGTGAGAACCAGGACTAACATCGTCCATCACCTTGCTGGCTCCACATGGGGAGCTAACGCACAAGTTCTGCGAACCACTGCTCTGTCCCTAGTTTACTCAACTGCTGAGTACTGTGCTCCCGTGTGGTTGAACAGTGTGCATGTCAGGGATATCGACGTCCAGCTTAACAGGGCTATGAGAGCCATTAGTGGTACACTCATGGCAACTCCTGTACCCTGGCTCCGGTGCTGTGTAATATCGCTCCACCTGAAACCAGACGAGGGGATGCACTCATTAGGAAATATACTAAGATCTTATCTGCTCCACACCTACCCATCCATGATTACCTACCCCAGGACACGGGCAGATTGAGGTCCCGAAGACCACCACTGCGGTTAGCATCCCAGTTGACGGGCACAAACTTTTCAATCCATACCGACTGGACTTCCTCCTGGGACTCATTCCAAGGTCGGAATCACTTTTTGATTGCTGACCCAACCCTAGCAGTAAGTGGTATGGATCTTCCTCGGAAGCAGTGGACTGTTCTCAATCGATTCCGCACTGGAGTGGGAAGATGTAATTATTGGAAATACAAATGGGGAATGACAGAAGACCAGTCATGCGGCTGTAGAGCAGAGTTCCAGACTATGACTCACATAGTCAATGAGTGCCCTTTGAGTGCTTTCCCGGAAGGGCTGATGGGCCTTCATTGTGCAAGTGAAGCTGGGCTGCAATGGCTTAGTGTCCTGGATTTAGCTTTATAGAGAGATCATTAATGTTTATTTTAGTTTTATTTGAAATGTATTGACACAGGTGCTTTGCACTGCAGAACATTTTTTATTTATTTTTATTCTTATTAGCGAATTTCCCTATAGGGAATACAGTATATATATATATATATATATATATATATATATATATATATATATATATATATATATATATATATATATATCCCCGTCGCAGCAGACCTGCGTACTCAGCGAATTTCCAATGGAATTTTGGTATATCTTCTATTTCCCCATAAAATCCATGGGTATGAGAGTATGTAGGTTTGCCGCCATATGATTTTTGTTGGTAAATATAAGTTAAACCCTACCTTGTGATTGTACATACCAAATTTTATAATGCTATGGTGTTCTTTTTATTTTCCCCATAAACCCTATAGGGATGAGTACGTAGGTTTGCCGCCATATGGGTATTCTAAGCAAATATAAGTTAAAAGCTTCCTAATGAATGTACATACCAAATTTTATCAAGATATGTCAATAAATAAGCAAGATAGAAGGTTTTGTTGATTTCCCATAAGAATAACAAGGAAAACATACTTTTTGGATTTTCTCCATAACCATTTAAGCTAGGTAAAAAATTAAAAATACTAGATTGTTTGTTTTTTTTAAGCTCTTTTAAATGGTTTAAGTTAAAATTGTTGAATTTTCTAAATAAAAGTGAAAAAAGCCAAAAACCCATTTTTAACCCTTTTGAAACCCCATAAAACCCCGTTCCCATGGTCCGATCATTCTGGTTCGCGAACTCAACCTAGTAGACACTGGCTTACACCCCTGTACCAAATTTCATCAAAATCGGAGGTTCCGTTCAAAAGTTATCATGGTCACGGACACATAGATATATATATATATATATATATATATATATATATATATATATATATTAAACAATATTAATAAAAGAAACCGAGTATCCTTGTAAAACATTTTATAGAATTGCTACATGACTACTAAAAGACACCCCCCATCTAATATTAAATGGTCAACTTAATAGCAAAAATCCAATATTTGACACAATAAGAAAAATACAAGAAAATAAAATGTCAAAAAGAATGAATGATTCCTAAAGTACTGAACCAATTTAACAAATTTGCAAGAAGAAAATTTAACATATGATTATTTTATTATGTTTATCTAATTTTTGTTTATCTAAATTGTATTAAGTTAAGATTTATTTTTAGTTTTATTTTTATTTTATTTTATTTTGCTTGACAATGGCCTTAATACCGAAACATGTAGCAATTCTATAAAATGTTTTACAAGGATACTCGGTTTCTTTTATTAATATTGTTTAATATAATAGTAGTCCTTCAATGTGAACCATTACTTAATATATGTTGTTGTTATTGGTGGATAAGGAGACCCCGGCCGAACCGTTGAGCACGTCTGCCTCTAATGGGCATTTTGCGCAAGCCCCCGGAAGGATGGGATATTGAAGGAAGAGAAAGGGTGAGACACGGGACTGTCCACTCATGTTCAAGTTAGGGGTTTCTATGCCCGTCGCATTCCTCACCCCCTGCTGTCTTGAACATATGTTCCAGCTAGGGGTTTCGATGCCCATAGCATTTCTCCTCACCCCCTGCTGTCTACATATGTTCCAGCTAGTGGCTTACATGCAGTTCGCATTGACCCCCCACTGTCTTGAACATGAATGGATTATGAAGGAAGGGAAATTGTCATAGTGGACAGCCAAAAGACTTACCACAGTGTTATGACAACTTCGTTTGCTGTACCCAATGTCAACTTCGCAACTAGTATAAACCAGTTTTAAAGTTGTCCTGGGATTACTTAATATATATATATATATCAATTTGAACGAACGATGTTTTTGGCTTCTAGGGACCTCAAAACGAAAAAGTATCATGGTCCCGGGCTTAGGTCTTACCGTGACTACTACCATTATTTTTAAGATGGTAGCTGGTTATAACAGCCATACGATGTATGTATGTATGCGGCATATAAAATGTCAAAACTCAACCCTACGCTGAACTATATTTACATTCCTCCAACGATAGCGCGAAATTAAAAACCTGTAGAATATATACTAATCACAACTAATCTAAAAGTTCAATACCCTTACCTACACGCTAATGCACAATATGTGTTTCCTTCTTAAACGCTACAGAAGAAACAGTCGCTTTATCTTGACATTGTTATATGTAACCGATCGGATACATCCGCACCTGCGAAGGAACGCCTTTGTATCCTATCGGATACATGCCTCAGCCAACATGTTAATTCATTAACTAATATCCTAAATTAAGTTAATTAGTTAGAAACACAAAATTTACCACCTTGGGGTCTGTGAAAGGTTAGAAGGTATTTGTTTAATTTAGGCTAATAATTATATTACCTTTGAGGTATTTTGTAACATAATATTGACGGTGGCGTCGTCCTGAAATCCAGCTACTTGGAGGTCACGAATTATAGTTATAAGCGCTGGCTTGTGGATGCGATATTCCCTAAAGGGGATTACATCCGCACAAGTGAATACTAGTTCATCCATAAAGACCTTCCTCTTAATTAGACCGATTCGTATATATGAGGTCAAAATTGTGGTTCGGATCCCGTACGTTAAACTGTAGGTGCCAAGATACCATTGGCTGTTGGGCTATTAATTAACAGTCCTGTCTAAGGGGAAAGTCAACCTTAATCGGTGACAAGACTACAAGATCACGCCAGTAATTATTGAGTTAGCTACGGCCATCAGAAAATAATTTTTTTTTTTTTTCAAAATGTCAGAAATTTCACGCTGATTCCGAAAATGATAGCTATTTCCAGTGGAAAAGTTCGGAAAACCCCGGAAAATTAGAAAAACCGGATATAACTTTTTATTCCAAAATACGTTGAAAGGGTATTTAAATCAACCGGAATACCAAGCTCATCACGAATATGTAAAAATTATTTTGATCCGATTTTAAATAAGCCGGAAAATGCGGAAAAGTGTCGGAAAAGCTATAAGATGAAATATTTTTAAAGTATGGCAAGTGGGTACTCAAATTACGCGGAATTTCATGCAGGATATGAAATGGATATATTATTTGAATACAACAAACTAATGCTCAAAAATAGAAAAAAAAACCGCTTAGAAAACAAATTAAACACATTGAAACTTACATAAATGAAGCACTAACAATGTTACGTATACAAGTGGTTGTTATTGATGTAGCCTAAGGCATAAGGTAATACATACGAAAGTACTATATATATTACATATTAACATAACATACCATAACTTAACCTAACTAAGGAACCTAGCTTAACCTAACCTAACTATCATGTGGGTACAACTGTGAAAGTGCTTACAGTGCTTCCTCTTCGTCCCGTTGACCCAGTAGTGTAGGGCATGGGATATGTCAGGACAGAATTATAAATTCTGCTTACTTAATTCTATTCTATCTTTCATTGAGACAGGATTTACTTTAGATCTTACATAATTCATCCACCTCATACACAGATTTTTTGATCAAAAACTTTTCAAGTTGGTTCTTAAATGTACTTAGGCTATTACAGTTGGTAATATGTGATGGAAGAGAATCTAATATTTTGTTTCCAACATAAAAAGGTTGCTTTTCAAACATTTTTGTATTGTGGAAAATTGCAAAACGGTTCTTAAATCTAGTATTATGTGAATGATCACGGACAATTGGATGTCCGTAGACCTTAGCATACAGAACAACTTCAAAAATGTAAAGACTGGGAAGTGTCAATATTTTGAGTCTTTTGAACGCCTCTCTGCAGTGATCACCAGCCTTGAGGCCAGCAATGAGTCTCACCGCCCTCTTTTGCAAAACAAAAAGACGATTGACCGACGTTTTGTTGGCCATCCCCCAGAGTATAACAGAGTACCTGAGGTGGGTCTCAATGAGGCCATGGTAAACTAGCATGGAAAGACTCTTGATCCCTAATTTTGCAAAATTTCTGAGAATGAAAATTGAGGAAGAAATCTTTGAATGAATTTTGTCGATTTGATGCTCCCATGTCAGATTACAATCCAATCTGACACCAAGGAAGTCAACCACCTCCGCGTGACTCAAATCGTTATCGCCTATAAAGAGGTTTGGATGAAAAGTTTGACTGAAGTTTGTACTCTGGACTGTTTGGATTTGCATGAAGTTAGTTTTGTTTGGGTTGACTGAAAGTTTGTTTTCCTGAAAAAATTGGGCAACATTGTTGATTTTGATGTTTGCGTCGATTTTGGCTGATTGTCTGTCCATGTGACTGACCAGAATGGTTGTGTCATCCGCAAACATGAAAAGATCATTGTTAGGGACAACACCATCCAAGTCATTCACATAGATCAGGAAAAGTAGGGGCCCAAGAATTGATCCTTGAGGCACCCCAAATTTAACTGGTGATTTTTCTGATCGAAAGATTTCATTGTTTGAGATGATTTCCGTTACCTGGGAACGATTTCCCAAGTAAGAACGTAGCCAATCATAGATTTTTCCGGAGATTCCCGTGTTTTGAATTTTCCTGAGAAGAATTTCAATGTCGACGCAGTCAAATGCTTTTGACAGATCAGCAAAACATGCAATTGCACATTCGCCCCTGTCCACAGCACGTATGCATTCGGAGACAAACTCAACCAAAGCGAGCTTGGTTGATTTTCCTTTGCGGAAACCGAACTGTTTTGAAGAAAAGAGATTGTTTGATTCCATATATGCCATGATCTGGTCATATACAACTTTTTCAAAAAATTTTGAGATTGAAGGAAGCAGAGAGATTGGACGAAAATTGTTCATGTCTTTGTGATCTCCTTTTTTGAAGAGTGGCTTGATTTTTGAGGTTTTGAATCTATCTGGAAAAACACCTTTTCTCAATGACAGGTTGATCAAATGCATGAGAGGGACAGCAAGTTCGTCTACACAGTTTTTCAAGATTTTCATTGACACCCCATCAATACCAAATGAACTTTTTGACTTAAAATGTTTGAAAAGCTTTACAATGTCATTTAAATTAACAGGAGTGAAGTCATTGAGAATACTGTCAGTAACTATTGTACCTGCATTAAAAGTGTGAGTTAAGTTAGGTTGAACCGTTCTGGTTGCAACTGAAGCAAAAAATTCGTTGAATTTATTACTAACTGAAACAGGATCAGAGATCTCCAGACCATCCACCCTGATGGGACAGTGAGACCCTACACTTTTGGAGGACGGCCTGTTCTCATTGATGATTTTCCATGATTCCTTTGAAATGCAATCCCCAATTCCTTTGAAACATTGTAGGCCTATCAGAAATACTTGTTTATGGAATAAAACATATGAAATCAGTACACATGTGATGGTTAAGTTAGGTCAGGTTAAGTTGGGTTTAGTTAGGTTAGGTTAGGTTCCCTAGTTAGGTTAGGTTATGTTATATTAATATGTAATGTATATAGTACTACGTATTACCTAATACCTTAGGCGGCGAAACTTCGTTATCCGTCTCCCCCGTTATTATCGATGTGGAAATTTCGATATTGCGATTGAAATTGAGCGATGAAAACAATCGAATCAACAACGATACTGAAAACAGATATGTATCATAATAATAATAATCTAACCTAGCTGTGTAACAGTAAACCTCCATCACTTTAATTGACAGCGATGTTTATAACAACAAAATCAATGGTGTTTGGAAACATTTAAAATGCATATTCCTTCAATACAATAGAAAAAAATACCTTTTTTTCAAAAGGTGTATTCGATTATATTAGAACGAGAAACTAAATCAGGTGATAAAATCGTAATCGTATCGTGTAATTGTATCATCGATATAATAGCAATATTATCGCAATATCGAAATTTCCACATCGATAATAACGGTGGAGACAGATAACGAAGTTTCGCCACCTTAGGCTACATCAATAACAACCACTTGTAACATTGTTAGTGCTTCATTTATGTAAGTTTCAGTGTGTTTTTATTTGTTTTCTAAGCGTTTTATTCTTTTTATTGGGCAATAGTTTGTTGTATTCAAATAATATGTAGGCTGCATATTCATAATCAACATAAAATTCTGCGTAATTTGAGTACCCACATGACATAGGTTACTTTAAAAATAGTTCATCTCATAGCTTTTCGGACACTTTTTCCGCCTTTCCGGCTTATTTAAAAAATCGGATCGAAATAATTTTTACATATTCGTGATCAGCTTAACATTCCGGTTAATTTGAATACCCACAGCAATAAATTCGTGGTAAAAAGTCATTTCCGGTTTTTCCAATTTTCCGGGGTTTTCCGCAGGAAAAACCTATCATTTTCGGAATCAGCGTGAAATTTCCGACATTTTGAAAAAATTCCATTTCCATTTTCCGATGGCTGTAGCTAAACTCAATAATTACCATCACGCCACCACAATCATCCTAGGCCCTACAGTAGATTCATCTCTCATTCATATTCATATTGATATAGTGATTGACTTTACAGTACACTCTCGTTCATCGGACTCGGCGACATCGGAACTCCGCTTCATCGGAACTGAAAATCTGGACATTATTAACCTCTTCGTGCATGACGGCATCATACGTGTACGGCTATTTAAAGCCATATAAATACTTAAGAAATTATAAACTTGATGTAAGATCTGCATGGAGGCCTCACCTGAGGCCGGGTGCACTAGTTCGAGCAGTCGCCACCAGATAGCCGTTCATTCTTTGTTTGTTACCCGCCATTTTTGTGTCAGGTGGCAGTGAAAGTGAGTTCTGTCAAAAACTGGGTTTTCAAGTGTTCCTACAGATGACCGCATGTTAGTTATGAAGGTTAAAAAAATATTTTGTTATTGTGCTACTCCTAGGCTTCAGTTTGATAGGTAAATTATGTTGATTACTTTTATAGTTATGATTTACTGAGTGAAAATGTATCCGTACACAAGTGTGCCTTCCATGCAGATAGGGAAAATTAATTTGTGTTTACTTGTTACCAATTCTGCATGGAAGCCACAAGTGTGTACGCGTATAGCTGTACACACTTGTGGCTACCATGCAAATCTAAATCAAGAAAAATACTTCAAGTTAAAAGTGACACATTTGTGGCTATCATGCAAATCTGGATCAAGGAAATACTTGTTAAAAGTGAATTAATGTTTAATATTGTTAAAGGTATCTATGTTTAATTAACGAGATATTTGATGAAAAAGATTTGTTTGACACTCTGATAGAGATGATTAACTTAAGCCTGATGAAATTAGAAGTTATTAAAATGTCTTATTTATAAGACGTTAAGATAAGAAAGTTTTTTAGGAAAGATTTACTTCATAAGTTAGGCATAGCAAAAAAAATTAAGACTTTGTTTACTACTAAGAGTTATTTTATTACTAAGTGTAAGATAAGAAAGTTTTTGTAGGAAAGATTTACTTATTAAGTTAGGCCTAGCAAAATAATTAACATTTTTTTACTCCTAAGAGTTATTTCATTGTTCATTGTAAGAGAAGAACAATTTTTTAGAAGGAGTTTTTTGTTAATTTAAGATTTTGTTTAGTTAAAAATATGTTTAATTCAATGGTTTTTGTTATTTGTTTACCTTGTTACATTAATTTATTTACTGATCTAACTTATGTGGCAACATATGTGGACAGTATGCATTAGTGGAAGTATTGCTGGTACCTACAAGTGGCAACATATGTGGCCTTCATGCAGATAGGGTATAACATTTGTGGCCAGCTATTTATTTTTATAAAAAAAAAGCATGTATCATAATAAAAAAAGTGTACACCCACTAAATTAAACCTCCTGATTACAAAAATGGCGTCAAAAATTTTTTTCAAGTGGTATTTCATATAGGTAGCATGCATGAAGAGGTTAATTTTTTTCTTACGAAATAAATAATTTTTCCGTTTTAGCGCCTTCAATTTCAATTCGTTCTATCCGCACAACAGTGAAGTGTCACATTTTGCATCAAAGGTCATCAGGCGTTTTCCATAATCTGTACCCATCGATGTGATTTACAAAGCCGTGGAGTATTCACACAAAAATAGAAAGAGGAAGGGGGAAGGAAGTGAACAGTACATCCGCTTCGACCGCTTCATAAACTGTCATTCAGTCTGTCTCGCGTCGCGACTGCACCTGTGTTACGTGAAAGTCAGTTGACTGCTGGAATATGAATATGGAATATGAAAATAAAGATTTTGGATCTTTATTTCCTGCGTTGTTTTTATTCCTATAGGTTCATTGTTACCATGTTCAAAGTTTGAGTGCCTTATTTTCATAAAATCTCTTGTTTTATCTTAAAAACAAGAGTGAATACAATCAAGATAGGTTACCATACGGGCGGAAATGATGACTCACGACGGACTCCGCTTCATCGGAATTTTTTGACATCCGAACCGGCCGTCCGCCACATTAGTTCCGATGAACGACAGTGTATTGTATTATGTGTTTATAAGCAGTTACATTTATCCTTTAATAAATAGTTTGTAAATAAAGTCAATATTTTTTTCTCTTTCTAACTGCTTTATCAGTCAGCACTGCCCACTAACAATCTCCCTCCCTTACCACCTCTCCCCCCTAACCCTGGTGTAAGGGATTGGCCCTGAAAATTTATGGCAAGCCTAGTTATAAGAAACAATATTTAATATTTTTAGGTCTTCTTGTTTGGTTATATGCCTACTTCAGTAACTTGTTCGAAATATTTAGGCTTACAGTATTTTTTTGTCGAAAGGTGTTTTCATTTAAGTTACCTTAGAACAAAACTAACTTAAATCAGGTGTTAAACTGTAAACTTAATAGTATTGTAGTTTAATTATACTAGCAATAAAATAGCAAAATCAATAGGCCTAGTTGAACAATCAAGAATAATGGTGGATTACAATAACAAAGTTTTGCCAAGAATTCAAAGACAGAAAAAATTTGGCTTAGTATGTTTGGTTTGGTTTCAGTTATTTGTTAGGCCTAGTTACTCTTCTGTTACCGTACTTAAAAATGTTTCAGATTAATAAAGCATACGTACTTTAAAAATAAAACTCTTCTGAGCCTACAACTGGAAGGGATTAGTCTTTTTGCAATACTAAACAAATACATATCCTAGTCCCCTATGTATAAGTATTTAAATGGAATAGACTGAATGTGCAAGAGGTATTACACAAATTACATTAAATAAGTTATTTATTTTTTAATATGCAAATCCCTAATCCCTGAGATCATAAAGTTGTTATTTCTTGTGAGAGAAATAAAAAAGCTTTTCATTTGAATGTATGTAATCTATGTGATATAATATAGTACCTGAATGTATAGGCTGATTATAATTCGATATTCAATATTACTTTCTCGTATCCCTTGAAAATGAATAAAAATTACAATGTTGGAAGAGTATGAGATACAACAAGCTAATAAGCTAAGCTAAAGAAGCTTCGAAGCTTGAGAATTTTTTAAGGTTAGGTTATTGTTGATCCGATCCGATGATCCGATCGTTATTGATGTTTTTTCTAGTTTAACGCGAGGTTGGCTTTGGTGTTTTACCTTTTTTTTTTTTTTTATTTTTTTTTTTAGGGAGAGGCAGGGAAAATGCATTACGCACACAGGTGGCCAGCCTGTAGTGTGGGACTCCCCTAAAAAACGGGTTTACCCACTAAAAAACCTCCTCTACTCTTTAGGATTCTAACCTGGAATTGTTTATCACATTACGTCAGGCTAGGCCTAAATTTGGCTTACGCCCATGGGGCTCGCTCCTTATCCAGCTGTTCGGTCAAGGGATCTGGGCCACTTCGTGGTCCAAATCGGTTTTCTTTTCCAGGAGGATACCCCGGACGAACTGTGACAAACAATCCCAGTTGCCCTCATCCTCCATAATCTTTTGGCAGACCGTGTCCACCGAAAAAACACCGAGTTTTCTTGTGGCCTCCAGGCGGGGCCTTTCCCAACGCGAACAGCGGAAGAAGGTGTGTTCCGCGTCATCGGGAACGCCCGGGCAGTAGATGCAATCCGGTGAACCGGTCTTGCCCATCCGGTTCAGGTACGACTTGAAGTAGCCGTGACCTGTCAGGAACTGCGTGAGGTAGTAGTCCACCTCGCCATGCCATGCCGCCTTTCCACCCATGGTTGGACCTGCTCGATGAGTCGCGCAGTCCATCGTCCTCGGGTGTCGTGCTCCCAGCTGTGTTGCCACTGCTGGAAGGTTCGGGAGCGCTCTTCGGTTCTTGCCGTGTCCTTGCCGATCTCGCCTTGTCTCTGGTAGATCGCTTTCCTCTCCCCTGCCAAGAGCTTGACCGGGATGACTCCGGCGACCACCAGGACGGCAGGCTCGGACACTGTCCGGTAGGCGGAACACACCCGGAGCGCAGCTTGACGCTGAACCCGGGCGAGTCGCAACCTGTAGCACTCCTTATCTAGAGCGCCTGCCCACACCTCTGCCCCGTAAAGGAGCACGGACTGGACCGCGGACATCAACAGACGTCTTCTGCTGGATCGGGGACCCCCGACATTGGCCATCAGCCTACTAAGGTAAGTGACTACCTTAGCGGCCTTGTCCGCCGTACGAAAGATCTGATCCCTCCAGCTTAACTTGGTGTCCACCATAACCCCGAGGTATTTGGCGGCACGAGTTGATGTGACCACCTCCCTTCCCACTCGGAGTGGGACGACGGTGTCGATCCTCTTCTTCGTGAGGATCACAATCTCCGTCTTACTGAGAGCAAGCGAGAGACCGTGATCGGACATCCAGTTGTTGACCACCCGCATAACTCGGTTCAACTTCAGTTGGGCCAGCTCAACGTTGCGTGCAGCAATGAGAGCTGCAACGTCATCGGCGTACCCAACCAAAGTGGTTTCCTCAGGCATCTCGGACCTCAGGAGGCTGTCATAGGCAACGTTCCAGAGATCCGGGCCGAGTATTGAACCTTGTGCGGCACCAGAAGTGATTTCCATCGTCCGCGTTCCGTCCCTCGTGTCATAAATCAGGCTTCGAGAGCGTAGATAATCCTCGATGAGCCGCAACAGATATGCAGGAATACGAAAGGTGTTGCGAAGCGCATCCAACATATCGACCCACCTTGCCGAGTTGAAGGCATTCTTGACATCAAGCGTAACAAGAAGCACTACTCGGCGGGAGAAATGGTTGTGGCTCTCGGCTCTCTCCACAGCTCTCTGAACTTCGGTGACAGCGTCGATCGTTGACCGTCCCTTTCTGAAGCCGTACTGACGGGGGCATAAGTCCCCGGCAGCTTCCACGGCAGAAGTCAGGCGGGAACGGATCAGCTTCTCGAACAGCTTCCCAGCCGTGTCCAACATGCAGAGAGGCCTGTGGGACGACGGCAGCTCGGGATCACCTTTGCCCTTGCTGATCATTACAAGCCTGGCTGTTTTCCAGGGAGCCGGAAACACCCCTTCTACCAAACAGGCATTGTACATTCTCAACAACAAGTCAGCGTTGATTGAAAATACTTTCTTTAAAGCCTCACTGGGAATCCCGTCCGGGCCAGGAGCCTTGTTGCTCTTCAGGGAGAGAACGGAGGTTTCCAGCTCCTCGAAAGTGAAGAGTGGAACGTCCTCTACCCGTCTGAAGTCAACCGGCGGTCGCTGAGGATGTTCAGGAAACAACGCAGCGACGATCCTCCCCATGGTGGCGCCCTCCATGATGGAAGGTGGAGAGCGGGCGCCGAGTTTCTGCGTTACAAGTTTGTAACCCAGGCCCCACGGGTCGGAGTCAACGTCGTCACGAAGTCTCCTCCAGCTATTCGCCTTGCTCCTGTTGATCGCCTGGCGGAGAGATTTTCTCGCAGCTTTATAGGCCTCCGACTTACGAACTCTGTCTGCGGGAATTCTCGCTCTAGTGGCGGCTCGTCTAGTTCTTAAACATGTTCTTCTGAGTTCCGCAATCTCTTCAGTCCACCAGTAAACGGGTTGTTTGTCGCGTCGGGGTTTCCTTCGCGGTATAGACTGGTCGCAGGCCGAGACGATCAGTTCCATCGTGGATGTTACTAGTGCCTCGGCCCCAGCCTCACCAGGATTCCCCTGCGCTCCCCGAGAGATGACTTCGGTGAACTTAACCACGTCCAGTTTGTTGGTGTTCCACCGGCGTGGCCCTTCCCGAGATGCGGAAACTCGACGATTTTCCTGATCATGCAGATCAAACACGATGTATTGGTGGTCGCTACCCGTGTAGTCCTCCACAACCCTCCAGCCAGAGATCCTCGGAAGGAGCGACTCAGACGCAAAGGTGACGTCAGGGATCGTGCCTCTCTGCCCGGGGCGCCGAAAAGTAGGTGTGTCGCCCTGGTTGAGGACGACAAGACCGGCCCTGGCGATGAAATCCAGGATGTATTTCCCCCGGGAGCTGGTAGAGGGCATTCCCCACTCGACGGCCCTGGCGTTGAAATCGCCACCAACGACGACATGCCCGGTGGTGCAAAGAACGCACTCCTCTAGGCTATCTATCTTGTCGCGGAAGTCCTGGACGGCCTCGTTGGGGGTGAGGTAGCAACTGAAGATTGTCACGTCCCTACACCTAACCCAGGCAAATCCTCGGCCGCGACCATGACTCCGCACCAAGACATCCCGCGTATTACGCGCCCAAAGTGCAGCAGTACCGAGGCTGTCGGAGATCCAAGTGTTTGGGTCTCTGTCCCGATACTGTTCGCTGATAAGGAGCGCGTCAGCACCAAGTTCTCGGGCGAGCTGATCTAGAAGGTTATCAGCTCCCCAGGATCTATGAAGATTGGCCTGGAGGATGCGAATTACCGGCCGCTGCCTTTTGCCTGTTCAAGTGCGGTTCTGAAGGCACCGCACTGACCAGACCCGGGTAAGTGACCGAGGGCACTGGAGCCTGAATCCTTGCAGAGAAAGCAGGAGGGGCTCGAGGAACATTCCTTGCGTTTGTGGCCCTGGCTTCCACACTGGAAGCAGTTGGCACTCCTGTCGGGCCCTTTACAGTTTCGGGAGGAGTGGCCGAAACCGAGGCAACGAAAGCATCTCGAAACTACCACCCTCCGTTTGAGCCTGCAACTGACCCAACCGACTCTGAGGTGCTGAAGGCTAAGCAGCTTATTGGCGTGCTTTTCGCCCATCTCAGCAACAGCCATCCGGAGTTGACTTCGGTTAGGCTTTGTCAGCCATACCCTCACTCCATCAGCCGGTATCTCCGGGAGTGCCACCTGGATCGCACGGGTCACCTCGTCTTCGGTGGAGAGGGCATCAAGGTCCCGAATCTCGACCGAACACTTCGGTTCTAGGGCCTTGATGGAGCCTTTGTCCCCAAGTGCAGTCTTGAGGGAAGCGGCAAAACCGATCTTGTCACTCGACTTCCACAGTTCGAGGAGGACATCCCCGTTCTGGGTTCGCCGAATAGACTTGATAACGGTGTCGGTCTCTTCCGGTTTGGCCTGCGATGGTGTTTTACCATAAAGCCCCAAGGTTTAATATTATTATTTTTGTGGTTGTTTCTTTTTACTTGTTAGTCGTGGGGTCTCATAATAGCTACGCTCATAGCAACTACAATTTGAAAGTTGACATAGGTACTAAAATGGCAGTGTGAATTATCGCCTACACTCGTAGGCGCTGGTAGAACATTTCAAATTTGTGTAGGCGTTAACGAGAATATGACCTATACTTTTTTAGAACATTGATTTTGACTGTTCGATTTGTAAAATATATTAAAATTGTAGCAACTAAAAGTGAAAAAAGCTTTTAGGTCCGACAAATTTCTGTATATCTCGATTAGCAACTACTCTACATAGCCACTAAAATTGAATTTGTAACATAGCGCCTACAGAGTCGTTCGGAGTGAACAGCTCTTTTACAGAGCAGCTCTTTTGAACGACTTCCCTGCCATGACATCTGCAACCAGTAGGGTTGCCAAGAGATGGATATTTTCCCTGCGTTTGGGGATTTTATGGGGCTTGCTGGGATAAGCGGGAATAATTATGATGTTTTATGGGATTTTTATGTAGGATGATGAAATTTCCAATTTGAGCTGTTGCTCTCTAGAGGAATGTAAAGATAATGAACGAACCATTAAAGATTCGTTCTTTTACCTACCGCTCATTATTGTAGGCGCTATCGAGAAACTGAGATGTTCGGTGCTATCGGGAATTTAAGAAATCTAACAACAACTACGTAAATACGAAATAGTCTACTAGCAACTACACTTTAGCGGCTGCGATATCGTAGGCACTAACGAGAAATTTTAATAATTGCGTAGGCGCTAATCGAATATTTAAATTTTTATTTTTCCCGCCTTTTCGTAGTTGCTATGAGAACATTCAGTTTTAGTTGCTACGTTTATTTTCACTTTGTAGTTGCTACGTGCGTAGCTACTATGATACCCCGTCCTTGTTAGTATGTAGTAATTGGTTTAATTCAATTGGTTGGGGACTATTATAAGCCATATACTGTATATGTAGTGTTTATTTAGAATGTTAGTCACATTAGATAAGGATAACTAAGATGGGGTTGGATTATAAGGAGGGTCTTGGTATAAGCATTCTTCACTGCTAGGGGTCTATCTAGCAGACTTCCTGATCCGAAAATTGACTCGACCACGGATAGAAGAAAGCAGATACCAGGATCACATACATGTTTTGTGTTAAATGTGTTTTCCTATTTGTGCCAAGAATTTGTTTATTTCTATGTAAATCTGTAGCTTTTCGGACTGAAGTAGATCAAGAAGCGACGATTTCATGCAGTTTAATTTGTTTCCAGCCTCCGTTACAGTTCTGAAACAGTTGTTCCTCTCATGATAAAAATGAGGACATTCCATAATCAAGTGTTCCAAAGTTGTGTGCTTTCCATCAGTACAATCATAACGGTGTAAAATTTTTTTTTATTCTAAATAGAGTAGCGTTTACATTGGCATGGCCGAATCTTATTCTACATATGTTTGTTATTTCAAGCGTCTACTAAGTTTTACGTTTTTAAACCAAGGGGTTTTCCTAAATTCCTTTTGTATATTTTTATACCACCTAGCTTTATTTGAATCTCTAATTTGGTCATTGAAATTTTTTATATACTGATGATTTCTGTAAATTTTAAAGTCATCTGCTGGAATATGAATATTGGGAAGTCTAATTCCTGTTGATATTGCTTCCTTGGCTAGTTTATCGACAGTCTCGTTTTGCAGAATACCACAATGCCCTGGGACCCACTCTTAAATGTGATTTGTTTGTCAGACTCAATTGCCAAAATGATAATCTTTAGGGGAACCCCTGAATTGCAAAATCAGAATTGGCGCTTTCTAAGAATGTTATAGCCAGCTGCTTGTGAATCGTTGAATATTATAAAATTATCCTCATGTAGTAAGATGATATGCTCTACCGCTTTATAAAGGGCTACCAGTTCTGCCGTATTTGAAGTCATTTTATTTATACAGTATTTAAGCGCAACATTCTTCGATGGTATCCATATGGCTGCTCCGGTTATTGATGTTGATCAGACCAAGGCTTAGACAGACCATCGTCAGACCATGTTGACATGTTCACTCAAAGATGTAGAAATGATCAAGTAAAGCCAGTTAAACACACCACACAACCCAAAGCATTGATCATGTTTAGTTCATTCAACTAACCAAACTATAGCATGTAAATAAATCAATTTATTCAATAAATTCAAATTGACTATGAATAAATATACTACTAGTCAATATTAATATTATATATTTTTATGTAAAGTTTTTAATATGTAAAGTCAATGGTTTAAACTGACGGATCAAACACTAATAAAGGCACAGGCGCTGCCATTTATATACCATCGACCAATAACTTACCAGTTTTAAATACAAACTTGACTAATTGAGGAGGTTGGTGGAAAAACGACCTAAGGTGACTGAGGTAGTTTTCCGGCAAAACGCTTAAAATGATCCGTTATTTAATCCTCTTTGCAGCAGTGTTTGTTTCATGTCAATATCTTGTGTTTTCGCTGAGTTATGAATTTTTTTCTGAATGCTGTCAGCTGTAACGAGGCATCCTGGCTTCAGCTGGAGGAAACATTCTTGTGCAGACAAACATTATGGGTTATTGCTAAACGTTGTATAGGTTTTCCATGTGTGAAAATTGATGTTTAAACAAGCTATCTTTCATTTAAATGTTTAAAAACCGTCAGTAAAGTATTTGATGGGCCATTGTATCTCTACAAGTTTATTTTAAGTTTTAATGAATGAAACCGTTGCTATACCTATTTGATTTTATTTCATATAAATTTAGGCCGAATAAATATTTTATTTTACTTCATTTCTATCCACTTTGATGGGTTTAAATGTATAAAATCTAAGTTTTTAATATTGAAAAATTGGTTTGATGAAAAAGCGACCTCTGACTCTGCTTCATATTTTGTTTAATAACTTTTGATGGAAAGGACATATAAAAAAAATAAAAATTATATTCTTAATCTAAAAGAATGTATCTTGCATAGTATAACTATTCTAAGGGTTATGCAATTTGGTAAAAGCCAATAAAACATAAGTTTAATATTCAAAGTCGATCTCAAAACACGTTTTTTGGACTGAGGTCGTTTTTCCACCAAACTCCTCAATTCATACAGCTATACAGCCGAGATGTTTGCTATTTATAAAGCCATACAGTGTATTCCAAGAACGTAACCGATGAAGACATTGTATATGTTCTGACTGCCAATCAGTCATTAAAGTAATTGAAAATGCCATTTTTTGAATTGTCGAAGATAAAGATATGGTATTAAATATTTTGAAAGAAGTACTAGAAAACAATACTAAGAAATACACAATACAGTAGATTCCTGGTCATATGCGGGAATAAGAGGTAATGAAGTTGTTGACAAATTAGAAAAGGCTTCCATCCAAGAGGATACTATAATATGTGAGTTTTACATAACACGAGCAGATTTAAAAGCAATTCAGAATAAAAGAAATATAGACACTATGACAAACGTACTCACTACAATTAATAAGGCACAGTGGTACAAAAATGAAAGGAAACCATTTTCTAAAAGCCCTTGGTTTAGAGCATATAATGTGAGCAGAAATGAAATTGTCAATATATGCAGAATACGGCTGGGGCATGCTAACGTTAATACTTGCTTATTCAGAATAAAACGTTATTTCACCCCATTATATGCCTTGTACATCAGGCACAAACGAAACTTTGGACCACGTTTTAATTCACTGTCCCAAATACGCATACGAAAGAGATACATGTCTCAAGAGCACCAAACGAATCAGCAAAAACTTCTTAATAAACTTGAATGAAATAATTAGTACGGAACATCCTGATGTGTATGGAACTAAACCAATTTTTGAAAGCCATCAAAAGGAGATTAAGAAACCCAAACATTTTAACACAAGTCACATTAATATTTTTCCAATCCTGGGTTCTTCTTTCCGAGGCCTACCTTTTCGGGTTAGGACATTGCCTGATCGGCCCCAGGCAGAGAAGATTCACCACAACCGACCTCTCCTTACTCAACCTTCACTCTTTATTTCCTTAGAATTTTCCTATCTTTCTAAAGTAACAAAAATTAAGTAAGATGTAATTTTACATATATGTTTGTGACTAACATCAGTGAACATCAGTTGATTGTATCATCCTGAACAGACATAAAACGCTATTATAATGACAACCACAATACTAGTGTACATCGAAGCCTCATGTTTATAAACCAGGCCGCCAATTGGCAAAAGACAAAAAAAGTCTTGGTCTTGTCTTCTTCTCACTCAGTCAGTCTGTCAGTCATAACATAACCTTGAAATCGACACTTGAAAATAAAAGTTGACTATCTTTTTGTGTAAACATAGTTGGTTGTTATGTCACTCAGAGAATAGTGGTTAGTTATTCTAGTCGACATTTATTAATCAAGAGTTAGAACTACTTTGTTACACGAGGTAACAAGACTTTGATTAATAACATACTAAGTTTTAGCCTACAACATTTGATAAGATTTGTATTCCTTAGATTATAATAAGGTGTGCATTTCCCCGGAAAATCCCCCTTGAGCTTTCCGCATTATGCCCTTTTGGTAGACCCGTGACTTAGTGTGGTGGGGTATTTTCGCCCTTTTAAAATTAAATTTAGCAGAGTGGCAGTGTGTCATAAAATAAACTAGGGTGCAGTGGGGTAAGTGCATTTCGAGGTAAAAGCGTTCTCAGGCTTGAAATTTTTTATTTATTGTCAAAATGAACTAAGCATCAACAAAAATTAATTTTGGTATGTTTTTTACATGTTTAAAATAATATAAGTTGATAATCTTTTTAAAATAATGGTGTAGGCCTATTCTATCATAACATAATGTAATACTCTACGTTTTTTATCATTTCCCTACAGATCCGTTGTTTGACATTCATGCGCGTTACTGAAAATTTGAAGTTTGAAAATATTTTTTAGCTTTAGGCCTATAATGATTTAATACCATACTACTATGATTGACTTGAGGATAACAAGTGAAGGTGCGATCTTGGCCCCTTTTCAGTAGAACACACAATGCCTCAAACCCAGAATCAATGGGATACAGAACCTCTTAATCGCCAGTCTTGGAACAGTGACCATGACGGTTAAGTGAATACTGGTAGATGATGGATAACAAAAATGCTGTTACAAACCTGTTGTAGGTATGGTAGGCCTACTTTAAGCAGTTTACAGGTTTTGGAAGAAATTTAAGCCAGTAAAAGTGAATAATAATACATAATTATATAAACTCATGGTCATTGGAATTAAATTCAATCAGAATACTTACCGTCAACCGTGCTGACTATGGTCAAAACCCGGATTTCATTGTTTTATTTTTTTTACCACAAATTATTCTAAAAACTCTAGTTAACTTATATTAATGTTGTTTTGTTCTTTATTCAAGAATCAAGAATCAAATATTTATTATCAATAGGCACATTACATTTTGCATTTGAAATTGTCAGTGTGGTTAATGTCAAAACAATTGTCATGTAATTTAATAATATATATTTTTAACTAGGGCTAAAACAAAAAGAGAGAAATAAAAACATAGTTTGACATACATCATCAGCATTCAGGTACGGTACGATGGTTGGGGAATTAGATTTTTATCACGGAGTTTGGGAGATCCAGGAATTCTTTCATGGAATAGTAAGGATTACTGACAAGCCACTTGAATAATTTCTTTTTAAAGACTCCATAGGGAAGTTTAAGGATATCTATTGGGAGTTTATTGAGACACGTTAGACCCATAATCCTATAGCTAGAATTGGTCTTTTCAAGCCTTACAAATGGAATATTAATTCTATTTTTGTCTCTGGTATTGTAATTGTGCACATCTGCCCTCACCAAATGAGAATTCAAATTCTTAAAACTAAATAACAGAATATTGAAAATATATAAATTAATAACAGTTAAAATGTTAAAATATATAAATAAAGGGCGACAGTGTTCTGTGGGATCTACTTTGGCAATTATTCTTAGTGATTTTTTTTGGATAAGCAAAACATCAGATATATGAAGGCTATTTCCCCAGAAAATGAGACCATAGCTAAGGGTGGACTGAAACAGGGCAAAATAGACAGTTCTTACATAGCTTTCAGGTATTGCATCCCGTAGCCTACGAAAAAGGTAGGTTAGCCTACTGAATTTCACACAGAGATGCTCTGTATGTTGTGCCCAGGATAGTTTGCTGTCAAGAGTAACTCCCAGAAATTTGACATCAGAGCTGTAGGATTGGTAATTGAGTTGAGGAATATTTCTAAGGCCAAAAACCACTGTTTGTGTCTTTGTTTGGTTCAAGAGAAAACTGTTTGCAGAGAACCAATCTGAGGCAGTTGATAGTACAAGTTTAGCCATGTTTACAAGGATGGGGATGTCCTTGTTACATGACATTAGGGTGGTGTCATCAGCGTATAGATAGGCATTACTGTCAAGGCAGGAAGGTAGGTCATTTATGGCCACGAGAAAAAGGAGAGGGCCCAGGACAGAGCCCTGGGGCACGCCACAGTTACTTACGGCCATGGAAGACCGCTCACCCCCTACATATACCACCTGCCTTCGGTTTGTTAAGAACATTTTTAAAACATTGAGAGCAGTGTTTTTTACCCCATAAAATTCCAGCTTATGGAGCAATATGCCATGGTCAACACAATCAAAAGCCTTGCTAAGATCTATGAAAGTGGCCTAGGCGTAATCTTTATTTTCAAAGGCCCTGAGAATGTCCTGTACCATAGCATCAATTGCATCCAAAGTGGACTGTCCATTCCTGAAACCGAATGGTTTTTAGTTAAACAGTGAATGATGCTCAAAGAATTGACTTAATTGGTTGTAGATAATATGTTCTAATACCTTGGACAGTATAGGTACTAGACAGATTGGCCGATAGTTGCCTGGGTCAGTCTTAACCCCTTTTTTGAATTTTGGTGAGATTTTGGAAATTTTCAAGCATTCAGGGAAAAAAACCCTTCTCGAAGGCAGGTGTTTATGCAACAACATATGTCAGGGGTGTCACAATTACTTCGGCAACTTTCTTAATAAACCAGTTTGAAATGTCATAGAAATCTTTGGATTTGGAAGGTTTCATATTTTTTATGGTTGTAAGGACATCACTGGGGCTTACAGGTGACAAATTGAAAAGGAGCTGCTTATCAGAAATATGGCTGAGGAACTGATCGTAAGTGATGTTAGGTTTGATAATATTCTCTCTGATATTATTGACAGCTAAAATGAAATGGTCATTCAAAATATTGGGATGCAAAGGAATATTATTATCAGTGTACACTGACCTTGTGTTCTGCTTAATAATTGCCCATGCTGCCTTGCACTTATTGTTTGATTTTTCTATGGTGTGAGCGTGAGCATTAAACTTCAGTTTAGTTTCATTGACAGCTTTTTTGTATATATACACTTGGCATTCTTATAGGCTACTTTACATGAGTTGTTATTAATTAGCTTAAACATGTCATAAGTATATTTTACCTGATCCTTAAGCCTGTGAAGATCAGCAGTATACCAGGGATGGTTTGCTTTCTTACCTGATTTCGGTTTGGTTTATATTATATCCCTCTGGTATATTATTATATATCCCTCTGAGATTGTAGAAAAATTTAAAAAAAAAACTTTGTTGGAAACCTTCTTGTATGAATTAAAAAGCAAACATACTTTTTTTGGAAGAAGAAAAAGTCCCGCAAACTCTGGCATGCAACTAGCAGAAACTCATTTCTTTCTTATGAGGTAATTTTTTTCTTGTATTTTGGTAGATATGTAGTCAAGTAGTCAAGGAGATCTCAAAGTTTGGTTCGCATCCATAAAGTCAGTTTTTACACAAAAAATCTTTTTGTTCGAATAATTTTTAGATTTTCAGGGTGATTGTGGTCAAGCATGAATGTAATGGTTTGCGGGTTGTATTGAAGAAATTTTGTCTGTTTTTTTAATGTAAAAGATTATTTTTCAATATATTCCATAATTGAAACAACAATAAAACATGTTCACTAATCTTTTGTTTACATTATGTAATTTTGTGAAGTTTTTAGTGATTACTGGTAGTGACAATTACTAACTTCGTGATTACTTCTAACATTAAGGCTCCGGTCTATCTGAGCCCGAATGACCCCTCGCGACTAGGCGAGTTTTAGGGATGCAGAGGTTTATGGGAATTGTGTTTAAAACTAATTCATTAAGATAGAGATTGACTCTTAACTTTTTATTAAAGTAGAAAGAAGGATCTCTTCTTCTCTGGTTTTAGGATTATTAAATAAAGTTTCTAATTTCAGTTATAACTGTCTAAAACCATCTGTTTTTCTCTAGTGGCAAGTTTTATAGATGCAGAGGTTTACGGAGTCGTGTTTTAAAACCAAGCAATTAAGATAGAGATTGGCTCTTAACTTTTTCTAAAAGTAAAAAGACGGATCTTGTTGGCTTTGGTTTGAGAATTATCTGGGTTTTAAAACCCTGTTCCCATGGTCCGATCATTTTGGTTCGCAAACCCATTCAAGTAGATGCTGTCTTACATCTTTGTACCAAATTTCATCAAAATCGGAGGTTCGGTTCAAAAGTTATTATGTTCACGGACACATAGATATATATAGGCCTGGGCCTAGATATTAATGAGATAGATTAAAAGGAAATGAAAAAAAATCAATTGCTAATTTTCGTTTATTATAATAAACGTTTTCAAGCAAGTATGAAAGGAAGAAACTTTGACACAATAAATATAAAATACTGTATAAACAAAAAAAAAAAATTGATAGGCCTATTTAAAATTTTGGAAAACGTGTGATTTTGAAATTTGTTTAGAGTACAAAGAATAATTTTCAGTTGTGTTGAATCAAAAAGTATATATATTGGGCCTATCTTAAATTTAACCCGGAAAGAGCCTTGGTCTTTAAAACCAACTGGTGTGCCAATTCTGAATTTCTTGGAACCAGTTGGTTGGTTTTTGAGTTTTGATGTGGTTTGATTCTATGAACTGCTTTGAGATTAAAGCAGCCTTCAAAATTTTGCTTGTTGTGAGGAGCATGATTATAAATTGGTTTCCGATCATCCAAAGATGATTAATATGTGTGTTAATATGAATTCTATGTGGTGCACAAATGCACCACATAGAAATGGTGGCCAGTCATCCGAACTTGTAATGAGTTACATGTCTGACAAATATATTCTTTTGGACAGTGTTTACACGACAATTGGTAGATCACATTATGAGTTTCACAAGTTGACTCGGATAAACCCTGTTTGTAACACTGCTTTTAAAGTCAGTAGAATCACACATCATTTTGCAAATGCCACATTTTTTTTAATTTTTTGTTTATCCACACCAGTGGCATTTTTCAATGTTTTGGGAAAGGGTCCAAACCCTAGACTTGTTATTATATAACATCGACCAGTGGTTAGAAAGCATCATTAATTAATATCCCAATGACAAATGGCAACTGGGTTAATAATAATAGAACATTTAAAAAGCTAACTTTTGTCAAGATTGAATCAGCTACGTTTAGATGTAAAAGCGAGCACTATAACCACTCAGCTACCCAACCTTACTCAAATTTTGTGAATTTATATTTTGCCTTTTAGTATTCATTGTTACATGAATGAAATTGAAATACTTCAATTGTATAATATATCAAGTATCTCGCTGTTGTGATAAAATGCTAAATTAATTTTATTTTTGCCGCAAGCCTTCAAGAGCCAAAATGTTTTTTAACCTGCTGTAAAGATGTGAAATTTCTCATTGGATAAAAACAAGGCCAAATAATAATTAATCAAGGTCTCTCATAGTTAACTAAATTAGTATAAAACCAAGATCTGTACCATTTCCAATTAAAACTTTTAAAGAGTCATTGCCATAGATGAACAATAAAATAAATTTTAATGTGGCTCATTGTATCTCGCCTGTCATCCATGGAAAATGTTGAACTAATTGCCATTATATGGATCATATTAATTATTTCATGCAGGCTGTACGATTATTCTTGTATTATTCCACTTGTTTGGTTTTCATCACAAGTGTAAAAGCTAGGCGTGCTTGATCAGTAATTTTAGTTTTATTTTTTACTTTTGTCTTATTGTTTCAGACAAAATGGTTTTGGAAGAATACAAAGACCTCGTAGCGACAGCTGCTGGAATCACTACCATAGCACAGTTCTTTTCTCCAATGTAAGAGAGACAAAAATGTCCTTTCAATTAAATTTAGAGAATTATTATTATAACAGTACTTTTCAATATGGTCGAACACCGCGAACAAAGATATAATTTTTACTAAGAAAGTGTTGGGTTTGGTGAAAGTTCAGTTGCTGAAGTCAATTTTCTGCTGTTTACTCATTCAGACCACCTCCACATAATTAATTATGATCAGGGTGTGAAATAATGGATGAGAACACATTAAAATAAAAAATATTTCTTGGGAATTGTTATTTCACCTGTCAACCAACTTCATAGCTGCTGGAACCACCAAACAAACACAAAAGGCGACAGGAACCAGGGCCATATTTCCTCCAAAAAAAGCAATGGACATTTTTTTAAATTTTAAACATCAAGCTCGGTGAAAAACAAATTTTTTGAGCTAGGAATAATGACTGTTAATGGCATGTATAAGCTTGAAACTACATTGGCCATTAAAATAGGTGAGAATTTGCTGCCTAAATTAAGAGAATTCCACAAATCCAATATAAGTAGCGGAAAAAAAATTGCTATTCAATCTCATTCCATGACATTTTCAGGAAAAACCTAGAAGTGCTGGTATTAGGTTTATTTCCAAATTAACTCCAGAGTTTTTGACTGTAGTAAATTTAGAGTAATTTGAAATTAAGATTTAACAATATCTGATACAAAAAGGCACCATACTTATTCGAAGAGATTTTGGGTCATTGAATCAATCCCAGAATATTTTGCTAAAACATTTTTTTTTTACCATTTTAAGTAGGCTACTTGTTATGTTTCTTTTGTTGATTGTTGACTTGAGTTGATTATGAATCATGTCTTATGAACAACACAATGATTTCATGTGAAAACGCAATTCTGTTTTTGTAACAGTTAGGTCAGTTGCTAAACACTTTTACAAATCATGAATAAAGAGGTTTTGATTTGATTTGATTTGATCCGCATTGGCGGACTAGGTGCGTGCCTAGTTCGGTAAATTTGAGGGGGGGGGAGGAGCAAAATTGAGGGGCATAAATAATAAAAAAGGGGGGGTTTTAATCGTTAAAAATAAATGTTTAACAAATTGTTCTGAGAACTGGAAAAACGTCAATTTAAAATGCTTTTATACTAGGCACCACAAAATGACGAACTTCAATGTTTAAATACCTGGCATCTGTTTTCCATTATTCTTACCCAACAATGTTGTCGGTTTGTTTTGTTTTGATTTTTGTTTAAATTAGCAGTGGTTAGTAACAAAATTCCAACAGCTGGATGAGTTGGCACTAATTGGCAACACTGTTTTAAATTCAGGCTTGCAATTTTGTGAAGCCTACTGTAGTATCAAATTATTTAAGAACACATTAAAGTAAAAGTCAATGATATATTTTTTTACACGGCTGTGCTGAGTTTTCCGTGCTGCCCTATTGGTCTAACTCAAAACATCCGTAACAAGAGCTCAAAAAATTATTTAGATTTGTTGATGCAGCATTCAATTGCCGATTACATTTCTACACAATCAGCTGACTGGGCATGTATTGGGTTAATCTTAGTGAGGTCGGGGAGCGCACTGACAAATGGGGGGGGGGGACGCAGCTCAGAGGTAGCAGATACTTAAATAAGTCCCTGGCTGGAACTGTGATAAAATTTAGTCTAAAGTCCGTAAATTCCTTCTAATGTCGATGATTGCTACAAATAAATGTCGTAAACAGCGATTAGGGAGTCTAGCGACACATGTTTGAACATTGAAACGCTAAAAAATTAACAGTACCATTGTTATTTTTTCACTCTGGATTGTCCTGAGTTTAGTTAGGCAGATCCTTTTAATTTAAAATTGTATGTACCGTAATGTAATACATAAAGTAGGCATAATCATTTTCATTTCTTTTGAACAGATTCATGTGTAAAAAGATAGTGCAGAGTGGAACATCTAAAGGAACCGACCCAATGCCATTCATTGGAGGGATGGCTTTGTAAGTATAATATTCTTACCATTCTGAAACTTCAGTTAGGAAACACTGAAGTAACAATGTAAGCCTATTTAATTTTTATATTTAGTTTAAATGCCAATATTGATTTTTAATGCTAATCCACTATTGACTCCATTTTTGTAGGTGTAATTACAGAGTTATTATAAAAATAGTTTCCCCTATAACTTTGAGGTATGGATGATTTGATCTCTTTAATCTGATTCTACTTTATCCAGATTTATCTTTCATTCCAGTTTTTCATTCGAAACATACTAAAGCTGGTTTATTTGGCCTCCTGAAGTTAACAGTATGAAGATCGCCCACAAAGTAACCACTATTACAAACATAACGCCAGATATCAGAAGACTACGATGCTCATTTTGATCGCTCGTCGTAGGCGTAGCTCATATTTTTTGGGCCATACTCTGCACTCATTTCACGATGAACTTAAGCTGCTGTGTATCTTTTTGATCACAGAAATCTTATTACACCTCACTTACTTCACACTTGGCGTGATTTTCTATCGCGGTGCTCATGTTTTTACGTCATAACAAAAGAACACGCTATCATACCTTGCTCTCTCTTACACATCTAGAAGCGTACTGAATGGCTGCACACGCTGATGTGAGAATGGCGGCGCTACTCCCACTACTTCTCAAGCCATGCCCAAACAGCGGTTACTTTGTGGACGGCCCTCGTAACTTTTCTTAAAAAGTCTATCCACTTATTGCAATTATGGATTCAATTTTCAGATCCGTGTTGTTTCTCAAGTATGGACTGATTCTGAATGATCCAGCCATGATTCCTGTAAATATATTCGGATTTGTCCTCAACCTGTGTTACACGATCTGCTATTACCTCTACTCCACTGAAACGGTAAGCTGTAGGTTAGACAAAGTATATCAATTGATATAAAAATGTTTAAATATCAGATGAACTAGTTATTTAATAAATATTACAATAATGAGTATTTGGTCAATTGATTTAATTATAGATGATGTTTAACTTTCTTTTCCCGGGAATAATTGATAATTAAAAGTTTTGTATCGTTTGAAACTTGCCCGCTTGAACTCAAGTTATCGAGGCTCAACTGCATATCCAAATATTTTAATTGGCTATTCAAATAATAGCCTTTTAGGGTGACTCATATTGCAAATGTAATGTCAGACGATAACTCTCGAAAAGTCACTGATCAGTCTCAAACATCAGTTGAAAATATTCTGTCAAAATCAGGGCTGGCAGTAAATTTTTCTAAAAAGAAAATTGTGTATAATGAACACTACTGAAAGTGTATTAACCCTAAAATTTGTGCTGAGCATCTGTCACATTTTTTTTCTCATAGTCAAACGTTTACATTACAGTAGACTCCCTCTTAACCGGCCACCTCGGGACCAGGCATCGGCCGGATATTGATTTGGCCGGTTAAAACGATGTACCTTTAAAAACGGCAACCTAAATAGCCTAACTGCAATTATGACTTGAAGAAACCACTCGTTTTTTACTCTACATAATTTACAGCTAACATCCGACACACATGAGATCCACGACTAAACTAAACTAATAATGATTTGTTTCCTTATTTTGTGTACTGGATAGGCAGGTCCAAACGCTTTCACTTCCGGTGGCATACACTTTCGTCGAGAACAGTTAATTTTAATTGGTTTGAGAAGGTCAATACAGCATGATATAGGCTAACGTTGAATTGAATGAAACAGTAGATAAGAAAACAACGTTTCCGGCGAAACACAGGCGGTTAAAGCAATGTTGAGATAAAAATTGGCCGGTTAAAAAGATGTTATTTTTCTGGCCTGGTAGGCCGGTTAAAGCGGAGACCGGTTAAAAGGAGGCCGGTTAAGAGGGAGTCTACTGTACTTTTCTACATTAGGCCTATGTACATATGTTCAAATAGCCAAATTAGGCCCTCTTTGAACATAATACAAAATAGTATGAATCATGAATCATGATTCATAAACACAAAACCATTACAAAACAATTCATTAACCATCTCACAATGTGAAGAATTGTTGTTATCCTTGAATATTAGTATGTATATACAGTAGAACCTCGATAGTTCGACTCTCGATAGTTCGACACTCCTGATAGTTTGACATGGTCCATGACAACTTAACATGTTAATAATGACCAATAGTGTCCATGTTGGAGCCTAACAAAGGTAAAAATGTAAACAAATTGGCGAATTATTTGAATGTTGTTTATGTTACAGTTCAATTAGGTTATGGCTTCACTAAAATTTAGTGTTTCCTAAATTCAAATTATGATTTTTATACTCCCGGTGTTAAAATTTCCCATATACTCCCTATAGTTCGACATTTCGATAGTTCGACACTTTTTAAGTTCACAAAGTGTCGAACTATCGAGGTTCTACTTTACCAGGTCAAAAATTAGGACATGACAATTTGTTTTAAAAACTTATTTTGTTTATGAATATGGGTTTTAACAATGGATAAGATAAAGCATTCATAATGGGTGTCTTCATAGTCATAGTGTACTGTGTAAATTGTGTACTGTGCAAATTGTATACTGTTTTTAATTTTATTATTAGATGCTTTTTTGTAAGCCACTTGTAAAATTACAACCCTTTATTTTAAATATTTTCACTTTGACTTAACAATATGACTTTAACAAAAAATAACTTTGTAATACATTATTTAATCTGAAAAATGTAATTTTTTTTAAATCATTTTAGAACAAGCAGTTTGTAATGAAGTTGAGACTGTTTTCTTAAACAATCTAACTACAGTTTAACCCTTTTTAAATTTGATCACATGACTCCTGGTACTGTAGGTTATTTTCTTACAGCAGAGGTTTAATTTTAAGATATCAACCAACACGTTATGTAAAAAGTCAAGATAGCTGGGATATCAACGATAACCATGACTTCATGGTATTGTATGGTCAAGACAAGATATTTAAAAGCAAATAATAGTTTTAAATTTGTTGTTTCTCCTATATATCTTTTGGTTCGGCTAACAATAAATAAAAATGTATCTTACGCTTAAGATAAATCTTAAGCTTTTGAAAGATAAATGTTTACAAGTTCAGGCCTAAAGCTAGTTGGCTAAGTTGGATAGGCTTAGAAAATCTGTTCAAGGTCAACTTAAGATTTAAAAATTGAGAAGAAATCGAACAAAATACTCATAACTTTGGCTGTAATTTCTCCTTAATTACAAAGGGCAAAGCTATTTTTAGATGCGAGTAATCTGTAAAGCTATGAACCTTGTTATTTTACATTCCTTTTTTCTTCCATTAACAATAAAACATATCTCAAAATCTGTCCCATAAAAGAAAAGACTGCTGGTAAATCACTTAAATGTTTGAAAATAAATCTTACTCTTAGTTTTCGTTTTTTTATTTGTGTCACATTAACTTTAACTCAATTTGTGTTAAACTTCAAAGATCTTAATTAGGTAATTATAATTAAACATACATTAATAATAGTGTTATAGATTATGTATTACTGTACCTTAGGCATTTAAATTTTTTTTACTTTTGAGATGAGATAAATGAACAGGATAAACAAAGTTAATGTTTGACAGTTAGTGTTTGACTGGCTTTGTTTGGTGTGTTGACAGTCGGAGCTGTTCTCGGCGCTGGGCAAGGCGGTGGCCGTAGTGGCAGTGCTGCTCGGATACACCCAGTGGGAGGCCGAGGAACTGGTCGAGTTCCGGTTCGGCCTCATCACGACCATCCTCATGTTGAGCCTCATCGGAGCCCCCCTCCTCTCCCTGGTCAGTCTCCCGTGTGTTACGGTGTACTTTCATGTATTCCAGAGCCATTGCTAGACAAACGGTCCAAACACAGTCAAAACGCCGGGCATCAGCCAGTGACCTCTTGAACTGAAATAAAGGAGGCTAATGGTTCAGCTACCAAGATGCCTAAATGTTCGAGTTGCAGCGAGTTCCACTTGCAAATTTTTTACTGATCAGAAAAATCTCAAAAGTCCAATCTAGATACTTTAGTAATTTATTTTGTTTTCATACTAATAGAAAACATGTTTATTTAGTGAGTGTAGTGGAGAAGTGTATTCCTAGGTGAGGGAAGTAAAGGGCAAATTGCAGAGAACATGTACGGTACATGTTCAGTTAATTTTTATTAAAATACAGATAAAATACCCCCGTCGCAGCATACCTGCGTACTCAGCGATTTCCAATGGAATTTCAGATTATTTACTTTCCCCATAAAAAAACACCATAGGATCGAGTATGTAGGTTTTCTGCCATTGGGTGTTGTTAGAAAATCTAAGTTAATCAATAATCGGTGAATGTAAACACAAAATTGTATCAAAATCTGGCAATTTTTTATTTTTTCCATAAACCCCATGGGGGTGAGTATGTAGGTTTGCCGCCATATGGGTTTTGTAAGCAAGTATAAGTTAAACCTTATATAGATAATGTACATACCAAATTTGATTAAGTTATGTCAATAAATAAGCAAGATATAGGGTTTTCTTGATTTCCCATAAGAATAACATGGAAAACACATTTTTGGATTTGCCCCGTAACCAGTTATGCTATGATAAAAATTCAAAATACCAAATTGTTTGTTTTTTTAAGCTCTTTTAAATGGTTTCAGTTAAAATTGACGAATTTTAAAAATTGATGTCCAAAAATGCCAAAAACCCATTTTTGACCCCTTTGAAACCCCATAAAACCCCGTTCCCATAACCCGACAATGCTGGTTCGCGAACTCATGAAAATAGACCTGGTCTTACACCTCCATACCAAATTTCATCAAAATCGGAGGTCCCCTACAAAAGTTATCAGTACCACGGACACATAGATATATAGATAGATAGATAGATAGATAGATATATAGATATATATATATATACATATATATGAAAATGAACGAATGGTGTTTTTGGCTTCTGGGGACCTCAAAATGAAAAAGTAAAGTGGTCCTGGGCTTAGGTCTTACCATGGCTACTACCGTAATAGCGTATTCCCTATAGGGAAATTCGCTAAAAACAGTCGCTTTTTAGGAAGAAAATGTTAAAATTGGTTTTACTTTAGGTCTTGTTTTAGTATAAATAGTTTTCTTCTTTAATAGAACAATTTTATTTAAAATTAATTAACTTTTGGGTGTTAAAATCTTGCAATCAAATTTGTATTAGAGACCAACAATTGAAAATCATTTCCCTACTTTTTATTTGTATATATTAAAATATATCATATCATTTCCATATTTTAAAATATTTAAAAATTGTTTTGGGTTTATTCAAAATTTACACTTAAGGTCAGTTTTTTCATCTTAACTTTATATTTTATTCTACCCTAATTTTAAAATAAACTTTAGTATACATTAACTTTAACCACCTTTTAATAAATTTTATTTTATTATTTAGAGAGTTAGACCAGTCTTTTTACTTCCTATAAGTAAATCAGTATTTGCCAAGCTATGATTTTTCAATGAAGTTCATTGAAACAAGCTCGTAGGACACTTGAATCTTTGTCAATAGCCAGTTGATAATTTTATCTTATCAAGCGAGGAAACTATTATTATATACAAGTATTGATTTCCTCCAAATGGTTCATCTCAAATAAAAACTGTTTTTGGAGGTTTTTAAGCTTTCAAATCAAAATTATAAAATAAAAAGGACTGTAGATAAAAATTTCTATCTGTACTTATCTAAGTTTCTCCAAGTTAATTGTAATGTATACAAATTGCTTTGAAATTCCTAATAGTTTATTGAGGAATAATTTTAAATGTTAGATTCTAGTACAAGAGAGTGGTTGTGATACCTTGCAAATTAAGAATATTAGTGATCATGACATTTTTAATGCAAATGGGAAGACTATGTTAGGGTAATTAGTTTCAACTACTGTAGTGTACTTGTTGCTTGATATTGAGCAATTTAGGTAATTTTTTCTGTTTACTCTTTTAAATCAGTTTTTAATAAAGGTTTAAATCATAACCTCTTTGGTACAGATAGCTCAGTGTATTTGTGCTCATGGCTTTCAAGAAAAGAGGATGGACACGGGACGGGGTGGGGTTTATCGAAAGCCATGAGCACAGATACACCGAGCCATCTGTATGTATTGACACTAGACCAGTGTTTCTCAACCGGTGGTACGCGTACCACTTGTGGTACGCAAGAGCATTTCAGGTGGTACGCGAGGGACAAAGGAAAAATACACAAAAAATAAAAAAAGCACTTTTGAACAACGTGATAACGTCAGCCGTTTTGGTCAGCTCAGTTCTGCGTTACAACGCTTTTACTCATAATTTGAGAGACTCCAATAGATATCTTTACCTCTTCCTTACTAAAGCAATTTTGAACTAACTTAACAAATTAAATTATTTTAAGATAAAATTTTCTTTTCCGAGAATACCTATACTAATGAATAATGATTTTGTGTCCAGTAACCGTCTGAACCCTTTGAATTAGGCATATTTTAAATTCTGTTTTTGTTTTTACCTTGTACCATTTGAAGTTACAAGACATGCTCTGCAGAAACAATGAAACGAGAGGGAAAATTAATTGGAGAATATGAAGTTCATCACTTGGTAACGCTGGAACTGGAACACATTTTGTGTACTTCAACGAGGTTAAACCAACCTCGGTGGCAGTTAGTGTATTCGTTCGGTAAAGCAAAAATCCAGTCAAGTAATAGTTTGTGTCATGACCGTTATTTGTGCATGTGTAAAATTAGTCCTAATTATTAATCAGTCATCTGAAAGGGATTATTTCCTGAGCAAGAAATAACAGCAAAGTTCCCATTAACAATCTCTTTTGCTTTTAATATTATTTATTAGTTTAGTAGTTTTGTATATTAGTTGTTTTAGCTACTTTTATAGAAATGCAAAATAACCTTTTTTCGTTGTTAGTAGGCCTATGTATTTGAAACAATTTTTTTCAATTATATTGTAGGCCCTATGAAACTTTGTTTATAAAGCCTGCAGCAGCTATCAATTTTTTACTTTCAAAGTGGGAAACATAATATAGGCCTACTTATAGTATTACGTTAATTAATAACCATATGGTAATATTTGTAAAGCTTAAAATTAAAATTTTCATTGCAATTTATGTTTTTTTTTTCAATTAAAATATAACTTTCTTAATTAACTGTTTTAAATGCGAGTTTCATTTTTTCTCGGACTACTAATTAGGGGCCTATAATGAAATATATTAAAAGAAAAACAATAACCTATGCTCTTTCCGGCTGTATTTGGAAGGCGGGGGGAGGGGGGGGGGTTATTTATGAGTTTGGGTGGTACGCCAAAAAATTAAAAAGCCTCAGGTGGTACACGGGCACCAAAAGGTTGGGAAACACTGCACTAGACAGATGGTCTTACACTGGTGTAAATACTGTCTTTACTCGTTACAGCTGTGGCACTTGAAATCTTTTAAATTTCCACCTCAATGTTAATTAAATGGAGAAATTTAGAACTTGAGGGCTTCTAGGGCCCTTCCGTTTGGATGGATATTTACCAATTTACTTTAGAAACAACTTCTCGTCGAACTCTATCCAATGACACTAAAATCATTAAAACTGGTTGAAAACTGTAGGAGGAGTTCCTTGTACAAAAAAACGTGTCTCGTATTAAATATGTATAGATACTTAAAATTTTCTATCTGACGATGATATTTATTGCAGTTTGTTTGTTATGCATTATTGCTAGTGGTAATGAGTGAAAGCCTGCACTCTTTTTTAAGAATTGCATATCCCAATGGTAAAAATTAATAAATTCAAAGATTTTATTAAATTACCAATGCCCTGAATGCCCGAGCTCGGAATGGACAGCCATTTTTTTCTTACCTATAACAAGTATTGTTTTACAATAAAGTATAAAATTTCTAAAAAAAAAAATGAATTGATCAGATGTTGGTAATAAAAAAAATTAAATATTAGATTTTAGGTGTTCAAATTACAAAAAATAAATAAACAAAAAACTCATATATTGTTTCAAATAAAAATAAAATATTTGCTAGTTAATTATTTTTATGTTTAGCCGAAGATAGTTCTATACTGTTCTGATTTGCTTCCAGCAAGAGATAATCAGGACCAAGAGCACGGAGAGCCTTCCTTTTCCTCTTATCGCCTCAGGGACAGTGGTTACGACCCTCTGGCTGCTCTATGGCATCATAATAAACAATATCTTCATGCAGGTATGCTATTGGGATTTTTTTTGAAGACCAAGAAATTTCTGATTCAGGTAGGCCAACATACCTGAATTTTAAAATGTCAGCACAACATTTTAATTTAATTTAGATTTCCCCCCATACGACTTTAAGAGGCGGTTTGAGAGCTCGCGCCTAGGTAGTCCATGAATCTCTAAGCGCTGGTTAATGTAGTCAGCAGTTAAAGATTGTGTTTGAGAGCTCGCTTTTAACTTCTTCTGCTCGAGTTTATCCTTGTTCGAGAGCAACTCTGGCTGACGGTTGAAGGTCAGGGAATCTGTGACTGAAGGCTTGCAACGGCCAGGCGGGACCCAGGCGCCTTGCTGTCTCCAATCCGTTTTGACCTTGAGACAACAAAAACAGCCCAAACCATGGAATTGGCGATACGGTAATGGGGGTTTACAACAATGAATGAAAAACTATCTTGTTACTTAACACTACAAATTAATAATATATTGTATTATTTGTTACCTGAATCTTTATTGATGGGAAATAAACATTCTCTCAACAGTTGTTGGTCTAGCTCTTATGAAAGCTCCATGGTATTGCCACTGTGCCAGTGTTAATGGTCGTATTATTGGTATAATAAAAAAATCTGGAATCAACTATAAAGCGTCACAATGTTTATGCATCATAGACACTGACAACGTATAAGGACAAAAACCCTTTACATTTAAATACTTTACATAAAATGTTTTTGTGTTATAAATAATTAGGTATTGGGTCATTAGACTTTGCGCTGTATGACAATCAACCTTACGAATCAACTACCCCTTGTTTGGTTTGTGTTTATGGACTGTGCTGTATACTCCAACTGACAATAGATTTTAAACACTAAAAATGTTAAAACAAACCAAATCCTGCTGGTCTAAGCTTTGTTTTTCTTTTAAATTAGAGTCAATCAACATATTCTACTACATTACTATCTAATGTGAGCCAATTAACTTACGGTGTAAAGAAAAACAACTGTTTTCTACACAAAAATTTCCACGTTTTCTTGATTTTCTTCTTCATAAGTTGAGAAAAAATGGGCATTTTCCCAGCAGGATGTGTTCGGATTAAGCGGATTTTCGGGACTCTACTTTACTCCAAAATAATGTAGTCCAATACCTTAACTTATTTTGTTATAAGTTAATTGTTATAAATTTTAATACCATTTTCCTAAGTCTTTCTGCCAAATGACCTATTACTTAATTGTATATTTTTCTCAAATTAAAAATGTGATACTTACTCATTTTTTTATTTAGTATACCTACTTTTAAATTACCCCAATTTCCTTTTATCATGATACACATCCTATTAAAATATTTCCAGAAAATATTCACAAATGATTGTTCCTGCTTAAATGTATGTGTTCTTGTAATTTATTAATTTTCACTGTATAACCAGATTCAATGGAGCAATATCTTTAAATTTTCTATTGGCACTTGTTTTTTCCTTTTTAAATTTGTTCACCACCCCACCATTTTCCTGTCTTTCTGCCAAATGACCTATTACTTAGTTGTTTATTTTTCTCAGGTTCAAAATGTGATAGCTCTTGTACTGTCTCTGATCCAACTGTCTCTCTTCGTCATCTACCCGAGCTCGCCACCCAAGAAAGATGAGAAGAAGAAGAATTAGAGAAATTCTGTGGAGTACTGTTGCCAATTCATGCCTTTCCAATTATTATATAGATTGTGATTTTATTCATAAGCTACTGGGTAGGTTTAAAATAATGACCTTTTATAAAATATGTAGTACAGTAAAATACGGCTAAAAGCAACCTTTGATCAGCAACCGATGTGCATCCGTGAAATTTTCAGGAGACCTTCTTTTAAGCTCTAGATAAAGAAATTTGCCGAGATCCCAAAAAATGAAGTTGTTTTACACCTATAAAATCACTTTTCAAAACGGCGGTTCTTTCATAATGGGATGAATTTACAGCTTCCCCTTTTCATTTTTACGTGCTTTTTCAATATTATGTTGTGGGGCCAATGCCAATAATTGTTGAGTGGTAAATACTTTATTTCGAACAGTCCTTAATTTTTGATCGCCATATTGGATACAAATTATTTTTTTCTAATGTAAAAATATTGTTGTGACACATCATTTCAGAGTAGATTTTTACGCTGATTAAAATGCTACAATCCGCTTTTGAAAATATTTGTTCGTTTTAAAGATACACGGAAATTAAAATTCTTCCCTATGCATTTCTTATAGGTTTCAAACTTTGAATTTATTTATTTTTTATCTTTCCCTATATGCTGTTCTAATTGAGATAGGTTGATTATTTTGGTATCAAATCATTTAATGGATCAGTGCCTTCTTTAGAGTTTTCGATCATTTGAATTGGCTTGGTTTGAGGCGGTTTGTACCTTATAAACTTGACTTAAATTCCAGGAATAAACATATTTTGTATTGAAAAGTGTATAATATCTCATCTTAAAGTTATCCAATTTTAATTTTAACAATCAACATCTGGCTTTAAAGTTAATGATGTACTGTGTAATTTAAGACCAGAATGAACCTTAAATCTCATTTATAACTTGAGTTGTACGTCTTTAACTGAAAACTAATTTCACCAACCAAAAATTTTTTGTTGATTGAACAATCATAAATCAATTAAA
This sequence comes from Neoaliturus tenellus, assembly GCA_030545055.2. Classification (NCBI taxonomy): domain Eukaryota; kingdom Metazoa; phylum Arthropoda; class Insecta; order Hemiptera; family Cicadellidae; genus Neoaliturus; species Neoaliturus tenellus. Next base: position 61,468,356 of record CM061532.1, read on the forward strand.
ATCCAACGAATTTCAATGGCCTATAACTCAAATCAAAGACGTTGATGTATTGGTTGGTTTAAGACAAGAATTAAGAACTTGAGATATTAATCTTTAACTAAAAGCGAATTTAAAAATTAAGCTTCTATTAAATAGAACAATATAACTTGTCTCTGACTCCTCCAAAATAAATGAATAATAGTTCAAATTAATGCTGAAATATTACTGAGTATTTTTAGACAACAATGAACCGCACACCTCAATTAAAACTGGATTTAAAACAAAAAAATTTATTGAATTTTCATTTGAGTATATTTTCAAAACAAACCAAGATTAAAAAAAAACAGTTTGCGGCATTGAAAATCTACTTTGACACGGTGTGTCACAACACCAACTTTGCATTAGAAAATAATTGCTTTTATCCAATATGGCGGCCAAAAATTAACGACTGGTCAAAATGAAGTACTTCTCATCTAACAATTATCGGTAGTGGTCCGACAATATTATATTGAAAAATGCTAGTAAAAAATAAAAATTTTTTCAAGAGAGATTTTTTCAAAGTGTATCTTACTACCAAAAAGCCGCTATTTTGAAAAGTTATTTTATAGGTGTAAAACCACTTTATTTTTCGGGGACTCATCGGATCTTTAATTATAGTGCTTAAAAGAAGCTTTTATCAAATTTTTATGGATGCACATCACTTGCCGATCTAAAACTCGATCTAAATTTTACTGTACTATATAATTAACTTCTTCTTATGAATGTAATATGAAAGACTTTTTTAAATATATTTAATATCGTCAGAAAATCGATGAAGTGTATCCACTTTTGAAGATTCTTGAAAATAAAAATGCCTACTCTTCCACACAACTCTTTTATGAAAGATGAGCGGTGTATTGTCTAACCTTAACTGCCTTGACATTTATTATCACTTTGACACAAATGTACGCAAGTTTAATTCATCTAAAATAAACAAATAAAACTGTTTCCACACACTGAACAAGGCAGCTTTGGTTTTGCTTATAGCAGCAGTCGTTGGCTTTGATGAAGGTCGTAAGGTTATGTTATTAGAAAGAAGTAAAAAGAATAAAAAATGTACCCTTTTGACTGTTTGAGAGTGTCTAATAGTTTGTTAAACATTTTTTTTCATTTTTCACTGTAAGGTTAGGTAGCTACGATTGATAATTGCATACTTATATTTCTAAAAAATAAAGTAAAAAGAATTGGTAGCTGTCTGTGACAAGAAGGATATAAGTTGGTGTAAGATCCCGTAACATTGATATGGCAGTGGGTTTATGGGACTAAGATTTTGGTACAGAAAAAAGTAATTCAAATCATTGGGATACTAACCAATTTTTTAGGAGCAAAGCTAAAAAGAAATAATTAGAGTAGTCATGTAGGTAACAGAAAATTGTAGATGGTTTCAACTTTAAAGTTGTCTCATAGACCAGGTTCAGCTGATGTTAGTGAACAGGGTTTCAATAAACTTGTTACAGTAAAATTTTAGGACACCATTTACTTAGCACCATTAACTGGAGGAGTAAGATAAAGGAATAGAAAAAAATGTTTAATTACTGACAAAAAAATAACTTGTAATTACAATTTTACTTGGTTAAACCTTTAACGTTTGTTAAATACAACAGTTAAAACTTGACATATTTAAGGCAAGTAGTTGATAAAATTTGACATGTTTACAGGTACTTTGACAGTAGATTTGTTGTAGCTTTAATTATTCAAGTAGTTTAAAGTGATCTACTGAACAAAAAATTGGATACTAGTCAAATTGTCAAGTTTCAACTTGAACAATATTAATTATCGATTTTGTTGGTATACTTTTGATTAATGAATTGCATAACTAAGTTTTGTAATTAAAAAAAATTAAATTAAGTTGTGTAAAGAAAAATGTTGTGTATAAATTAGTTGAGTGTCCACATAAAATGTTGCATCAACTTTAGGTCTTAATAAGAGAAAATAGTTATATTTTTAGCATTAAGATTGTTTCAGAAATCATGGCTATATAGAAGTAAATAAATTAATAAGTTATTGTGATTTAACTTGTGAGAAATGCAAAGGAAAGTTCCTATCATTAATTGATGTCAATTTTTAATGGAACCCTGCACATCATGATATTATGAGTTTGGGCTTCAGGCACTAATTGGTTTAAGTCTTCATATTACCACAGTATATTTTATTGCTAGTGATCTAACTGATTTTCTTTAGTTTTAATGGAAGTGTGAAGGTATTAAAATTCCTCAAGAGGTTTTTTTTACTTGTGTAAAAGCTTATTTTACAATGTTAGTTGAATTTATGATTGTTTTAGCCTTAGATTTAATTATAAGAATTGCCAAGAACAGAATTTAATGATATTTTCCATGTATTCCAAATAGAATTTATTTTAATTCGGTCTTTTCACTGCCGATCGCAATTATCTAGGAAAGGCTATACATAATACTCTAGACTCCCAATGATTGACGATACTGTTGAGCTGGACTATTTCGGATGATAGATTTTATTGTTAGTAAAAAAAGCATAAAATAACAAAAAAATAATAAAAATTATTGATAAGTGAGACGTGTGATTGCTAAATAAGAAAAATGATTCTAAAAAAGAAAAACAAGCTGAAAATTGGCCATTAAGAGACAACGCCAACAATCCGCTCGCCACCAATTGGGAGCCTTCTGTATTTGTATGAAGTAAAGGTTTTTTTATGAAAAGGCAGTAGAAATATCTACATACATTTCCTGTAGAAATAAGTACCATAAACAAGTAATAGATACCTATCTATTAATGACTTTCTCGGTTGCCACATTCCCCTACAGTATCTTTAGTTTTTATTGTGAAATATTTTACATTTTTAGTGTCGCTAATATTTTAAACTTAGTTCTAATATGAGTTAACCTTATTATTGTTTCATTTTACCAATTCTTAAATTAATTAATGTGAATGTTGATCTAGTATACCAAATTTGTTCACTATGTGATTCAATTTTTTATTTGATCAGTGCCATATGATCATGTTTTGCGATGTCATACAAAATATAATTGTTGATTTTAAAATTACGACTTACTTATTTGCTTCTTTTACGAAATTTCCTGCTCTGCCTACCTCATTGGGTGAAATGAAATGAAATGAAAAATGTCTTTATATAATTTGCAAACTTCTAAACTTGTAAGACAAACTCTGCTCAATCACTCCTAACTACGAGCTTGTTCGCTTTGCTCACTCGTCAGGTCAATGGGGGTTGCACAGGTTGAAAAAACATGTTCAACAGTTATCAGCTGATTTAGGTTCAATTTATTAGTCACAAAAAATGTCAAAAAGGACATCATGGACACTTTGAAGAAATGTAGGGTTGAAAACAAATTTTTCCGGTCACCGGACCAGCTCCAATCGATTCCTTATGGCCGAACATCCCATATTATAAGAGCAAAATACCCCCGTCGCAGCATACCTGCTCACTCAATGGAAATTTTAGATTTTTTTTTATTTTTGCCATAAACACCAACAAAATAAGTATGTAGGTTTGCCACCATGAGGGTGTTGTAAGCAAATATCAGTTAAACCCTTTGTAGTGAATCTTCGTATCACATATTATTAGGTTATGTCAATAAATAAGCAAATGAAACGTCTTGTTGATTTCTCATAAAATAAGATAGAAAACATATTTTTTTGTTTTCTCCGTAACCTGTTAAGGTTAAAACCCCACTACCATAATCCAATCATGCTGATTTGCGAACTCGTGAAAATAGACCAGGTCTTACATCTCCAAACAAAATTTCATAAAAATCGGACGTTCCTTGCAAAAGTTATCAGTACCACATATATGAACATTCTTATTTTAAACTGGAATCAACTTAATAAATTTTATTAAAAAACATTGTTTTGTAAATATTTACTTAGTTTTGTTGCATTTCAGTCAGTAGAATGCTTGGAAGGACGTAGTTTCCTTTAAATAGTGCTATAAAGATCAAATACGAAATACAGCAGACTTTTGCTTGGGGTATCTAACATTCTTCAGGTCAAAGCAAAGGTTTGCAGGGTACGAAACCATAGGCGCTACTTGGGATCGTCTATTGTGTCTTTTTCAGTGCAGAACGTGATAGCCAAACATTTACCCTGCTTTTAATTCGCCAAATTGTAAATTATAAGAATTAATTATATGGTTTTACCATTGCATTGATCATACATACTAACATTAATAAATTTCTCATCTGATGCATTTTGTTTAATTTTGGAATTTGGAAGGCTTGTGTTCGCCGCACCAGAGGTGTTGCAATCAATGTTGTCATTATTCAGCAATAATTACAGTGCAGCAAAACACCTTAACACAACATAACCACATTAGAAAAATGTTTTTGATTACGAAGAGTGGTAGTACTGATTTAACTATCATATGTCACTTGTACTTTATGTTCGCCAAGAAAGAAAGCATCATTGTAAAATTGCTCCAAACACCTATGCTATGCTATGAGAAATCTATTCACGTTCGTGTACATAGCCAACAGTTTTACCAATGAATACAAAAACATAAAGAAGGTCACATCTTAGGGACAAAATGGTTAAGAAAGTTTCTGTCGAGATAGTAGCGCACTCCACCATGAGAGCGTGCACGAGACAATAACCTATTAGTCAGTTTACATTCTGACTTTGTTACAGATGGTCACCAGCAAAGAATCTCTCTCATCCTCCCATTGTACTTACAAATCATACATAACCTATGACAGTTTTCCATTACTGGACCAATTCTCACAATTAATGTAGGAACACTTTCTCCGTCCACCTACTTTGGTGCTCATTTTGGAGCCCGAGTAAACAAATTTGAAAAAAAAATAGCAGGATACCATGACGACGTTTATTAATTGTAAAGTAAAACTTAGTTTATTTTTGTAAACATATGATTCAATAAAATATATTCATTAGAATAACATTAGAATTTTGAAAGTCCATACGACCATGCCTTAACGATAAAAGGATTTAATGACTTAAAATAACGATTCTTCTTGAAAAAAGCTTTCCAATGATACCAAATAAGCTAGGTAACTGTTTAAGGGGTGTTTTAATAGTATATAGTACAATACTAAATAGTACATTTAAAATCTCTCTCTTGTACTATGTGTAGGCCTATTCCTCTGGCACTATCTCTGTTTGGAGCGCTCAATTTCAGTTTACAGCGCTCCTAGCGAAAAATATTGTTTGCCAATTTTTAGCATGGGATGGGACCTTCTTTATGTTTTTGTATTCATTGGTTTTACTTTTCAGCCTTACTCATTTTACACAAGACCCATAGTTGGATCTTGAACACAACATGAATGACTGGGATAGGTCAAGTTATAAAGGAAGTATAACATAGAAAACATAACAGTGTTTATATTTTTATATAAAACAAGTTATCTTTAAAAAAAAAAAAAATCTAAAGAATTTGTTGTATAAATTATATTACCTTTTTACAAATAAACTGGATTCCATATGATAAACTCAACTGATATAACATATTTTGTGAAAAAGAAGGAAGATTCCTCAACAGTGTTTATTCAACCATGACTAAACTTTTTTACATTTTACACTGAGCTCACTAGATAAACAAAACATTAGTACCTATATTTACAATTGAAAAATCCAACTTAGAAAAATACTTTTATTACTTTCATAATCCGGCAAGACTTTTAGAAAACTGGTTACTGATAGATATGAAAATAATAATGAATGTTCAAATTTGTTTGGGATCGGAAGTCGCGAGGGGCAACACCGTACCATACAATAACCGTACCATGCATTTTGGAATGCGTGGACGGGAGGCGAGTGTATTCATTCTACATCGGGTGATATTGTATAATTTTAATTTTAGTTTCAATTTAGTTTCATAATCATGGTATTTTCATTACAGTATGTTATGCAACGTTTTTATACTGTAAAAAGTGAGTCTCTAAAAAGAATTTTGCTGACATTCATCCTGTAATCCGGAATATTTTGTAATCCGGCGAGTGTCAAGTCCCAGACATGCCGAATCAGAGGAAATCAGAATGAGGAAATTTACTGTACTATTTTTTTATAATTGTCATGCCTACCTTATTTTTTGCCCTATTTTTACAATAGAACAAAATGGCAAAAGAAGTAAATGGGGCAAAAATATTATGTGTAAATGTATAAATATGAAATACTAGTGCATATTATGTATATTACAGTAGAGTCCCACTAATCCAATCTAATTGGGACCGAAGTCTGTTCGGTTTAGCGAATTTTCGAATGAAGGGTATATTACGTGTATTGTGATTAACAGATTATATATTGTGTAAATTATTTATATTAAACATAACTAATCGTAACATTTAGTTTAGAGGATATTTTGTTGACTTTTGTTGTTATTTAATAAAGTTTTTTAAATGCGGCGTATATTTTGGCAATAAAGCATTTCTGATCTGAAATTATTTAATTTATTCAATGTAACATTACATTTGATTTTACATAATGGTCTGGTGTTGTATCAATTTAGAAACTGAAATCGTCATTGAAAAACTCTTCAATGGAATAGTAGGCTCTTTGTATCAGGGAATTGTTGAGCAATTTGAATAATGATTTCTGTTTCATGATTTTCCAATCATTAGGAATTTTGTTAAAAACTTTCATTTCCATATAAAAGGTACTTTTTTCTAATAATTTAGTCTTGTGCAAAGGAGATGATTTTTGTTTCTATAGTAGGATTCACGAAAATAGTCCGATGAGAGTCAATGCATTGATGCCAGATTTATTCTAAAACACATTTTTATACTGTATTACACATGGTAAACATAACAAAAAATGACAACATTGCAGGGCGAGAGGGGGTGAGGGGGTACACAGCTGTTTAAATTTCCATCGGACTATTTTTGTGCATCTTACTATAGTGTTGTATTTATGGTCAAAGTTCAAATATTAAATTAATCAATCAATCATATATCTTTATTTATTTTATACATTTTTGTAAATGAATAGTGTCACTTCTTTACAGTATTTTAACCTAGAGTTGGTACATTATATTAAGACATCTTTAATAACTTTGGAATCCACAAGTTGATTGCTCTAATTTCTCAACTGAGTAAAGAGCAAGGTTAATTAAGTATTCCTTCAAGCTTTTCTTGATTTTTTTTATATTTTTATCCTTAATCACATATGATTTAATATTTTGTGGAATATTTAAAAAAAAAATTATTTCCAGCATATGAATTTTTTGTATGTATAAATCCAATCTATGGTGATCGAACTAGTGCAATTATTCCTTGTCCTTGTGTTGTAGTTATGAGAATTTTGGTTACCTAAATTTATTTTTTGATTGATAACAAACATATTTGTTTCAAATATATGAAGTCCACAAACAGTCAGTATATTTAATTAATCGTGGAGACATCTGCTAATGCCAACTCTAAGCTCTTTAGTATTGTTCCGCAAACAGGAGCATGGACGGCCAGAGAAGGAAGTCCATTGTCCGTTGACCACTGACTCAAAGACAGTGTTTTAAAAATAGCCCCCCCCCACTCCCCATACCTGTTGTCTCTCACTTTCCCACATTTCAAATAAGAGACATCGGACTTTGCACTGAGTTGACAATGAGGGTTATGGAGTAGGCCAGGATGGCGGGGTTCAATTTTGTTAGCTTTATAACTGTTAGCGCTTTTATGAACTGTTATTAGGCCTATTACTAGAGATTGACAGCTAGTAGAAATTCTACAAAAAAATCAGTTAATCTTGAGCCACTTAATTTTAAAATGTTTCATAACGGAAACATCCATTGGTCCTGATTTACTAACATTTGTTATTACAACAGCTGTTTAGTGGTTAATCAATTATTCTTCCCCCATAACATTAACATTCAAACTCTGATGCTGTCGAGAGTTACTGAATCTGTATTTTTCCAACAGGATGTGTTTGGATTAAGCGGATTTTCAAATTAGCAGGACTCTACTGTAGTATAGATATGATAACGACCTTCGCCTCGTTATTGAGCGTTCTGCTGCTTTCACTGCTCTAAAATAATTAATAAAAGATTTTTTTAAGGAATACAAGAAAATAGTTATCTTGGGTACAAAGTGAAAAAATACTGAACACATTTAGTTAATTTATCACCCTATGCTATGTGACCAACGGCTTACGATACTTGGCCTGTACCCACACTCGGTACATCTTGAGTTGTCGCAATCGGTTGACCTGTAACCTGCGGTCTGTGTAAATCATCTCCTCTTCAAATCCAGCCTCGGTAAAGAGCTTTGTTACTTCCTCTGAAAATAAAATTTATTTTTCAGTTACGTAGATTTGAGGTGTAAATATGCCTAACAATTTGGATGATTTAAAGAAGTTGTAAGTTAGTATGAATAAAAATAGTGATATAAAGTTAAATGAACGTGAAAGCTCCCAGGACAACTTTAAAACTGAGCTGCAAAGTTGACATAGGTTAAAACAACAAAAGTTGTCATAACATTGTTAAGTTTTTTGGCTGTCCACTATTACAATTTCCCTTCCCTCGTGATCCATTAATTGTTCTAAACAGCGGGGGTTAATGTCATCTGGAGGGCATGGAAACCCCTAGCTGAGGAACATGAATGGACAGCCCATTGGTTGGCCATTGAGAGGGTAGACCGGACTGCCTGTTTGAGCCTGCAAATCACTAACAGTCCCTCCTCAAAAATCCAGTTGTCTGCCTGTTAGAAGCACACGTGCTGGGCGGTTCAGCCTGAATCTCCTTATCCACCAGTAACATAATGAACGTGAAAACAAACTGGAAGTAAAAGTCAGTTATAAACAAAATAATTGATTTTTTTCATTGCAAGTCATTTATTTAATACTATTTCAGTCAATTAATGTTAGGCCTATTTATAATTAATAAAAGTAAAAAATTTGCCAACTCCAGATTTTGCTTTTAGAGTACATCATTAGGAAAAACTCACCTTGTTTGAAAAAGTAAACAAAAGTTCCGTCACTCCTGACGTAAAAGTTGTCTTCCATCATCTGGCCAGGTTTGAACCTGAGCTGCGCCATATCATAGCGGCCGTAGTCTCGGAAAAGCACCAGGCCTCCGGGTTTGAGGTAGTCATACAACTGTTTTACAACATGCGGCATCCTTCAACACAGTAAAAAAAAAAAACTATGGTAAATTTGAAGCTTGGAAAAATTATGAAAATTAAAGTGAAACAAAGTTGTCTCGCTCAAGCCCGACATCAGACCCGACGTAGGAACCAACAGCTCGATGGACATGTTCGATAGTGTGTGGACCCCTTTAAATAGTTATCTTAGTACTATTAAATAGTTAGAGATAAAAAGTATTAAACTAAAAGGAGCAAGAGATTTAATAATGTTAAAATTTAATTTATTGAATTCTTCACCAATGTTTCATTAAAAATTAAGCTACGTCAATGACTACACCATAAAATCCTGTTGCCAAAACCTAATTTGCAAACTAATGCAAATAGATTACGTCATGCCGTATTTCAACAAAATCTAAAGTCCTCACCAGAAATTTTTTTCACTAATAAACACACACACTATTCTTGCTCCAGAGATTGATTCTGCTATTTTCAGTGTAATAAGCGGATGAAGATATACTTTAGACATGTACCTATCTAGTTGACCTAAACAAATGCGCATGTCTGCTGGCAGAAAAATGAAATGAGCTTAACCAAAGTAAAGAAGTCGGCAAACAGCTATCTTTAGGAATTCCAGATATTTTATTTTAAATTTTATAAGGGGATGAAAATTGTTTTTATAGGAAGTAAAAACAACACCTTTTAATTATTACTAGTGCACGTTTTGCTCGACATCGAGCAATATATTTTGATACAATACAAAAGTTACATTTCGTACTAAATCAATTATACATTCGACTAATCCAATATTGTGAATATCAGTGATCACCAAAAACTACAGCTGTACGATAACAGATGTTTAAAATGCTCAAACAAATCTCAATGTTATTATAATGGGAAAATTTCAAATTTAATTTGTGGATGGTGCCCTTATTTTACGTCCAATTCTAATAAATTTTTTGAGGGGAACAACTACAGACCAAGCCCTATCCAATGACACCAAAAACTTGAAAATCGGTTGAGAATTGTATGAGGAGTTTTCAACACAAAAAAACCCCTTGGCGTATTAAATAAGTATAGATTCTCAATTACTATAACAAAATGCTCGCAGAATTTCAAATACTTCTCGCCGACTTTGAAACATGGCTCACCGACTATCAAACACGGTGATATATTAAATTTATGCTTACTCTTTTTCCCCTCAGGGCTTCTGTAGGACTGTCTTCAATAAATCAAAAGAATACCTTAACTATAAGGAAACATTGATAAGCAATTTAAATGCTCTTTAGTAGAGTACAATGTTGAATATTCCAGAGGTGCAGAAAATGTATTGACTTCTAAAATCTCCCCCAATGGTACTGTTACGGATAAAATATTTCCCCAAGATATGCGATGTATCTTGTCATAAAAAATGAATTTTTATTAAAACTCAACCGCTTACAACGGGGCAGTGAAATGATAACAATTTTTTTTTTTTGGATTTTAGTTTATTACATTGAAACACAAGTAATTAAATGATAACTACACTTTTACTTCTTGATTAGCATTATACGTGCTGGTAATGATATTCAGGTTGAAATAATAAAACGTCTTCCAACACTACTCGATATATTTACACTTATACTGTAAATGTTTACAGACGGTAAATATATATAAAAGATCTTATAATGGATACTATAATGGCTACTAGCTGCCATTATAAGATCTTTTCTATATATTTACCGTCTGTAAACATTTACAGTATAAGTGTAAATATATCGAGTGTGTTGGAAGACGTTTTATTATTTCAACCTGAATACACTTTTACGTCAAAACAACAATTTATTTACATTGCATTACATTGTTTACATATTCGGCTACTAGTTTCGACAGTAGATGCTGTCATCGTGGACCGATTTCGCACTGGACAAGATGGCAGATGGTGTAGGTGGCGGTGATTCACATTAGGAGTGCTGCTGTCACTCCCACAATCCTCTTCATTCAGCAACTCTCTCCGTCAGCTGTCTGTCAGCTGCTCAGCTTGTCCAGTGCGAAATCCGTCCGACGGTGACAGCATACAATGTCGAAACTAGTAACCAAATATGTAAACAATGTAGTGTAATGTAAATAAATTGTTGTTTTGACGTAAAAGTGTAGATATGATTTGTGAATTCAAAGGCGTGCAAAATGATCATTAAGAAGCTAATTAAGTAATTAAAATCAAAACTAATTACCAATACTCCTCTTAACTTATATCCATCAGAACTAAAAAAAAAATGTTAATTAGATGCTCAATTTTTAATCAATTAATAAAAAACAGAAAAATCACAAAAAAATTATAATTTCCTTAAAATGTTTTCAGGTACCTTTGAATATTTACCCGATCCTAGATCGCTGGATCGGACACATTCTACACTCCTGGAAAATTCAATCTTTGGTATATTTCTATGTTGTAATTAAATGCTGAATAAGAGGTTTTTAGAATAGGTTACTAGATGAGGTCTCTTAATTATTGAGTTCTGTAGTTTTATCCAAGCACAATAGCAGAGAACACCCATTTCTTTTCTTTGTATTTGTGGTCGTAACCTAATGTCAATTAGGGGTATAACATTTTATGTTGTAATGTTCTTTTGTAATTCTTAAACTTCTGTTAACTTTATAAAAATTGTACTATTTTCACACTTACCTTAGGGGATGAATTGCAGAGAGGACAAATATTAAAGTGCTTGTATCAAGGCTGTTTTTGGGGAAAGGAGTCTCCCAGTCATCTTTTGTTATATCACACACAAATGCATGGCATCTATAAAACAATTAACTTTAGCTCATCATGATTTCATTAATTATTGCAAATAGTGTATCGGTAATAAGTAAATTACAAATATAGGTAAATATTTTTATTTAAATATAAGCTTTAAAAATTAAAAAAAGACTATTTGATATCCTCAGATCTTTTGAAATATCTTATCTATAGGAATCATAATTTTTTAATGATGTGAATCACTGGGTGTAAATAAACTGGTATTTATAAGTACATTAGGTATGGAGGACACAGGGTTCTTATAACCATATATCAACAAAATTCAAGGACTTTTTGAGGACTTTCCATGGTTTTAAGGACCATGAGAAGTAACTATATTTACATTGATTGGTAGGATTACACATTGGTTAGAAATTTGTTGATTAAAATAGGTAGGTTTATCCAGAATGGATAACACTGGGCACTGGGCCTTACACAAGTTTAAAATTTGAATGCTCGACAATTTGGGTGGGGTTCATAACTTCCAGGGATCACAACTACCAGGTCACTATTTATTAATAAATTTTTACAATATCATAACTTCCAGGTGTCAGTTCTACCAGGTCTGTTTATTTTAATATAAATTATATTCACTTCATAACTTCCAGGTGTTTTAACTTCCAGTTTCACAACTACCAGGTCTGTAAAATCAAATAATAATGAGAGCGAAATAACTTCCAGGCCTCACAACTTCCAGGTATCGTCTCAACCAAAAGTTGTAGTGCGGTTTGCCGCATCCTGACTGAAGGCATTAGCCAGCTCCGCAACGCACGGCCCGCCGATCATCACACAAGGACAAGGAACCTGCTTTGTGCTTAGGTCATTTATTAATTGTCAAGGTGTATAAAAGTATATCAACACCATTCATAAATGTGAATGTGAGTTCACATGCCAATGTTATAGTAAGCTCACATGAAAAGAAATACTTGTTTCGTAATTTTCTTAACACGAAAAAGCCGAGATCATGGTGATTTCTAACTGGGAAATGAAATGAACTATCCAAAAAAATCTGTTTATATAAAAACCAATGTTAAATAAACTTCCGCTATTAATTGTTTATTTTTGTTTTATATTTTTCGTTATCAAGCCGGGTTTAAACTAGTCAAGTTACTTGATTCAAGTTGATTTAAATGTTACATAAACATTCAAGTAAAATTGGCTGTTTGTTTTCTATGTTGACTTGAATGAAGTAGGCTATAAATAAGTTATGATTTGCCGATATGATCATTTGAATATGAAACAAACAATGTAAAAAGACTATTTTTTAAACCAATTTAAATGTAAATTCATAGTCATTTAAAATCTAACTGTAAATTGTATACAGTAAAAACTATGCCTATTGTTTAGTTTTTAGTTTATGAGCTTCCTTGTTACTAAGCCGGCTCATGATAAATATAATAGAACGCTAAAGAAAATATTAACACCCAAGAGTATATGTAATGTAAATTATGCCTACTCGTCTTAAAATTTTGTAAGTAGGATTGAAGTGTAGAACATAAAGTGTTATTATGTTAATGGAATTTTTTAGTGGTTTAAGTTTTAAACTAGGTATGATAATAAAGTTTAGAATTTGTCTTATTTCCTTTGTCAGCAAGAGGATACAATTTAAAAAAAATCACCACCAGATTATTTGTATTGTAAAGGGTGTTAGAGGACTATATTGGGCTAAGTCTAAACTTGGTGGGAAAGATTGGAGTTACTAAACTGCTTGACAGTTAAACAAAAAACTAAAACAACCAAAAAATTAGGTAGAATTATGAAGTATTAAACTGTGAATATTGTGGGAACTTGGAACTTGCGCTTCGTAGTCCCAGAGAAGATAACTCCTTATATCCTTGTTTATTTAAAGATGTAGCTAGATATTCAAAATTAATTACCCTGTTTTTATATATTTTTTTTATTACAAAGAAGGAACGGATGAGCTATGTTTACAAAGTGTCCTTGTAAATCCATACAGTTCTTTAAGTACACTGTATATTACCCCTTCACTTTAAAATGTTGATCAACTTTCATCACCAGAGTTTTAAATGTTTTTTTAATCGTTTATTTTGGCTACATGACAAATATGTCCATGGCTAAATTATAGAGTTTTAAGGGTGCGCTCTACCTCGGCGTCAAAATCGTCGAGCGAGACTGTTAACTGCCGCTATACGCGGAATCTCACATTTTGGAAAATATATGACGGGTGATTTTAAATTTTGTTACTATAATGCTTTTTTTGGTTTCAGTGCGAAATCGATCGGTGGTCTAATAACGATGTTTTTGTAATTGCAGACCTTTCGCATCTCCCTCATTGCATCGCTATCTATAAACTTTTTACCAATCTTATTGCAGATTCTTGTTCTTAAGATTATATTGTACTCGCGTATCGTCTTATTTTTTCTCAAAAAAATTTTTTAATACGTTAAAACTTGATACAAAAACGCTTATTTCAACATTATTAGCAAGCACCCTGCTTAGTAATTCGAATTAATATCGAAATTTTAAGACGATAGCGGAGTACAAAATTATATTACGAAAAGAATGACACCAAAATATTTTAAATCGGTTTACAACTGGGGCGACAAACAGGGAGATTCTAAACCCTTGCATCCGCGCGCGGGAGATGGGCAGAGCGCACCCTTAAATGTGAATTGTAATTTATCAGCTGATTACCTGCATTAGTCTCTAACTAAAAACAAAAGACGAAACAGGTTTAAAAAATAATGTGAGGGGGTCGCTTTACTTAAAATGTTGATCAACTTTCATCAACATGGTTTAAAATGTGCAGTTTGAGCATGTATCCCGTATTCTGCCCTGACAAATTTTCTTGGAAACTTTGTCATTTATGAATCTAAGTTTAGATTCTTAACTACATCAGATTTTAAAAACAAAACTCCCAAGTTCAAACAGAAAACCCTTGTAATTTTTTATTTGTTTTATAATAGCCTATTAGCCTGTAAAAGTGGCGATTTTTAATTAAGTTTAACATGTCATAAAATATATAAAGCCAGAAATTATATTTAGACGGCGTGTAACAGAGCATTGCTTTTTTATGGGGAATGAGTTGCGTCTACCAGATATATCTCGGTGTACCGTATTAATAACTTCAAAGTTTGTGAAGCATGGATGCTTGTTTTTCAGCCATTTTTCTTAGGTTTAGAGCCTTATTCTTAAGACAAACTAGATGCTTTGCACCGGTGCAGCCTTGGTAGTTTGCAGACGTCCGAGCGCGCGCACCGCTCCCAGTGGCACTGCCTACTCCCAGTCAGCTGTGTGGCGAGGCGGACACGACGTATTTTGTCAATCGTCATTCTCAGTATCTCAGTAGCTCATCATCCAAAGCACAGTGCTTTGTGGGGGAAACTTTGAACCACACCACTATAGTATTTGGTGGGATAGTATTTGCTCTCATATATCATTCTGACGGTAAGGATTAAGGATTGTCATTAAGGATTGGATTAAGGATTGTCAGTAAGGATAAGTAATTCTGCCGGTAAGGATCAGATGGTAAAGATTAAGCTGATTGGTTGAATGGAACCAGATGATTAGAATAATTTTACAAAAGATTGTTATTGTTTTGATTTTTTGTAAACAAATATGATTATTTTGACATTTAAGAGGTAGGAAGAGCGCTTCCAATGACAGTAAGGAGAACTAATCCTAGCATCAGCGATATATTTTCCTCTGGTTTTCGGGGGCAAAACTAAAATTTTTTAACATTGGTTGTCTCTACGTATTCGATTCTGTATACATTGGCCGAATTCACGTTACATCCACCGCAATCCACCGCAACCGGGATTCGGTGGATTTGTTTTGCGGTTAGAAAAAAGGCACGTGAACGTCAACAATCAAAATCCCGGTGGGTTCATAAGACGACAGCAAAATGACGTCACTAGGATCCACCGGGATTTATCACGTGACCATTGGGATTTGTCACGTGATTATCTAAATCCTGGTTGCGGTGGAAGCGGTGGATGAACGCGAACCCAACCATTGACATTACTTTTGGTCCAAGGAAAACAATTCTTTACCGGACATCAACAAACTTTTCCCGTATAGCAACAACTTTACTAATAATCCGATTCTCAAACAGCTGACTTCAAAACCAATTAAATTTTGAATTCTGGCTTTGATTACTTTGTCTACTGGCGAAATAATTACTAATAATTCTCCTTTAAAACTTCCATAGTTTTTATTAATTGCATCATGATGAAAAGTATCGTTCACAACTCGTCAGGAAAGTCCATTTCGGGCCGAGATAGTGTTTTACGTCCGAGGCGAAGCCGAGCGTAGAAAATATATCGCCCCGAGATGGGTCACTTTCCGGACTAGTGGTGAGATATACTTCATAAGATATGTGCTAATGATGAACTTTTGGAAGCTATAATGTACAATTTTACTTGTTTGTATCGAAAAAAAGACTAAACGGCAAACCACTAATTTAAGACATTTATTTCATGTCTTATTTCCAGCAATTTATTTAAAACAACATCGTAAGAAAACTGTTTAAAAAATACAATACACCGTACAGTGGTAGAAATTCAAGTTTTTGTTTTACCTAAAGGGTAAGTTTTGGGGTTTGCAAAGTTATTAGTTTCGTCCAATTGGTAATTTAATGAGGATTAGAACAATATGGCAATACTTAAGACATCACTGACTTAAACTACACGTAAAAACTGACGCGAAGTCGGGCTATTGCCATATTGCCAATGCTTTTAAATGGAGTTGACAGCTGAAATTCCGCCGCTTCTGTTCACGTGGCCAAAAATGTACGCAGGCCCCGTTATAGTATAAATGTACAGTTATCGTATAGGCCCCGGTATGACTGAAGAGCGAGTGTAATGATTGTGATGTATCAAAGGAGGTGTGAACAGAGGTATCAGCTGTTTCGTTTGTCAGGATCATTAATGAATAGCCAACTGATCAAAGGCATCGAAGGGCCCAGTATGGAATCATCAAAAAGCACTAAAATGTTAGTTTGTTATCCTTAATAACCTAATTTACAAGCCTAATTTATAAGCCTACAACTGGACCGAGCCCTGCCATGCAAAACTGAACCAAAAACGTGGAAGTCTGGAGCCGGACGGGTGGCAAAAGGATCCGATGTCGCGGGACCCGAGCGAACAACATCCAAACAGCGCTTCATGTAACCTGACATTTAAGCCATTCAGAATAAAAATAAAAAGGTTAAATTTATATTAAAATTTTCATCATGAAATTGTGAATCTAGTGGTATGTATTTAAACTTTAAATAGTCTGCTACTAATTTTAATTATTAGTTAAACTAAAATTCTTTTTAGTTCGTCTTAATTAGTGACACGACAAAAGTAGTATGCGAGAAAGTTTTTTATTTTTGGGTCAGGTAAAAAGTGTCCGCGGAGAAGTTGTAGACGACATTCTAAATAATTTTTTTTATCTCAAGTAATCTTTTCTAATATTAGCCGTTTCCGCTACAGATAATTTTTTATTTCAGTGGATTCGGCGCGAGCGCTGATTCTTGAAAACCTGCGAGCCCGACGCGCGAACCATACAACAGACACAATACCGGTGATATAAATAAATCCTATCGTGTTATAAAAATACATATAAAAAAAATCAGTCAGTATTTAGGACACCGTGAAGAGAGAACGTAGTTGCTGTTATGTTTGTGATCAGTTTTTAGTTATAGCTATATAGTTTTTTAGCTATGGTAAAATCTTGTGCATATAATTGCACTAACCAAGCTGACGGACAGAACAAAGACCTGTCATTTTTCAGATGAGCTATTATATAATTTTAGTTCTAAACAACATCGTAATATTTTTAAATATATTTTAAAGAAAAAGTTTCACATTACATATGTGGATTTATTACCAGGAAATTGCAATCAAGATTGTCATGTCAACATTGTTTAATGTAATTTTGTTAAGAGATTATAATAAAAATGAAAGTTACGTTGACTTTGTAAATGTGGTTACTCTTATTAAAAGTAAGTAAAGATGTCTTTGCTCATTGTCAAAGCTTTGTTAACAATTGTAACCAAAAGCAAATATCTATGAATTTATAACATTGCTTGCATGCAATGAACTGGGGACAAGGGGTTTTTTTCAAAATATCCATCAGTCGAGGAATGTGGGGTTGACCATCATTGTATAAAATTAATTAAGATGATAAGTTTTATGTTTTATGAAAATTTGTCTCCATGATTTGGCTAAGACAGCAACTGCCGCAGAAAATGTATCTGCAGGAACTAGACAAAATTTAAAAAAGTTATTTGATTAAGTCATATTTAACAGGGATTGTAAATAAACAGTATGAGTGTGTACAGTTTTTTATCCTACCACCCATTTATCTCTTCAAACACCAATTTGTAGCATCCTGAAATATGTTACTTCTTGTTTTATAAAAACTGCACCGTAATATCAGCTCATATCATAACAAAGAGATGCGAGATACTCGCGCGCGCTTCCGCGAAATCCTACGCTCTAGAAAATAATTTGTACAACGTTATCTGCTAGTCTCACGAAGAAATGTTTGAGATAAAAAATAAAATTCAGAATCTTAGCTACAATACTCCCGCTGACAGTTTTTATTTGGCCTAAAAATAAAAAACTTTCCTGCATCTTACTTTTTTCATGTCGTTACTGAATTGAATTAAAAGTAAGTTTGATTAAACTATGTATTATTATTATTTACCAAACCTTTTCTTAATGTATTAAATACTGTAAGAATCACCATTTCAAGCAGAAATTTTTAATATAAAGTTAACGTATTTATGTAATGGTTTAGTAGGTAAAAATATAGGTTTATTGAAGCCCTGTTTTGGTTTCCGTCGCTCGGCTCCGCTGCTTTTTGCCACCCAATCGTCCTGAGACGTCCACGATTTTCGCCCATTGAATGAGCGGTCCAGTTATAGGCCTACTTAGTCCGAGATGTCTCCTGGCGCTCATACAGAGTCCTTATCGCTCCGAACTTCCGGTGCCTCCCTCGGTTTATTCCGGTATTATGTCATTGTACTTTTTCGTCTGGGTCACAATATTTTCAGTTGCTATAAGTTTATTTGTAGCGGATGATATGTAGCATTAAGTAATGTTGTTATAGGCCTACCTACATTCATACCATCATTACCAAATACTGATTCACTATGTTAACCAAACATTATCAAATAAAAACAAACGAGGTGAAGTTTGTTTGTGTCACATTTAAACAGTGAAAATAGAGGATAAACGTTTTAGAATATGGATGATATATACATGATAATTTTCACGTCGCTCACTTTTCCCCATAAAACCATAGAATATAACGCTCCTTTGTCTCCAAACTTTCCTTAACGTCGAATGCGAAAACTTGTGATTCGTTTTTACAAGGTAAATCAATTAATATAAGAACAATTATTACATTACCTAACTTGATATAGAGGAATCAATTATTAGAGTGCGGAATGTATCTGATAGATTACAAAGACGTGCCTTCCCGGGTGCGGATGTATTCGATCGGTTACATACATATAGAATTCTATAGTTACAATGTCAAGGTAATGCGACTGTTTCTCCTCTAGCGTTTGAGAAGGAAACACATATTGTGCATTAGCGTGTAGGTAAGGGTATTGAGTTTTTAATTTTGCTCTAGTTAAGATTTCTTGTGATTAGTTTATATTCTCCAGGTTTTTTAATTCCGTGTTATCGTTGGAGGATTGTAAATATAGTTCAGCATGTTTGATAATACAAGCGCTATTAAGTGGAAGGGGTAATCACGTGACCACTAGCGCTAGCGAATTAGCGCGTTATTAGCGGCGTGTGGACGATCTATAGCGCTAGTCGCCACTCGCCATTGTTGTTTGTCAACCACGGTGGCAAGAATGTTTGAACTAAGTGAAACTTGACAGGGTTATAGTTTTTATTGTTACAAATATAAACATTTAAAACTCATCCTTTTTTGTATGATACTTCGGATACAAATTACAACAAAAGAGTTAAGAGAAATAGCCAAAATTCAAAAAATTATTAGAAGATTTACAATTTATTAACGATGAGCGCAAGTAACCCGTGCGGCCCTTGTTCATTTATACATAGCAAGGTATGATATAAGAAGAATGACAAAAATTCTATTAAATTTCTATTGCTATCACGCAAAGTGTTTGTGCACAATTTGCCTAAGAATTTTTAATTAAAAATTTTAAAAATTACCTTATCACAATTAAAATACATTATCTAGTTAAAAGCAAAATAAGGAATTGAAGACTGAATATTGTGGACTTATTGATCTGACTAACGTGTTTTTATTGTCGTAACACAATGTATGAAATTTGATATCACACACTTATGTATCACACACTCATAGTGTGTGTTTAAATGTGTTATGTACACTTATGTAAAGATTGCCATTGGAAATTCGCTAAGTACGCAGGTCTGCTGCGACGGGGGCATTTTAATTTAATTGTAAATAAATTCACACACGCTCAACAAGAAAATGTTTGAAACTTGACATTCCGCAGCTCCGACTAACTAAAACTGTAACACCATACCTTGTAAATTGTATACATATTTTATATAAACTCAGTCATTCAGTCCTGGACACTACACTTACCAATTTTAAAAATAAGGTTATAATATGGCTGTAACCAAATCCATTTTTTTCTTCTTCTGGATTTATGAACAGTAATTTAGATATAGTGGTTTGAGTTCTGTGCAATATTAATAAAGGTATTTAAGTATTTCAATTTTGACGTATTTTTTTGTATGACAATGTCCATTTCTTGTAAAGGATCAAAGGCAAATAAATTATATCAATTTACCTGACACCTCAAACGTTAAAATCCGTAAAAAAACTAATTATGGGGAACGAAAGAAACCCCGTCTATTTTTAAATAGCTAACTTGTTACTGCTCCGTATTTAAATTTAATTTAAAATATTTTTTTTCTAAAAAAAATAAAACAAAAAACAATTTAACAAATAATCTCATACCACAAAACCTACTCATAAACATTTTTATGAATATCGTAATACTTTAAACTATTAACGAAATCTAAAACAAAGTGATTACCCCAGTCAATAACTTCATAATGTATAATATTGCAATTAAACTATAATTGAACTTCAATTCAGGTTAATGTAATTAACTGATTTGTTTTAATGATCTAGAGATTTAAAGTTTAAGCTAAAGTTGAAATATGATTAGAAGTGCGCGGCGGAGACGACTGCCGCGGAAGCGCCTGCAACGTGAGCGAGGCAACCTACGCGACGCGCATCATGCGAATTTGACTCAGACTGTACACCTGGTAGTTGTGAGACCTGGTAGTTGTGAGGCGCTCGCTTTATTTATATAAAAGACCTGGTAGTTGTGATCCCTGGAAGTTTTGATGCCTGGAAGTTATGATTTCTTATAATTTTGTATTGAAATAATCAGACCTGGGAGAAGTGAGACCTGGTAGTAGTGATGTTTTTAATATTTATTAAATTTTAGCGACCTGGAAGTTATGAAACCTGGAAGTAATGAAACGCTCCCGACAATTTAATTAATTAAATTGAGATTCAAATGAAAATGTACAAGTGATTAATAACATTGTCAAATTTATGGCTCACAATTAATTCATAACGAGGTGACAAATTAAATATCGTCATTGCTCAGGCCTTTGTATGAACCAGCTTTTTCATCCACAAACTAATGAGTTATTAACAGTAAAACTTAGAAACGTGTAATTTTCACATAACGTTCAGTAAATAGCCTTCTTTTAAAAGATGTGTTTTTTAGACTTTTTTCAAAAAACCCTGAAAAAATTGTGGCTTATGTATAACAAACAAGTACGAAACATACACAATAACAAAAGAAAGATATACAAATTTGTTTCTAAATTGTTAATGTTGATTTCACAGTGTCTATTACAGTTGTCTAGTATGTGGCTGTAGTACCTACATACTACATGCTGTAGTTAGCTTTGAAATATGTAAACAGGTATTTTCAAAATTTAACCTATACCTATACAATACCTATACCTATACAAAAATTCAAAGAACTTCACAATTCAGAAGGAGACAAGATTCAATACCAATATTACCTTACTACAAAATAGGCCTACAAGGACTTTTCAAGGACCATTCTAAAAATTATGAAAATTCAGTACTTTTCAAGGCCTTCAAGACCAGGGATTGAATTTCAAGGACCGTAAGAACCCTGACACATAACTTAGAACATACCTTTTTGGGTCATACTCCGGATTACTTTTCAATATGTCAATAGCATTTTTTGAGAAGTCACAGCCGTAAACAAAAATGTTAGGGTCAATATTATATTCCAAAATTGGAAATATGGTATTTCCTACCCCACAGCCGATTTCAAGAATTAATTTCAAAGAATCTCTTGTATTTCCCTCGGCTTTACCACTCTCTTTAGATTGCATTGTCAATGACTGAACACCACTGAGTAAGGCTTGATCACTCACTGAAGAAGACGTATGATTTGTTTTAAAATCTTCACTTTCCTCTGGTAAAGACTCAATGTCAGTTTTGATATTTATTTCTTCACTAGGATTTTTGCGAGTAGCTGATGCATCTGCAGGAAAAACTCTCTCGGGTGTCTCAGGTTTGTGGGACCCAGCAAGCTCAGGAAATTCAGTGAACAACCAATGACGGTTTTTAAAAAATCTGAAAAAAGGTTCATATTATTAATGAAAACTTATATAGCCTATTTTTTAAAATAAGCGATGGCAAAAAAATGTATATTTATAAAAACTACTGAGTAAAAAGTGGATAGGGTCTGTCTATGTTTGAAGATGCTAAAGTAAAAGATATACTTGAGAAATAATCACAATATTTCTGAGCGATCATGTGCATTCCAAATTCCTTAAAGATACCGTAATATGAATTACCAACGATCTATATATTAATAGGCAAGCATGTTTATTTTCCTCCTTTTTTCTCAGCTTGAGCTCATCATACGAGAAATCCGCGCATACCGTTAGAAAGATGTGTAGATGAGCAGAATTCCATTGTAATTCACTTCAGCCTCTAAGACTACACCCTACAGGTTTTTAAAGTTTCAATGTTAATCTTATGGGTGAAGGATAATTAAATGGATCATTAGACAGCTGTTGTAATAATAATAACAAATTCTAGCAAATGAGAAAGAACAGATGTTTTAGCTACACAACATTTTAAAACTAATTGGCTCTAGATCAAATGAAATTTCATACCAAAATGAACCTTCATACCAAATTTCATCAAAATCAGAAGTCCTTTTTAAAAGTTATCGGTACTATGGACATATATATATACAGATATACAGTACCAGGTTTACCGAGCTTTGCTCCCCAACTTTGCTCGTTGGTTTTAATTCACTTTTTTTATAGTGTCATAATAATAAAGTTGTTATTAACTTTAACCAACTCTTAACATTTAACAGCTGTTTAAAAAGACTGCTTACCTTTCATTGTTATTTCATTACCAAAATAGCAACCCATAAGACCAATGTTAAAAATTACGATTTAAAAACTTAAATTTAGACCAAATTTGATTTTTCCTGAGATTGAGGCTGTTTAAATTTATCTTTGGGCAAAAACACTCTTAAATGCAAAGTTTAACACGTTGGCTACCGAACGTCACACATATGTGACGTAATGTTAAAAGAAAACCTTAAATATAGACCAGCGTCACATATATGTGTCGCTCAAGGTGTTTCCAGTGTACCGACGACACATATATGGGACGCTCAGGACAAATCCAGTGTACCAACGACACACATATGGGACGAAATCACGGTTCAGTTAAATGACTTGCCACGCCCATTTGGTCCACTGAATCGATCTAAAACCTGTTTATCGGTCTATAGGAATGTGTGACACAAATGTGTGTCGCTTGGTCTCTGGGTACGACCTCAATTTTTATTTTTTACAGATTTTCAAAGTTGACCATCTTGTCTGCTCACATGCTGTCATTAGTGTTTGTTTACTACACATTCCAGATGGCGTTTTTTATTGTGTGACACATTGTCCTGTATATTTTAGTATTTTTTAGTGTCGTAAAACCATTTTTCATTTATTTCCCAGTCATCCAACTCATGACACATATGTGAGACAGTCGGTCTATAGCAAACAAACATTATACAAAATATAACTATAGACCAACGTCACACATATGTGACGCAATAAAAATGCTAAAAGAGTACTGAAATAATTTTTTTCCCAACTTTTATGAGCAAATATATATGTTACACATCAAATTATATAAAATAGCAAAACAAAATTTTTGGTCTCTGGGTTAGTGTTTGTCACAATGACTCGATCTGTGGTGAGAGTATCGAGTACTAGGATCGGTCTGCTGGGAACTCCCGGCGACCCGAATTTCCGACCGTCGGTAGCCAACGTGTTAAGCAAAATCTACCCGTTAGATTTCGAGATCGTGGAACACACATCTCAGTCTTCAGACATTGCTCGTATTATAGTATAGGACATATATGAAAATTAACAAACAGTGTTTTTGCTTCTGGGGACGTCAAAATGAAAAAGTAACATGGTCCCGGGCCTTGGTCTTACCATGGCTACTACCGTAATAGCAAATTCCCTATAGAGAAATTCGCTAAAAAATAACAAAAATAACCGAGAGAAAAAAAAACTGAATAAAAAATTAAAAATAATTTGTTACAAGCCCTGATAACAGGGCATTTACTAAATTTTATAAATGAAATTCCTGACCTTTCCAGACCACTTTTTGAAAATTCCAGACAAAAAAGGCCACCCGTACTATGTGAAATTCTATAAAAAAATTATTAAATACTGTGTAGATTACTTGTATTTTTGTCATAAAAATTACAAAATTAGTGTTTCCTAACTGAAGATCTAAATTACCAACGTTTTCATGACTTCCCGACTGGTAGGCACCAGTCTAATGCATAGCTTAGATTCCATTTTGGGCTCTCGATTAGTGTACCAGTACCCATATGCAGAGTCAGATTTGAAAAATTTTTGCCCCAGGGCAAACCATTTGACTCCCCCCCCCCTCCCACCGAGGAAAGTTTGTTACTGAAGTTTGTAATTTGCTTCCATGGTAAAAAGTTAGGATACAGTAAAAACTCACTAACTCAATTCAGATAACTCTAAACTTTGACATACAGTATGTACGGTTATTGGACGAAATTCCATCATAGTTACGGAAGTTTTTCTGCTAAATCAACCATTGTTGACAGCCGATATTATTTTTTGTTCACTCGATATATTCGATCATTTGATATGGTGATTCCGTCAATAGTGATTGCTTTTCTGTTGCCAAAGAATCGTCATTAAGAGCCGATATTACAGTCGGCGCTTAGGAGATACAGTCCTATTTCAGCTTTTTGAATATTTAACCCTCCGAGCATTAATCGTAGATTTTTCGGCCCAGCTTTTCGGCCTCCAAACGTTTGAGTCGATTTTTCGACCTTACAAAATATTGACGTAACTTTATAGTGAATGACAGAAACGGACCCGTGAACGCTACCGCTGTTACCGGGAGATTCTAAGCTATCCAAAAACACCCATTTCAAATGGCGGAACGTGATTGGTTGTTTTGTAATATGCCATGAAACATCTGGTAAAAAACTGTTACCATCTGCTAACTTTGTAAACAACAAAATGCATATTTTACCAATCGTTTTAAAGTTATGAATGATTAAAAGTGTTACTAATACCTTTAATTTACATTATTGGAATAAATTAATATGTTTTATCAAGTTTATAATCATAAATATGAGTAGGAATTAGTGTAATATTCCTAGCTTGGTTTTACATGTGTTCTTATGGGATTAGGGTAAGTACCGTAGGACATATTTGGTTTCATTCAACAAACATTTTTTTCAAATACTATAAACCTATGTAAATTATATATTTTCTTGAACTGCATAAAATTCTAAACAAAATGTATATTTTGGAATTTTTATTATGTGTATCCAAAAATATTTAAATTTTTTTAAATATTTAAATATTTTAAATATTTAAATATTTAAATATTTAAAAACTAAAAATTTTTTAGTTTTTAACCTATAGCCTAATTTTGGTAACAATAGGTAAGAGTCAAAATTTTTGTATAATTAGATAGTCCATTTCATCTTCTTTCATATAGTATATACATTTATAGTGCTAGGTCATAAAATATATTTATTACTAATTTTTATTTGAAAGTATGCAAAACCTACAAAAAATTCGTAGTGCTCCAGGGGTGCTATATTGAACGCTCGGAGGGTTAAATGGGCATAATCGACATTTTGGAAATCCCAATACAACAAAAATAGCCTTCTTGAACAAAGAGGATTGGATGAATAGGCCTATAGCATGACAAGGTGCCAATTTTAATTAAATTTTAAAAATGAGAAAATCTGACCTTCAATCTAAAAAATAACTTTCATTCAAAAACTTTTAAAATCTTAGAAAGACTTCAGATTGTTGTTTCAGTGTATTCACTCAAAGGGTCTTTATAATAAGAGTATAAATTTTTATAAACTTTTCGGTTTATGACTTAGTTAAATAAAATGACTAGCAAGCTAGCCAGCTAGTGATAAATGCTGTAAAAATAAATTTCTTAAACCAAACCAATGATGGATACCATTAAAATAATTGAAGGAAAATAACATAGTATTTGTAAAAATAGAAGTCTTCTTTGGTTATTTGCTTAAGTTTTCCTCTTTTTGGTAAAGGTCTCATGACGTGTGGCTGAACATTTACTCGTCCCGTACGAGGAAGTGTCCCGGCCAACTAAAATGATCATGAACACAAGAGGAAACATCCAAATTCCCTTTGTTATTTGCAGCATTATTAAATTTTTATCTTGAAATATTGGCCACTACACATTATCTTCCGTGCTTGAACTTAAGCATTATCTTCCATGCTAGTTAAGATTAAAATTACCCTGAAAAATTCTATGGTAAAATATTTTTTCCATATAAGATAGACTAAGTTAAGTACGGTAATACGCACATATTTTGAAAATTTTAATTCCAAAATTTGCCACCTACATTGAGGCCAATTTTGGTCTCTGTATTAGCGTAAGTTTACAATTATGATCTGATGCACTTTGTGACATTGCTTTCTAGCAAAGTCTAATGTCTCTTTGAAAAGAGTTCAGCCTATTTATAAAAATTATGTACGGTACAGTAAAACCTATTGTAAATAAAATTCATCCTTGCTCACTGGTTTATACCACACTGTTGCACAATAGTTTTGACTTGGGAATAAGTATGAAATACTTTTTATTAAAGCTCTGAACCGTGACGTCATATTTTTCAAATATCAATCTTATTAATTAGCCAAGTCTTTTTGTTCCTAGATGATGACCAATATTCAGGCCTACAGACCTATTTTGATGGTATCCATAGAATTTATCCCAGCGATTCCCTGTATCTCTCTGCAAATGTTCTTTCGTGTCATCAGGAATCTTTTTCTCTGACTGTTTCTGTATCTTTTCCTCAGCAGCTTCCAGCAGCTCTGGTTCCCACTGAACATTGTCCCTATAAAAATAATAGCATGATCTATGATGTACAATGATTATAAATGGATGTATCCGTTGGAAATAAATCAATAAACTTAAAAATGTGAACAGCTTTAAGTAGCCTAGGTAACTTTGATACAAGCAACTTATACTAAATTAGGGTTACCATACGTCCTCTTTTCCCCGAACAAGTCCTATTTTTAGAGCATAAAAATACGTCCGGGCGGATTTTTGAGAATCAGTCAATTTGTCCGCCTTTTTGCAAGCAGCAAACTGAATATCTGTATTTATGTTTTTACCAACCCTTAACACATTCGCTGCTAATGGCACAGTACTGTGCCATGAAAATCTGTACGCTCACCCTGATGGCACAGTACTGTGCCATGCTGCAATGCACTCATCATTTGTATTTTGTGAGGTTAGCTCCTGGCGGAGTTAGTTGTATACCACGTTAGCATGGGGGGTAGGTATGGCTTTACCTTAGGGCTGAGCAGTTCCCGCGTCGCGGCGACAGGAGCGCTGTAGCGGCGGGAACAGTAAAGTGCCACGCCTGCGCTCATTGCCACCATTCCTGTCAGTGTGAAGTTTGTCGTTGTTGTGGACAGACGAGTTTGTAACTATGTTTAGCGCACCTCAAAAACCAAACGAACACTATACTTTTGTGCGCAGTGACCTGGGGAGCCCGGACTATGCCCTATGCCGTGCTACGAAAAATACCATGTTTAGTGATAAACAATGAGGATAGATTAGGGTAGTTAATTTCAAAACATTTTAAATAACCCCCCTTTGTGTTTTTCATTCATAATTTTACTATCTTTATTGTGTTTTACTCAAATAAACAAATATTTTTTTCAATTTTAGTACATTATTTTCACCTGTATGCTGATGGCACAGTACTGTGCCATAAATATGACGTCACGAAATGACCTATTCCTTAATTATGTCATATAAAGGAATGTTTTGGTATAATAAAATTTTTCAGCTCCTGGGGAAGGTTTTATGTTTTTATTAGCCGCAGTGAATGTGTTAAGAAGATTTTTTATATTGTTACTTCGTCCAGATTGTTATTAAATCGTAGTTTAAATTGTTTAAAATGTTAAATCTACAGTAAAAAGTAATACCGTATTTACTTTTTACTTTATTGAAACAGTTTGTAGGATCCTTTTAGTTAGACGTCATCGCCAGTAGCCGGGTTGCATTATTGTTGTCAGCAGCCTATAAAAGAGTGAGGTTATGTTTTAGTTTAGCAGATATGGCTTCCCATTTGTTCCGGCTTATTTCGATGAACGCAACCAATAGTTTTTGGATATAATTTAATTAGTTGTTAGTGCCTAAAAATAGTCTTTTAAAGACATGTGAAAGTGACCTCATCTTGATTAAAAGTCTATTGAATTTAAGTTAATCTTCATTACAAATTACAAACTAATACAGTAATATATTTTCAACAATCTTTACCATACTTTATTTATTTATTTCTCAATTTAAGGTGAATTGAAAGAACTCTTCTCTATGAACGTAAAGAAAAACTTCTTAATTTTTGCTTGTTTCTATAGTTTGTATTAATTACCTACGTAATGGTAATAAATTACGTGCACTCAACATTTAACAAATTTTTTCATACATTTGAGGAAGTTTGTAGAAAATTATATTAAACAAAGTCAGACCATATAAAACCTAGTGACTCGGTAAAAGTTAATTATTAATTAGCTCGTATTAATTTACTAATTGTTGCATATCACTATAAAAAAAATATTCGCACCCTATTTAGCATCCTATAAAAAAATTTATCATTTGAAAAAATGTGAAATTTATAATTGTAAATTTAAAATTTGTTTATATTTAACTGAAGGGGGGAGGGCAAAAATTCAGATTATTGCTATCCATTAATCCGCACCCGCGACGAGTACTAAGTGTCCTCTTTTTCATCCCAGAGAATATGGTACGGTAACCCTATACTAAATGAAATTTGATAATGGCTCTATAATTAACCCTCCGAGCATTATTCATCGATTTTTCGGCCCAGCTTTTCGGCCTCCGAGCGTTTGAGTCGATTTTTCGACTCTTCGAAAACGTGACGTAACTTTATAGTGAATGACAGAAATGGACCCGTGAACGCTACCGCTGTTACCGGGAGGTTCTAAGCTATCCAAAAACACCCATTTCAAATGGTGGATCGTGATTGGTTGTTTGTAATATGCAATGAAACATCTGGGAAAAAACTGCTAACTTTGTGAACATTAAAATACGTATTTTACCAATTGTTTAAGGTTTTAAATGATTAAAAGAGTTACTAATACTGTTAATTTACATTATTGGAATAAATTAATATGTTTTATTGAGTTTATAAGTTTTAAACATAATATTAGTAGGAATTAGTATAATATTCCTAGCTTGAGTTTACATGTGTTCTTATGAGATACATTATTTTATGGTAAGTACCATAGGACATATTTTTTTCAAATGCTTCTAGCCTATATTAATTATATTACATTTTCTTAAACTGCATGAAATTCTAGACAAAATGTATATCTTGGAATTTTGATTATGTGTTTCTAAAATTATTTTTGGGGAGAGCAGTTAGGGTGAAGTGGGGTAATTGGGATCAGGAAATGGCATAATTCATTTTTGAAGTAATATAGGAAATAAAGGGACTAACCCATAGTAATAAAAATTAGCACATCTATTTCCATGGTTTTCGTTCTATACGGATATATTTTTTCTTCAATTGTATCATTACTAAAATAATTTTTTTTATTTTTTTTAAATGTCTGCTAGTGATCCCAGTTACCCCTTCATACTGGGGCAAATGGAATCACGGCTGAAAACTCCCATAAGAGCCAATGTATTGGTAAGTGGGGCTATTGGAATATGCTCTGAAAAACTAGCTTTTTAGAACATATTTTTTATATTTGACCATTAAAAAGTTATAAACTTTTTTATTTGGAAGATTAGCGGAATTAAAAATTGCGGAAATAGTATAAATTATAGTTTATGTAAATTACATAGAAAATAACATCATTTCTTACTTTATCCTAAAAAGTGCTTGAATTTTGCATTAATCAGTTTATTTTCTCACTATGTATTTATACCTTTTTATTTTCTGCAAATTTTTTTTAGTTTCTTATGCCATTAAGCTTGTCATTTTGCGTTGTCTTAAACTTATTGTAACTTCCCATTGCTAATGTCATTGAGCAATGTTAATGAAAAAAAAACTATTTACATATGTACACTACACCATAAATTTAGGCCTTTTGGATGTTGTATGACGCAAAAGAAACTTTAAATTTAAGTTACTCTCGGTGTCCTAGAATCGGTTCCGGAAGATGAACTAGGATGTCCTCCTAGTTAAAATTTTCTCCATCATAATTTTTCTTCTTAAAATAAAGTTCATAGAATACAACCTCTAATTGTTTTTAGTCACTATAGTCACAAAGCAATCACTTTAAACTAATATATCACTTATACTGAAACAAAATTAAGATTTTACTATGGTGGGGCAATTGGTGATCCCAGTTGCCCCATCATTCATGATTCCAATTACCCCAGTAAGTATTTTAACTGGGGCAATTGGAATCATGGCTGTAAAATATTTGTTCATGCCCCTATCACCAAATAAATGGTGTTTTTGGATTCTCCACATTAAAATTAGCAACTTGGAAATTTTCATTTGTTTCCTCAGTTTCTTAGAAACAATTTGAAACAGATAGAAAACGCACCATTAAATTTGCGGAAAAAGTTGAATTGCAAACAAAATTTAGAAAAACATAAAAAAATAGTTAAATTTGTTTTATTTGATATTTTAAAGTATAAGTACAAAGAAAAAATTACAAATTTTTATAGAAAATCATTTGCTAATTTTTAATGTTATTAATAAAAAAGTTATATTTCACGACTCCAATAGCCCCGTGATCCCAATTACCCCACTTCACCCTACATAAAATATTTTTTTTTGGTAATTTTTTAATTTTTAACCTATTGCCTAATTTTGGTAACAATTAATTAGTAAGGGTAATAACTTTTGTAATTTTAGATAGGCCTAGTCCATTTAATCTACTTTCATATAATAAGCCTAGGCCTTATACATTTATAGTGCTAGGTCATAAAATATATTTTTTATTAATTTTTATTTGAAAGTATGCAAACCCTTAAAAGAAAAATGCGTAACGCTCCAGGGGTGCTATATTGATCACGCTCGGAGGGTTAAACAACTTGGATAAAGTAAGTTACAGAACACTTTTATAACTTAGCCTAACCTGTAATAACCAGGTTCCACTATGTGTTATTTATCTTACCAATGGTGGTGTTTGAATTTTGGATCATCTCCTGATACAAAACCAGATCCTGACCAATGTTTATTTGGTCCTCTTTCTAAATTTTTAAGGATTGAACGCAACTGTAAACCCATTTAACTTATACAAAACTTCATAAAATGTCAAAATTGCGAATTATAATGACCAAAGAAAAATGTGATGAAATCAAATCTAAGAGTTTAGTCATAGGCACCTACCAGCAGTTATGTTTTAAAACATTCTCTCCATCTTTCAAAAATCTAGCACCGAACTGGGGCCTTTTAGCTTCTGTTTCTTCTTCCATTTTTATTATAGCTAATCGTGGATCCAGAGAAGAATGTAACTTGTCAGACTTAAAGTTTTTTGCATCCGTAAAAAAGAAAATGTTGAAGAAACCCCACAAATTTAGAGAAGGCCTAATTACAGGATAATAATAGTAACCACATCTGGTGAGAGTAGTCATAAAAGCTAAGACCAGTATTAGTATTATTCGAAGCTTCCTAAACTTATAAATCCATAAATTTAACAAAAACTAATTATAAATATAAATTTATTATATGCCACTGTATTTGCTTTACAGTGCGACTTAGACTGAAAAGAGGTTATGTTATGGTTATGATGAAAATACTGTGGATAGCAAGCAGTATGAAGGCAGACGACAGACGGCCCAGAAAAGCAAATTTGAGTAGATGACTTGTCATCCACTAGTTTGTTTGATTATAATATTATGTTAAATGTGCAATAAGTAAATAAATTGACGCAATCTATCCGACTATGTCGGTCAAGGACTTCAAGTATCAAGTAAGTGCCCAAGGTTATATTTTAAAACCAATTCAACTTCAACAGGCAATTGATTCACAATTCGTTTGACTCACTTAGCTGACTCGTTCATTTAGGCAAACAGTTCAATTTGGTTCTTGCTCAGTGCCACTCACTGCCAAGGCTTCAGTAAATCAGCGGCACGCTATTTTGGCACTGTGTGTCACCTCCAGTATTAAACTAACTTGTAAAAAAAATTAGGTCAGCAACAAAATTGATCAAACAACGAGACTGCATAGGAAACCTGACTGCCTGCGAAGGCAAACGAAGATTGAAAAAAAATTTTTAGGTTAGGTTAATTATCGGCAATCGGCATGAACATGAACGGAACCCGTCCGTCAACCTCAGTGATGTTGATGTTATGAACAACAGTTTCTCGCTATACTTTTATTATTATCAGACGTAACTTTTACAGTATTACAGTGTAATATTTCTCTTCTAAAATGGACACCATATCTTCAGATTCCTCTAATTCTCAGCTGCAAATACGTTTCGTCACAAAGCAAGAACAGTAAGTACCACTTACATGGAGGAGGTCTAAGTTTATGATTATCCATCTCCAGTGACAAAAAAAAGAAAAGAAATGAGGAAACTCCTAGTTAGAGTTCTACTACCACATTCTTGAGAAAATTAATTGGAAAATTGCTTAAAAAAATATCAGTCAAGACAATAACACGGCCTTGGTTTGAATATGGTAGACATGTGTAATTTTTTGTAAAGAACAGAGTAAGAAAATGCACTTAACCCGAGAGAACTGACATACCGGTCAAAAGGACTGGGTTGGAAGTTTTTTTTTATAAAAATAATATTTCCCTGGTTTTTTCTGTCTTCACCGGCACTGTACCTCAAGTGCCTCTCTCCAGAAACTAAATGACGCATTTCCCGACATTGTCCAACTCGTACAGCCAGTGCACTGGACCCGAGAGAACTGACATACCGGTCGAAACGACCGGGATGGAAGTTTTTTTTTATAAAATAATATTTCCTGGGTTTTGGCTGTTTTTGCCGGCACTGTACCTCACGTACCTCTCTTCAGAAACAAAATGACGCATTTCCCTACATTGTCCAACTCGCACAGCCACTGGACGATTCTGTACAAGACTGGTGCGTTCGACCGCGAGTCACCTCCGGCGTAACAGAATAAATGGTGTATTTGTCCGTGTGTCAGTTTTCGTCTAATTAAGTTATGACAGTTTTAACGGATGATGCGTTTGTTACCTAAAACATTTCCCCTGTACTAATATTTTTATTGGCGAAATCATAAACTTGGAAGAAATTCTTTACTTTTATAAATCTCTGATAAAAGTAAAAATCCCATTTTTTGTAACATACATTACTTAAATTATATAAACACTTGTTTACAGTGTAAAATGTTAAAATAACCAATAATAAAGACTTGTGAATCGGTTTTGAAAGTTAAATTACTGATTCATTTGTTCAATATATGTGATATTTTATTAAAACCTGGTCTAAAAGACCGAGAGTCAGTTCTCACGTTTCCAAATAAATGCCAGTTCTGCCGGGTTAAGAATGTAGCGAAAACAACATAACAGTTGTGCAGCAAAAATTGTTATATGACTACCGGTACGTAAAATTGGCTGGTATTGACAACTGGATACTGGACAACCATAGGCCAGCAACAGTGTACACTAGTCTAATGAAGAATTTAGTCTAGTCGAAATCGAGCAATTTATTTTTATAAGTACCAAAGTAAAATTTATTTCTAAATCAACGATATTCGACCAATCCAATATTGTAAATATCATTAATCTCAAAAGACCACACGTATTTACAGCTGTAGGCTACAATAACACATATTTATAATGTTCAACCCAAACCCAAAGTTATTCTAACAGGAAAATTTCAATTTTAATTTGTGTATAGCGCCCTTATTTTATGTCCGTTTTTCATCAATTTTTGGGGAAAACAACTACAGACCAAGCCCTATCCAACGACACCAAAAACTGGAATATCGGTTGAAAATAGTAGGGGGAATCCTCAACAAAAAACCCCTTAGCGTATTAAATAAGTATATATATATATATGAAAATGAACAAATGGTGTTTTTGGCTTCGGGGGACCTCAAAATGAAAAAGTAACATGGTCCCGGGCTTAGGTCTTACCATGGTTACTATATAGCGTATTCCCTATAGGGAAATTCGCTGAAATAATCTTGGCGAAACTTCGTTATCCGTCTCCACCGTTATTATCGATGTGGAAATTTCGATATTGCGATAATATTGCTATTATATCGATGATACCATACAATTACACGATACGACTTTATCACCTGATTTAGTTTCTCGTTCTAATATGATGAAATAAACCTTTTCACAATAAAACAAATAAATACCGTATATTCAAACAAGTAACTGAAAAAAGTAAAGTTGTAGCTAACAAAGAACAACACAAAATAAACTAACCAAGTTTGTTGTGTAGCTGTATCTAAATTCAAATTGTGAGAAGAAGCAGACTTCGTTAGATCTAAAATGGCGTCACACAAATGCTGCCAAATACAAATCAGAAAGGTATTTTTTTCTATTGTAAATGCATTTTAAATGTTTCCAAACACCATTGATTTTGTTGTTATAAACATCGCTGTTAATTAAAGTGACGGAGATTTACGGTTACACTGTTAGGTTAGATTATTATTGTGATACATATCTTTTCTCAGTATCGTTGTTGATTCGATTGTTTTCATCGTTCAATTTCAATCGCAATATCGAAATTTCCACATCGATAATAACGGTGGAGACGGATAACGAAGTTTCGCCATAATCTTAAATGCTATGTAACACAATTAGATATCATGTGCTCATTCTAAAAATATCTTCAGCATCTTTTTATGTGTGTATTTTACTTGGTTGTATGTTTGGCTTAAAATGTGATTGTTGCAGATACTCAATTCCCGATGCTCCATTTGCTGTGCAGGCTAATATATCAATCACACAGTTGAACACTCTTGTCAATGAACTCATCAAAGGTAAGTTTAACTAAACATAAAAGTAAAACAAAACAATACATTAATGCCAATCAGGTTATAGTGAATGTTTCAGTGACGGGTTGGTAAAAATATTTAATTTACGATTCCATGGGCTATGCCAAAATTAAATAATCCTTAAAAATAGTATTTTTTAAAAATATTCTTTTCATTCAAGACTATTTGTCTTATCACTAACAAATATATAGGGATTCATAAAATAGCCTTGGCCTATTACAAATAATGTTTTGATTTGTTGAGAGTCATAATTTGGTAGATCCAGTTTATCAAAAGTAAGGCCTTTATATAATTTTAAAAACTACTGAAAGTAACAGTACTGGTACTATAACAAACAAAAGCTTTGTAAACACACAAAATACTTAGGCCTACTAATCTTTATTAGCATTTTAACCATATTATTATATGATGTTTAGTTGAAAAACTCATATAGGCTAAGTGTGGTACATGACATATATTCATGTTTATTTTTTATATTGATTCATAAAGAGAAGACTACTATTTTTAGATTGACTCATAAAGGGTATGCTATTTACTTCAAACGTTAATTTTAGAAACACCAAATGCGCCCGAGGCTGCGGTTGAGTTTGACTTCATCGTGGCCGGAGAGTTGCTGCGTTCTCGGCTCAATGAACACGTTAGCGAGCGAGGAGTGTCAACCGAGGGTGTCATCGTGGTTGAGTACGTGGAACGACTCCCTGCGCCACAACCCTCTGACTGCCTCCTACACGATGACTGGGTGTCAGCTCTCAATGCCAGGGATAAATGGTTGGTCTTCATTAATGTAGCCTATAACGTTCCTTTAGTCTGTAGACTCTTTGAATAAAGACAAGTGGAAACATTTATTTTAATACTGCAAAGTGTGATTGTCCGGTCCTATTGAAAAATTTCAGGTAATACAACAGGAAGTTATATGATAAAGTTTGTTATTGAAATGGTAGCAGTCAGGGCCTTTGAGAATTCACCGCCCATGGTCCAAAACATTTCTGCTGCCCCCTCTCTCCCCCACATCCATGAAACAATGTGTTAAATCAAAAATAATATTCTTTGTACAATATGCGCCAAAATAGACAGTACTGAAACTGAATCAGCCATCTTCACCAAAATGATAGCCTACAAAACCTCCAAGAACGGTACGAGTGTTGCCTCAAGTGGATGGAGGTCACATTGAACATGTTATTAATTGAGCACCCATGGTGGATACTTTTACTTGTATATGTCAGTGAAACTAAGTATATTATATCTTATATACTTAAGAACGTAGTGTATAACGTATATTTAAGTATAACGTAGTGTTCTTTGGCACTCAAGAAACGGGCTCATGTAAAGAACAAGACCTTTACGAATATGACTTGTATTTAAAATCTGAGATTGCTGCAAATAATAACATCAGAAGTGATCTTTTGAACGCCATAAAGGAAGCTGAACTTTTTGTGTTTGACAATACCAAAGAGGAAGATTCTCAAAGCATGATTAAAATCCCCAGTTTAACTGAAGACCTCATGCATAAACAAGTTCTTGACTCTGCCGAGAGTATATATGCAGTTATGAGCGGCATTTGTAGGAAGTTCTCTAATGATTCCATCAAAGACCTCATTCCGGAAGTTTCGGGATGTTTAAATAAATATGACGAAGCCCTAAAGTTGATAGACAATTTGAAGGAGGACTTAAAAGAGATAACTGAAGAAAACGAAGGTTTAAAAATGGCTCTTGAAAACATCAAGAAAACACAGAAAACAGATCTTGAGGAATCGATATCGTTTGAAGAAGTAACTGAGAAGGAAATTACAGCACTGAAGAAGCAAGTCGAAAACCTGGTAGCCATGAATGAAAAATTACACAGTGAACTTAAAGATAAAAATGCCATTTTCACTCTGCTTTCAGCAGACCGAGTTGAGCTGTCTCAAAAGCTCAGGGAAATGGAAAACAATGCCCAAAATAATAACAAAACTTCAAACGGTCTGGGATACCAATTTCCTAAATGATGCCTTACAGCTAAAAGTAACCAAGTAAGTGACATAAATAATACTGACATTGAAACAGCGAATAGATTCCTGCCTTTATCCCCTAATGAACAAGATGTTTCAGTCTGGGATCCACCACTTGTCATTACGGTTGAAGCTCAAGTCCATCAGACAGGTCCAGAAAGGAAATCTAGTCGGTTGCAACATTCAGCAAACAGGGCTCCCCTAGACTCAAAAACCACTCAGAAAAGAAAAGTTGTTCTTATTGCCGATAGCCATGGAAAAAATCTATACAATTTTATGGCCACTTTACTTCCTGATTACAGTGTGTTTGATTATTCACAGCCCGGAGCCAAACTCAAACAGGTGGTGAAGACAGGATACTCAATGTTGCCTGATTTAGGTGATGGGGACTTTGTTGTTTTGGCGGCTGGAACAAACGACATTGCAACGTATGACCCAGGAAACCTCACAGTCAACCAGGGAATACGTGAACTGTTGGCATGGAAGACGAAAGCAAAAATCCTCATCGTCAACATCCCTTATCGTTATGACAGTCCTCATCTCAATGACAACATCTTCTATGCAAACATGGCTATAAGGAAGACTATTTTGGACTATTCTGGACCATTAGAAATAAAATATATGGACATCAACAAATCATTATTGAGGACCCACTACACGCGGTTATTGAAAAGATTGTTCATTCTAGACTCTGTGAATTTTTTGAAGATAACAATGTATTATCATGTTTTCAGTTTGAGTTTCGTAGAGGCAAGAGCACTGAACATGCAATTTATGAGTTTGTCAGTGGGGTCGCTGCTGCTGTGGATGGGTCTCAGTTCACTGTCGGTGCCTTTTGTGACCTTTCTAAGGCTTTCGACACAGTGAGCATTGAGATACTTGTCGAAAAATTAAAATTTTATGGTGTGACTGGCACCTCTCTAAGATGGTTGAAGTCCTTCCTGGAAGGAAGGCTGCAGAGAGTAGAGTTGAATGCGGGTGCTCAGAGTGACTATCGCAGTGTAACTTCTGGAGTTCCCCAGGGCTCCATCTTGGGGCCTCTTCTGTTCCTTGTTTACTGCAATGACCTTCCTGATATTTCAACTGATTTTCAGATTTTGATGTATGCTGATGACACTTCTCTTGTTGCTTCAAACAAAAATAAAATTAACCTTTCTCAATCACTTTCTGAGGTCCTGGACAATATCAATTCATGGTGCATAGCAAATGATCTAAAACTTAATCCTTCAAAAACTGAGCTTATAAATTTTTACACCAACCATAGCAATTCATCTCATTCTGACTCATCACACTTACCCCCTCAATTTAATTGTGTTCATTCAACAAAATTTTTAGGCCTGAATATCGACTCAACTTTGTCTTGGCGACAGCATGTGAACACACTTCTTCCTAGACTCAGTAAGGCATTCTATGCTTTGCTATCCTTGTCCCAATCTGTCAGTCAAAATGTTCTGAGGCAAGTGTATTTTGCGTATTTCCACTCACTAATCTCATATGGTCTCATTTTTTGGGGAAACTCCTCTGAATCAATCAGAGTCTTCAAAATGCAAAAAAGGGCCATTAGATTGTTGTCCGGTATTAGTCCAAGAGAATCCTGCAAAATGCATTTCAAACGGCTTCAAATTCTTCCACTTCCTTCATTATTCATACTCCAGTGTCTTATGTTTGTTAAATCTAATCCAGAAAATTTTTTTGAAAATAATCATCTTCATCAATACTCTACCAGAAATTCCAACATTTTGCAATACCCAATTCATAGAACGACTTTTCTAGACAAATCACCTTCTTACTCTTGTTTAAAGATCTTCAACAGTTTCCCCCAAAGTATTAAACAGGAACCTTCAATTAAAAAATTCAAAAAGCTGGCTATAGATTATCTTTTTCAGAACTGCTTCTATAGTCTCTCTGAGTACCTGACACACAGCACAGGCGGGGCTTGACAGGCTCATATGCTTCCAGATCATGTCATGAGAGTCTTTCCCAGTTGGTGGCATTTGTTTTCTTTTATTGTAAATAGTTTTTGTCTGTTTTAACCTTCACAAAACAAGTTTTTTGTTATGTAGAATAAGCATTTAGGCTAAGACAATATTGTGACAAATCTACTGCCCAGGCAATCAATTGCATGTAAGGGCGTCACTAGACACTGTAAATAAATAAATAAATATAATTTGAGTACTGTACTGTTTATTTTAGTGCATACTGTAGAACCATATTCTCAAAAATTAACTAAAATAACATCATTGTTTCATAGGCTATAGGCCCTAACCTCACTAATCTGGGTCTAGGCCGAATGGAAATATAGACTGCATGTTATTTGGGATATTATAATTTCTTTTGATACTTTTTCAGAATATTGCTTTTATTATTATTAATCTGTTTAATGGTCCAGGTAAATCTTAATAAAATAGTATGATGAAAGTGAAGAAAAATAAACAATTATCCTAAATTAAAAGTTATATTTTTGCTACTTAATTGATAACGAAAGTTAAAACCCTCCGTATTAAAATTTTTGAAATGAAATGAAATGAAATGAAAAATTCTTTATTTAATCAGGCAAAGTTTTTGCAAATTTTTGCTCAGTCTTATTTTTGTCTACTACCAATACATATGTAAAATAATATTTCCCCCTACAAATAGGCTAATAAAACTACTTAAAAACTTAATTTATATTGTGGCCAAAAGCTAATCTTCAAAACCCAGTAGATTGGGTCATAAGCAGACGGCAAAATGAAATCACCAAAATCAGCTACAAAGAAAAAACATAGAATCCCGATCCTGATAAGAGTGCCCCGGAACGTGGCCATTGTTGTATAGTCGATATTAAAATTTGAAAAATTACAACACAAGTTTCGTAGTGTAATAGAATAAGCTACGTTAGTTGCTTTATGAACTACCTACAAATTAATTGGAAAAATATGGTGTCATGACCATCAGTGGCTCTTTGTATTAAAGTGGCGTCGGAAAATCCAAAATGAAAATCAGCAGTAACAGATAAGTAGATAACTTATTGCTGGGTGTTTTAAGATATAACATCTCAAATCATAAGTGGTATAAAACTAGAGGTGGGAATCCCAGCTACTTTTTGGTAATAGGTTGCAACGTTTTTTTTTTTCCATTTGGTGGGGCCAGGTAGTAATACCTTTTTCTAACTCGGCCTGAAAGGCCTATTGTAGCACCCCTTATGTTTATCAAAATGTCAGATGAAGGCTCTTCGCGAAGCCTAACAGCCGGTTTATCTCCATCTCCCTTATTTCCTCTGGCTTTAATGCAACCTTTCCTAGGAATTTCAACCTTCTCTGAGAGATGGCCGGACAGTCCAGCCATAGGTGTTCGGCGGATTCTACCTCCATTGTACAGAATCTGCATCGATCGGATTGACTAAGTCCGATTGTCTTGAGATGTTTTTTCAGTGGCCCATGACCAGTTAGCATCCCTATTAGAAGACTGATTTCCCTTTTGTTTAGGCTAAGCAGCTCCTTCCACTTCTTGTTAAAAGGGTCAATCAGTATTTTTGATTGTCTCCCTCCTGGGAAGTTGTTCCAGGCTTCCTGTTTTTGACCTTTCTCCCAGGATAGGATTTTGTTTTGTCCTATGCACAGGGGGACACCACAGAAGGGCTCCGGTCCTATTAGCTGTTCGTCTGAGCCCTTTCTTGCCAGAGCATCGGCCCTTTCATTGCCTTCATGCCCGGAGTGTCCCGGTATCCAGCCTAGCTGTACCTGATTGTGCTCCGCCAGCGCTTTTAGAGCGCTCTTGCAGCCTTGCACTGTCCGTGAGTCTATCACGAACGAGTCTAGTGCTTTTAAAGCAGCTTGACTATCTGAGAGGATGAGTATTTTGCCTCTCCTTAGCCCTCTTGCCAGAATGTTCCAAGCACAGCATTCAATCGCTAGGACCTCTGATTGAAATACCGTTGCCGTGCAGCCTAGGGCCTGTGAGATGCTGGTTCTATTGCCATACACTCCTAGCCCAGATTTGTTGTCCTTCCGGCTGCCATCTGTATAAAATAGAAGGCGTGCTCCGCCCATGTTGAGGTTGTCCTTTTGCCAGTCCGCTCTCTCACCCACAGTGACCTGGTAAGGTTTCTCAAAGTCATATTTCTTGACCATCAGATCTGGGATTCGCAGTTCCATGTCCAGGTTGGGAAATTCCTTTAATATAGACATGTGGCCCGTATCCCTTTGGGGCTTAATTTCGTTTCTGCTGCCCATTTTGAGGGCTGAGATAGCTGCCCTTCTCTTAAGCTCTGCTCCGAGTGGAAGCATGTCTAGAACTGCTTCTAGCACTACAGTTGGACAGGATTTTGTCGCTCCACATACCCCTGTGCAGGCCAGTCTTTGCAGCTGTTGCAGTCTTTTTGTTACAACTGTCTGTTCAACTTTAGGCCACCACACGAAGGATGCGTATGTTACTGTTGGTTTGACTATGGCCTCGTAAGTCCAATATATTAGCCGGGGGCTTAGGCCCCGGTTTTTACCAAAGGTCCTTCTGCAGGCACCCATAGCTCCTGTACCCTTGGCAAGTGCGTAATCTAAGTGTTTGGACCAGGTTAACTTTCGGTCTAGGATTACTCCTAGGTATTTGGTTTCCTTTACGTCCTTGACACTCATTCCTCTTATCGTTGGGGGGGAGACGCTAGTTCTTCTCTTCCTTGTGAACGTGACCAGCTCGGTTTTTTCCGGGTTTATGGTCAGTCCTTCCCCGCTGCACCATTCATCGATGAAGTTCACCGCAGTTTGGGTTAGGTCCTCTATAGTCCCTTTGTGCTTCCCTCTGACGGTGAGGACTAGATCATCGGCAAAGGCTTGCAGATCTATGTCCTTCTGTTCTGCCTTTTTCAGCAGATCGTCGACCACCAGTGCCCACAGAAGGGGGGAGAGCACTCCTCCTTGGGGGCAGCCCCTCCTAGCCCTGTGGTCACCTTCTGAGGCTATGATTTCCCTGGAGTGTAGGAGAGCCATTATCCAGGAGGCAGTGCCCTTTGGAATTCCTTTGTCCATTATGGCTTCCTCAATGGATCGGTACCCTACATTATCAAAAGCACCCTGAATGTCCATAAAGACCTCCGCAAGGATCTCTCTGTTTGCCAGTGTGTCTTCTATTTTTCCCACTAGGCTACTTAGCGCCGTTATAGTTGATATTCCCATCATGAATGCATGTTGGTTCGCACTTAGAGGAGACCTTGAAAGGATCTCATCCCTAATGTGTCGATTTATTACCTTTTCCATCGCCTTTAGCATGAAGGATGAAAGGCAGATAGGCCGGTAGGATTTGGGCTGGGCTGGATCCCTCCCTTTTTTCAAAAGGAACACCACCCTTGCCTTCCTCCAATTCTTTGGTATGTGTCCTAGGGCATAGCTGCCCTTAAAGATTGCCACTATGTAGTCTAGTAGGATTTCGATCCCTTCTTGAAGTAGTGCTGGAAAGATGCCGTCCCCGCCTGGAGACTTGAAAGGGCTGAACGAGTTTACTGCCCATTTCACTATCTCCGGTTTGAACATCCTGGCAGCAGTTCTTCTTGACCTTGCACATTCTAGTGGGGATTTTCTTTCCGAGGGGAGCCAGTCCATGTTGCCATCGACCGGGGTGCTCCCTGGGAAGTGAGTACTCATTAAAACCCCTAGAGTCTCCTTCATGTCTGATGTGTTTTGGGCTGTTCCTGTTGTTAATGCCCCCAACGGATTTGAAGATTCCTTCTGTAGGGCTTTTTGTAGTCTGGCTGCTTCTGGTAGGTTTTCTAACCTTTCACAGAACCGCCTCCAGGAATTCCTTTTGAATTTCCTGATTTCTTTATTGTACTCTGTAAGAGCCGCGGCATAGGGGGCTCTGTTGCCTGTCCTTCTGCTTATGTTGGAAAGCTTCCGCAGCTTTTTCCTCATGCTGTTAAGCCTCTCGTTCCACCAAGGCACATCTTTTGTGGTCCTTTTAGTCCTGAGAGGACAGTTATCTTCGTAGGCCTTGGTGATTGCTCTGCCTACTGCCTCCGCCATGTAATCGATACTGTCTGTTGTCTTGGCCTGTTTGGCCTCTATGACAATCTCGTTTTGTAAGGTTTCAAGGTAGCCTTCCCAGTCTGTGGAACTGGGGACCCTGTAAGTTAGACTCATCTCCGTTTGACCCTCCACATCGAACCTTATGTGTTTATGGTCCGACAGCGAGGTCTCACCAGAGACATGCCACCTCTTTGTCAAGAGGTTGTTAAGATTGAGGCGTAAGAGTGAGGTCTAGGACCTCTTCTCTTACTCTGTTTACAAAAGTAGGTTCGGACCCTCAATTCTCTATTTGTAAGTCAACCTTAAATATGTATTCTAGGAGATCCTTACCTCTCTCGTTGGTATCGGTGCTCCCCCAGATGGTGTGGTGTGCATTCGCATCGCAGCCAAGGATCAAGGGCAACCCTTTCCTGTTAGCATACTGCACAAGTTGTTCCACCCCTGTTGGAGGGCATTTATCCCTGGGTTTGGAAAGTAGGCTGAGGCAACTAGTACCTTTAGCCTACCGGACGCAGTGTTGAAATCAATCAACACCGTGGCTAAGTCCCTGTTTGTTAATTCTGGAACAGTAAAACAACGTGTATTAGGTGATATTAAGATACATGCTCTTGGATTAACACTTGATCTATCGTATATCAGCCTACCCACCTGTGTCGGGAGTCCTCTAATTGTTCCTCTTGCGACCCAGGGTTCCTGGAGAAGGGCTAAGTCCAACCCTTCATTGGCGAATCTCCTGCTCAGGACTGCTGCTGCACCTTTGGCGTGATGGAGATTTGCCTGGATCACCTGAAACATCAATGTTGTCTCCGGCGATCGGAGGGGTCGCTGTCCCCCCTCCTTCCGTGAGATCGGGGTCGGTCCTTATCCCAGGATCCTGGGGGTCTGTACCTTCCCTTTCCTCCCGATGCGTTTGAGGGACCACGCAGCCTCTCTTCTCTCTTTTCAGGCCTTGATTTCCTTTCAAAGAGTGGAAAGTGGCGAGAGCCTAAGTTTTCACTTCTTTCTCTTTTGCCTTCCTTTCCTTTTGGTTTGTCTGTCACATTTACCCCAGCCGGCTCCTGTTGTTGAGGTGTTACCTGCTCTGGGGTGTCCTGTGAGGCAGACGTGCAAGTTGTTGTGGTAGAGGTCGTTTCTGCTCTTTGGCTCACGCCCATGCTACCTTCGTTGGAGGTCTCCCCTGTTGGTTTTGTAGGGGGTTGCCTAACCTCTTCTTCCGCACCTTTGCTCTTGAGTTTGAGCTGGATTGAACCAAACTTGTAGAAGGTCCTGGTCGGCCCTTCCTTCTCAAGCTTGGCTGCTGTTGCTGCATCGATTGCCAAGACTAATTGGACAGTCTTTTCAACAACGATTCTCTTAAGAGCCCTCCAGCCTGTGGCAGGCAAACCGCTGTTTTGCCTTTCCAGGTACTGCAGGATCTCTTCTGTTGAATGTTGGCTACTGTTTGGGAAGAAAGCCGTGAGGACTTTGGTTTTCGGGATTTCTCCCTCCGCCGCTACCTTTAGAGCTGCTCCTTCCCATGAGCCTAGTTGGTGTTCTTTTGACTTGAGCCACCTGGCGGTCTCTTCGTCACTGCAGACTAGGACCATATGTCCCTGTCTGCTATGGATACTGTGGAAGCCCGGGTGGACACCCTCGCTTACCGAGTCCAGTATCAGCTTCAGGATGGTTT
This sequence comes from Neoaliturus tenellus, assembly GCA_030545055.2. Lineage (NCBI taxonomy): Eukaryota > Metazoa > Arthropoda > Insecta > Hemiptera > Cicadellidae > Neoaliturus > Neoaliturus tenellus. The sequence continues at coordinate 61,513,328 of CM061532.1, forward strand.
CCTGTATTGCTTCTTGTTGCTCATTGGTGAGCAGTACCTCCGGGAAGTTAGGGTGTAGGATTCCCATTCTTACTCCTTCGGTAACTTGTTTGTAGGAGAGTTTTTTAGGTTGGACGTGGTCTCTCCGTGAAGAGGAGTCCGCCTTTGAATTCTCTCCTACTTTTGTCCTTTTGCTCCCGTGGGCCTCTTCAGGAGTGGTGTTTTCTGATCTAGGTCTTTTCGGCCTATTATCAGAGTCCCTTCCTGGTCCCTTCGGCATTGGTTGAATGCATAGGATGTATGCCTCTTCTTCAGAGTGTCCGTGGTTTTTCAACCATTTGAACCTCTTTCTTGGCTCCATTGAGGCGTGGCTTTCCAGCTAATTTCATCTGTTTAGCCTTATCCTCAATTTCTTTGACGTTTGTCGCGTCATCATCTAAGAGGTGTTCCTCTTCTGAATTTGTTAATAAGTCGCCCATCTGAGACTCGACCTGGGGGGTCGCTTCAGCCTCTGAAATGGGCTCCTTAAGTTCCGAGGAACTGGGTATTTGAGGCTGTGAAGCCTCTGAAAGTTGGTTTGGGTTTGGTTGTGTTGTGTCCATTGTGGTCCCACGAGTAGCTAGGGAAAAGACGGTCGATCCAAGCAGAGCCCCGCTTGCTTGGACAAGGCTGGTTGAAACTGGATGTCGCCCGGTGTCCAGAGTCCGCATACTAGAGGCCAAGCTCCCCCTTGACCACGCAGCCCTCGGCGTATGACGTTCCACCTTGGCTTGGGAGTGAATTTGAAGGGAAATGAAAATAAAGACGAGTAAAGAATAGTTGAAGCAGATTTTTGAGTCAGGGGACTCGATAGAGAGGGTAGTATGAAAATAGCGGAAAGAAAGATATAGAATAGAAGCCTGCCAGACTGGCACCCTGACTCTGAGAAAAAAAAAAAAAAAAAAAAAAAAAAATTTATTATTTGGCTTGAAGAGCCTTGAAGAGTTGAGTCAGGGAGTTCCCAGGTTGGACGCGCACAATTTTGCCTTTTGAGTGGGAGAGTAGGAAGGCAGTGCTTCGTGGACGTTCTGGCTCGGCACATGTGGGTATGCTTGAAGAGCGTAATACCCACTTCCAACCCAGGTTGCAACGTTACAAGGAGCTTTAGTAACAGGTGACAAAAAGCTATTAATTTTGTAACGTATTACTAGCCCTAGCCTATCCTGCCGAGGCGTAATTTTAACAAGCTAGTTAATGGTTTTTTCATTAGAGGTACAAGAAAAATGACTCCCTTAGATTAATTTAATTAAATTATTATTAGTCCCATAAACAATGGCTAGTGCTAAAAAATGAGTATTATTTCCTGGGCTAAGAAATAAATTAAATAGATTTATAGTACGATATTAGTAAAAAAATGTATTGTTGTAAAACACACAAAAATAAATTCAAATAAAAGAAAACATAAGTTTTAGCTATATAAAATAAAGTAGAAACATTACTGACTGAGTTTGGTTGAGGTACAGTTCGATTTTTTCATTCTGACGAGTTTTACCGACTGTTAACCGTTTTCTTTAAAGTAAATTCAATGAAATGAATAAGCATTAAAAAACAAAAGTTTTTCCACATTTCTTGAGACAAACGTGATCGACGTTCTATGATGAAATTATCCATCTACCCTCTCCGTCTCCACCCTCGAAACCCCCCCCCCCCCTCACACTATTCTGAATCAGGCTATTCCAAATGTATTTTGTCACCAAAATACTGATAGAAACCGAGGAAGCCTCATAATCGATATTACAGTGCGTCTTCTAGTCCAGTCTCAGATGGTATGCTCTCAAGATAATCTCTCCGAAAAACATTTTCTGAGGATTTTCGGCGGGCTTTTTTTGTGGATGAAATAGACACCAGTCAACTGGTTCCATGTTCATAACCTAAAACGTCTCTAATTTCCTGACTATTCAGTTTCAGACATCTTCCAAAATATTGTGCTATTATACTGTTTTCGAACGTGATCTTTTGGGTATTTTTTTGTGGCCTGATCGTTGATGTAACTTGAAAGTTATATTCACGAGATGGATTCCATCATTCTCTATTGCAGTCCCATTTCTACATCTAGGTCATTTCTTGACAGCTGATATTAAGAATATTAGAACACTTTTTATTTGCATTTTCGTTTATTAAACACATTTTCATTGCTGGCATTCGCTTTTATATTGTCTGACTGTTATTTCTACCCTGTTAAAATATCTGAGCGAACAAATTATGTTTCTTCAAATCCATAACAAAGCATTAATTGTATGTAGACAACCCTAAATGTTTAGCTGTGGACATACAGAAATTAATTTAAATTTCAGTTTAACAACTTGTTTCATAAAATAAACCATTTGGAAATCCAACCTGGGGTCCGATCCCAAGTGGCTGGATTTGAGGATGTTTACTATATATGACATTAAAAATCATTAGACACGATCCTATTGCTATTGTGGCCGCTTTTCTATCACTGTTGTTGTAGTTCGATCGCTGTTGGAAAACTTTGTTGCAATGTTTGATCATTATTTACCAAGACTTGACTCAGTTCTATTACTAGTGACTGATTTTTTGCGGTTAAATTCATTGAGCGCAATATTACATGTGCTAATAGACTAAATGGCAAGAGTAAACAAGTCTTACCTCTTGCATTATGTGGAACTTTGTCCATTCCGAACATCTAAATATTGATTTATAATGAACTGTCTGTTTGATTGCACATCTGATGACATTTTTAAGACATGGCATTTCACAAAGATTGTTTGCATAGGAATAATGATAGTTATTAAAATACTAATTCACCTACTATTCATCTTCAAACACCAAATATGTGTTTCTCATGGTTTCTCATGGATATTAAGATTTAAAACTGTATCGGTCCCAACAAGTTGGTAGTGACTGCTTAATACCATCCATGGTATGGATCTTTTACTTACTGTCAACAGGATAATGCTTACTTGAAGTGAATAATCATTACAGATATATATAACTTATGTAAATGTACAACATTCGTGGACCTCATGCTTTTCCATTGTTGCAGGATACTGACAGGCTGCTATGACAACACGCTACATCTGTGGACAGTAAAGGGAAAACACAAGTTGACCATCCCCGGACACACGGCACCTGTGAAGGCCGTCGCTTGGGTCTCCGTGTCGGACACCATGGCGTCCTTTGTCAGGTACCTGCATGATGTATATTACTTGTATAAATTAACCAAATCATATAGAAACTCCAACCAATTTTACTCTTACCAAGTTGTACTAAAATATAGTTTATTTTAATGAGGTTAATCTAACAGGCAATATGAAAAAATATTTGTACATTGAGGTGATATTTTACAAGTAAAGAGAAGTTAAAGATTAAATTAAACCAACACATGCAAGTAAAAAAAAATTAGGATGTAAATGTGGAGCCATGAAAATGTGTGAGTGACAATTAAGGAAGGGGCAGTGTTAGGGTGTGTATGGGAAAACGTTCATCAATAGGATAGTTTGACTAAAAAATGTAGCTTAGCTTAGTACATAGTGACACTACCTGTACAGTGTGCCGTAATGTTTGCAGTGCGTCACACGACCAGACAGCCATGCTGTGGGAGTGGAACGTTGCCACCAACGCAGTGGAGTGCGTGCACGTGTGTCGCGGCCATGCGCGTGGACTGGAATGTGTTGCTGTCAGCGTGGACGCCGCCAGGTTCGCCACTGGTGGCTGGGATGCCCTGCTCAAGATCTGGTCCGCCGGTAAACACTCAAATTTATTTTTAAACTTTACTTTTGTACAAGTAATCTTTGTTTGTCAAAGCTGGTATCATGACACAAGTTTATAGGTATAGGACAAATAGGTTTATAGGTAGTTTAAATGACACAAGTGTCTTTATAAGGTATCGGTTTTAGTTAAGTAAAATCTTTCAAGTTAGAAATGAGAAGTAAAGGATTAAAGGATACATAAGAAATTGTCTTATGCTCTAAAACAAGCATTCTTTGAACGAGCAACATTTTTTTGTTTCCTGTATTTTTAAAATATTTTTTTATAAATGTGGGGTTTTTGGTCATTAGGATTGGCTTGGAGCTGGTCTTATGAATGGGATAAATCCTGTGTCCGCCCCACAGCCCTTGTGAGTGTCAGTGTTACCCTTATGGACATTTGTTGTAGCTACAAAATTGAACCAAAATTATCTGATAACTTCAGGAATAAACCAACTCAATTTTTCTTACTATTAGATTTTGCTGTGCCGATACAGTTGATTTTCACCGGTGTATTAGGCATGAGGGCTCAAGATCCAAAATTAATCTACATTCCAACGAACATTAATATTAATAAATTTTCAAAAACCTCGTCCGAAACAGGGGAATGAGAAGGCATGTTTTTAAGGGGGCGATGGCTTTTAATAGTTTTACCAGCCAAAAGTTAGTTTAGGCCTACCAGAATACTAAATATACACTTACTAGTTAAACTGACTTTTACTTACTTACTTACTTACTTGCTTATCCAGGTCTTCGCCGCAGTCTTGTAGACCGGGGAATCGTCAAATTTCTTCACAATTTCTTGTGGATGTATTTTCAGCGGTCAATGGTATGGTCTCTATGGTGGCTATGGTCCTCGATAAATTCATGTAGGCTGTAGTAGGGCTTCTTTAGAAGATATTTTTTAGTTCCCTGCAGAAGGCTCGGTCGTCAGACACACTCTTGAGTGATTCTGGTAAAAAATTATAATACTTTGTTCCACTGTACATTGGAGAATGTTGTGATTTTGCCAATCTGTATTGAGGTAAGTTGAGGTTGTTCTTATGTCTGAGGTTGTGGGTGTGTAGCTCCACTCTTTTCTGAAGTGGTTGAGACTTGATGAAGGTAATTGTCTCATATATGTAAAGAGATATAAACGTTAAGATGTGATTATCAATGTAAAATGGTCTGCAGTGGTCATTATTTCTGAGGTTATTGATTATTCTTATAGCTTTTTTTTGGAGGATAAGGATTTTGGTTTTGTATGTGTCGCCAACAGCTCCCCAGGCCACTAATCCAAAACGTAGGATCGATTCGAACAGAGCGTGATAAGCAATGATGGTGGTGGACTTATCGGTAAGTTGTTTAATTCTTCGGAGGGCGTAGAGAACTGTGGACAGTTTTTTAATTACTAATTCTGCATGGGGTTGCCAGGTCAAGTTCTCGTCTACTGTTATGCCTAAAAATTTACTACTGTTGGTTTGTTGGAAGCCTCCATCACCGCACTCCTCCTGAGAAAGACTATTTTTGTTGGCAGGGGAGAATTTAATTAATTTTGCCGGCTCATTAGGTCAAACTCAAGTGGTTCAAATGCATCCTAGTTTAATCTTGTAAAAATGACTAAATAAATGGAATTGTAAATAACTCGAGAGTGAATAATCATGCCTTTTGTCTAAATCAACTACTGTTTTTTTTTTTTTTTTTTAATACTCCTAAGTAAGTTGACAGTTGTAGCAACCTAGCACTCATACAGAATTAGCAATCAACTAAAGTCTGTGTTTTCAGGTGTTCATTCTTCGTCAGATGTGGATGAGGGGGAGAGTGCTAGCAAGAAAGCCAAACACGAGGGAAGCAAGTCTCAAGTTCGGGTATGATACTGTGTCTTTTGTGACATTTTGTATACACGTATAACGGAATTTTCAGAGTGTCTACCAATGGGGAAAAGTCAGGAATTTTGTGAGGTCGTGGAAGTCGGGAATTTAGGGGCTTGGTAGGGAAAGAGACGTTTTATGAAAAAGTATTAGAGTTAGATAATTTTACAAAAATAAGGGTTGTGAGGCTGGGTTTTTGGTCGGGAATTTTGAGAAAAGTGGTCTGGAAAGGACGGGAATTTGATTTTTGTGAAATTTGGTAGACATGCTGATGTTGAATTGAACAGACGACAACTTATTAGTATATACAACCATTACAGCATACCTCAGTGAAATTCCAATAACATTTCACCATGTTATTTATTATTTATTTGGTATTATTTATTCTCGCCATAAACACTGTGGGAATGAGTACATTGGTTTGCTACCATAGGGATTTGTTAGCAAATGTAGATTTGTCCCTACCTAATGAAGTTCAACCAATCAGTCAATCATAAATTCTTTATTCAAAATTAGTACATGATATACATTGAATAGTGTCATGTCATAATATACATTATCCTAAACTATAGTAAGATGCACGAAAATAGTCCGATGGAAATTTTAACAGCTGTGTCCCCCCTCACCCCCTCTCGCCCTGCAATGTTGTCATTTGTGTTTATGTTTACCATGTGTAATACAGTATAAAAATGTGTTTCAGAATAAATTTGGCAGCAATGTATTGACGCTCATCGGACTATTTTCGTGAATCCTACTATAGCCTACTTATTAATTACCGTATATCTAAATCTCCAAATGAATAGAGAGCCTTTTCTATGAGGAAATTATCAAATTCCTTTTAAAAATATTTTTGTTTTGTGCTTCTTTAAGATTGTTTTGAAGTTTTCTTAAAAATTGTTACTAGAAAATGATCTATTATTTTTTTAAATTCAAGCATATGACATTGTTTTTGTATGTATTGTCTAGTCATAATAAAATAGTAAAATTTATTCAAAAGAATAAAAGAAAATAATAATGTTGGTGCTGTGGCATATTTTGGATTATAAGATTTTATTTGGTAATCATTATGGTCTCAAAAACACATTGTCCATAAACTGTTAGGATCCCTAAATCTAAAAAGTCCTCGTTGTAACAGTTTAAAAATATTTTTAAGCTTTTGTTTGTTCCAAGTTCACAAAATTTAGCCAACTGTCTTAATCTAAAAATTCCTGAAGATACTCTTTTTAAAACTTTACATGTTCAATCCAAGTTAAATACCAAATTTTAAAAAGTTTTTTCAATAAAGATAAAGATATTAGGTTTTGTTAAATATTATTATATTATTATTATTATTATTATAAATATTATTCCCTAAAGAATAAACTCGTTTAACATGTTTTTATTTTCCTTGTAACCAGATAAACTTAATCAGTAATTAAAAAAAACTAAATTATTATGATGTTTTGAGACCATAGGGTTCATTTAAACTAGTGTTTTGAAATTAAATTGTTTTCAGTTGACTAATGTTTTAAAATTAAGGACAAAAAATCCATTTTTAATGCTTTTAAAACCTATAATACCCTTTTCTCATCGTCTTATCACCTTTGTTTTCCCACTTAATCTAATAAATACTGGCTTACACCACCTCTGCACTGAATTTAATCAAAATTGGAGGTTCTGTTTGAGAGTTATCACTCATATATTGTCAGTGGCCGTAGCTCAGTGGTAGAGCTCTGGGTTATCACCCAGCGGACCCAGGTTCAACTCCCGGCTTAGGGACAAACGATTGTTCAGCTGCTCCTGTGGTTTAAAAATCACATTAAGTTGGTGATAACTGCATAGGAAACAAAAAAGAGCAAGCGTACCAGGCAAGGAGAACCGTTAATTGCTGATCTTCCACTAAAAGTCATGTGATGTACAGTTGACCCTCTCTTAACTAACCCTCACAGGACTGGATCTAGGTCAGGTAACCTAAAAGGTCAGTTAAAGCAGGCAACTACATAAACAATCATATATGTGGAAAAAATATATTTTAGTTTTATTTATTATAAACGTTTAAATTTTAAACAATCCGAATCGATACACAAATGCGATAAGAAGAAAAGCTGCTTATAAACTAAAGATAAGTGACGTCCCACAATATTGTGAGTTTGCCATATGATTCTTATAAAAAGATCATGTGATTTACCTGATTGCATATAGTTCTACTTTAGTAAAACGATAAGAATAAGAATGGAAGTATTTTGATTTCTAGAAAAGGTCTATTAAACCGACGATTTTTAATTCTCAGGACTCGTAAACCGACCTCTATTTCATGTCAGGGCAGAGGTGGTCAATACGAGGGGCAGTTGATCCAGGGTCAGTTAAGAGAGGGGCTACTGTTTTATAATTCATATAAAGTAGATTCCCTCTTAACCGGCCCCATTTTAACTGGCCTGCGCGTTAACCAGCCTACCATGTCACAAAACCAACTTCCTTTTAACCGGCCATTTTTTCATAACATCGCTATAACTGGTCTTGTTTGGACAGAGATGTTGTTTTTATATCTATCTTTCAAAACAATTACACATCTTATTGCAGTTGGTTCCAGAGAACAATTTAGGTAACTTTCCTGAATGAAAGTGAACACCACCAGAAGTGAATATGTTTGTTTGCCTTCATTCTGGTAGATAACACTTCTGAATTTTCAGTTTAGTCTTTTCAGTCTATGTTTAAATGTGATTTGCTTTTGTTAAAGAGGAAAAATAAGTTCAGGATGCGAGTAGTTAGCGTTAATTAATTCTATACAGTAATATATTTAGTGTTATTTGAATCTTATTCCAGTCATGAAGAACTATAATTTAATGTTGTTAAAGGTTCAATGTTTTAACTGGCCAATTTGTTGTCCGGCCACTATTTAGTCCCGAGGTGGACAGTTAAGAGGGAGTTTACTGTATAAAAAAATGTAACATACGATTTTAGCTTCTAGGGACCTTAAAATGAAAAGTATGATTGTGCCGGGTTAACATCTTACCATGACTACTACCATTATGTTGTATTTCGGTAGTGAAATTTGCTAAAAGTAAGTAATAATAACGATAATAACAGTATTGCATAGCTACACTTTGTGCAAAAAATTTGAAGCAGTTAAAATAGAAAACAAATTTATAAAGTAAGTCTAGTATTGTGTAGAGATTTTTTCCAAACTGTATTAAGTGACGAGCAAATTAATCTCTAATTTGTTCTTTTAGTTAGATCATAAACTTATTGTTATCCACTAAATAAAAAAACAAAAACCAAACTCGTGACTCTCACCATCGTGTCCTGCAGACGCCACTGGTTACGCTGAAGGGCCACCGGGAGGCGCTGTCCGCGGTGTGCTGGCCGCGTGAGGCCGCGCATGTCGTCACCGCCAGCTGGGACCACACGCTGCGCACGTGGGACGTTGAGGCCGGTGCTCTGGTGGCGGAGTTGTGCGGAAACAAGAGCTTCTTCGACCTGCATGTCTCCCCCATCTCCGGGTTGTACATCACCGCCTCGGCTGACCGCCACGTGCGGCTCTACGACCCCCGCTCCACTGGTAATGTTGGGTTATGTTTCTTTATTTTTAAGGTAATTCAAACACTACAATTATCTACCACTTTAAACCACAAATCAATTCTTAGATAAACCAATTGATGCAGGCTTATAAGTAGGGCATAGGTATGTAGTATCTACCATGAGAAAAACTACTCTGCATGTAGTGAAAAGTGCTTTTTTTTTTTAAAAAAAAGTAGGTGTAGTAAAAACTTGTTATTATAGACAGAATAATAACATTCACTCACCAGTCTATTACAACAGAAGGTCGCACAACTTTGACTAATTTAATTGGGGAACAATTTTTAAAGAAATTGTTTTGTGGACATCATTTAGTTTAAGTTTTGAGTATAAGCAAATGAAAAGGGGGAAATTAAGGAATATGCATTATTAAAGATTTTTTGTATTCTTCTTAGTTAAAGAAAATGCTCAGTGTTAGAGCGACACCTCTAAACATTGAAAAACTAAATGATTCTATTTAAAAAGAAGTTAAAGTGTTGCATAAACCAAATGAAGTGGAAAAATTCATATGGTTGGTGTCAGTAAATATTTCAATACAAAAACAAACGAAAGCTATCTTTGTGTTATAGTAGGGATGGATGGGAATGGATTTTTAGTTCGGGACGGGACGGGACGGGAATTTTTATTTCCCATCCAATTTCGGGACGGGATCGAATCAAATCAAATCAAAATCAAAATCAAAATCTTTATTTTCCTTTAGGCATGTACATGCAATTGGCATCGTCAAAAACGTAAGACTAACTTATAATAACAAATAAAAAATGGCAAACCATGCACAAGGCAAAAAACCATGCACAAACAGAACACAAAACTCATCAAACAATGTCAAAAAAAATTACTTACAGTCTCCCTAGGAATACTGAAGAAGTCGTTGACTGAGTATAAAGGAAAAGCCAATAAGAGAGCCCGAAGACTGGTTTGGAATTTTGAATTCGGTTGGGTCCAGGCTGTACAAACAATATGATTTAATAGTTTCATGCTAAGCTGACTAGAATTTCTTTGACTTTTCTTCAGTCTGACAAAAGGGATATCAAGCATATCTCTATTCCTAGTGTTGTGTGCATGACAGTCACCCCTGCGGTTAAAAGATACCAAGTCTTGCTTTATATTAACTAAGGATATAAAAACAAATAAGCTACAAACAGTCATGACTCCTTCTTTAATAAAAAGAGGCCTACAAGGAGCATCATACTCTGCATCAGCCAAGAGCCTAATTGCCTTTTTCTGGATCAGCAATACTCGGTAAATTTCAGCTGCACCTCCCCAGAGTCTGAGACCATACAAAAGTGTCCCCTGAAAGAAAGCTAGGTAAGCTTTTAATAAGCAAGATTTATTTACACAGGTTTTCAGGTTTCTTAAAAGGTACAATACTCTTGAAAGTTTGCTACAAACAAGCGTTATATGAGAGCTCCAGGTCAATTTAGAATCTATGGCAAGCCCTAACAACTTGGCAGTAGTTGAATCATGTTCTGAGTTTCTTAGACTAAAAATAATAGACTGAGTTTTTGCATCATTCAGGGACAAAAAATTAGCCTGGAACCAAACCGCTGCCTGGGATAAGGATCGCTCCATGGCATTCATAAGATTTAGAATGGAGTCAGACCCATGAACAAGTGTTGTGTCATCTGCATAGCATATGACATTACTATCTACATAAGAAGGCAGGTCATTTATCATAATTATAAATAGCAGGGGCCCAAGGACAGACCCCTGTGGAACACCATGAGATACAGGACGAGACCGGGAACTCAAACCGTTGACAGAGACCAGCTGCTCCCGTCCACCCAAGTACGATCGGAGAAGCTGCAAATGGATTCCCTTGACGCCATAGTGATCTAATTTGGCAAGCAAAACATCATGGTCCACGGTGTCAAAGGCCTTACTGAGGTCACATAAAGTGGCCCCCGCAAAGCTCCTCGACTCAAATGAGCTCAAGACGTGTTTAATGAGTGCATCTACGGCATCCACAGTCGATAAGCCAGTCCGGAAACCATACTGGGAGGCCGAGAGCAAGCCGCCATCCTCAAGGTAGGAATATAACTGGTGTTTCATGAGGGATTCAAATATTTTCGATAGGATGGGTACCAGGGAAATCGGCCTAAAGCTCCCAGGTTCGTCCCATGCGCCCTTCTTGTGAACAGGCACAACCTTCGACTTCTTCAGACAAGATGGAAAAATACCTTGCAAAAAACATTGATTTAGACAAAAAGTAAGAGGCCATACTATAGTACTGATAACAGACTTTACAAAGACACTTGATAAATTATATATATCCTTACTATGAGAGTTTTTCAATTTTTGGGCTACACAATAAACCTCATTACAACTGACCAGTCTCCATTGGAACTGGGTTTGAGTTTGGGGGATGTTCATCAACTGAACAGCTGATGACTCTGGATCTCCCAAGCCATCCCTCACAGCTTGAACAGAGTCTATGAAGAAGTCATTCAGCGTATCCGGAGACACAGAGGTTGACCTACTGGAAGCAGTCCCAGTCTCAGCTCGGATGACTTTCCAGGCAGCAGAGCATGGATTTGATGCGCTCTCAATTCTCTGTTCATTATACCTTAACTTTGCTAATTTCAACTCAGACTTGTAATCTCTTTTGAGAATGTTGTAAGTTGCTTTAGTTTCAGCTGTTCTTTTCAGTTTATACATGTCATATGCTAACAAGACCCATTTCTTCATTTCTAAAAGTTCAGGTTTCCACCAATTATGTTTTGGTTTATTATTGGCTTTAGGTTTTAATACCCTAGCAGGAAAACATTGATTAAACACATTCTTAAAAACATCAAAGAAGTTATTAAAATTGTCTTCAGCATGCAAGGATGTCAATATGTTAGGCCAGTCAACATTAGAAATGCGATTAGAAAAATCATTGAGTCTATTTTGAGAAAGGGGGGCAACAATTGTTTGGTTCACTTCAGGGGAGTTGAAATCATTACTTTCCCTAGAAACAACAAAAGAAACAGGGTCATGATCACTTACCGCCCACGAGACAACATCTACTTGGTAGTTGTAACTTTTTAGGTCAGTCGCGACATTGTCCAAACAAGCATCATACCTAGTAGGTTTGAAATTTGTACAGTAAAGATTAAGTGACCTTAACACGTCAAAAAATTCAATAGTCTTGGGGTCATGGGTGTCAATCACATCTATATTAAAATCACCACCCACCATGAGATTAAACTTAGTCCTATAATTTCCCAGGTGGATAACAACCCTCTCTAGAGCAGTGAAAAAAGATTGTACATTGCCACTTGGTGGCCTATAAACACCAATAACCAAGAGGTTTAATGTAACAATTGCTACACAAGCAAACTCGTGATGCATTTCTAGGCAGAATTGATTCACATCAATAACCCTAGTAACAGTCATTAGGTGGTCAGGGACATAAAGAGCAACCCCACCCCCTTTATGGTCCATACGGCAAAAAGAACTAGCCAGAGAAAATCCGCTAATTTGCTTTAGCTTAAGGCTAACTTCACACATCCAATGTTCGGATAAACAAATAAGACTAGGCCTATCTACATTACAGGCTAAAGCAATTTCCAGTTCATTAACCTTTTTATCAAGGCTACAGATATTACAAAAAATAAATTTGTGATTTTTCTCAGGCCTATGTTGAGAAGTTTCAGAATTATCACATCTAGGTTCTAGCTGAGAGCCTTCTTGGCTAAAAAAGTAGCAGAGTAAATCTGATCATTGGCCCTAGGCCTAGCATATCTATCTGATCGGGAAGGAAGAAATTCCTTTACAAACAAACCTTTAGGCCAAAACTCAGGTTTTAAAATGTCATAAAAATGTTTGTCAGGTATGCTCACCTTAAAACTTGTATAATCAGAGAACCTTGTTTTGAGTTTCTCACACTTAGTATAAACAATGTTTTCACTTTTCAAATAAGATTCAATATCACTCGTCTCGGTGTCTGGTGAACATCTGGAAACAAAAACCGACCGAGATTTTTCTGCAATCTTTAAACCACTCTTGATTGTGTTGGAACCAATAATGGGCTTGGGTTTCGACTTCTGCGCCCTAACCTTACTCTTGTCAGTTGAGATCGTCTGTTTATTTACTTTGGAGGTATTTAAAACCACCTGTGCAAAAGTCTCCTTTACACTGGTTTCAGTTTCGTCAGGTTTAGAAGCAATAATGGCTTCTGATTTAGACTCGTGTCCTACAGAAAGCAACACAGCTGGAGTTGATTGCTGAGTGCATGATTCAGAGGAATGAGCCACTTCTTGTAGGCCTAGGCCTACGGCTTGACTTGACAGCTTGGTTTGCTTCTCTTGGACGTGAAGATTCAATAGGACATCAAGTTTATCATTTAAAGCAACATTATCCGATACAACACTCTTAACAATTTTTAATAAATTGTTTACAGTAGCATGTAAGTCAACAAAACTGTCTATGTCACCCACCTTCTTGACTACGTTTTCTAACCTAACTTCGCAGTCATGGCAAGCCCATTTTGACTTTTCGGCAAGTAAACTCATATAATTGTGTTCCTCCTCACTTATTTTAACACACGCACAATGAAACCACTTATTACAAAAGTATTCACAATTGACGGCATTATCCGAATCGGTAACTATCTTAGAACAACACGGACAACTGTCTGTAACGTCCATAACCACAGCCAACATCCGTCAATCGGGACGGGATTGCTCTTCTCGACGCTATCGGGAAATATTCATTTTGACTTTTATCTGAGTGTTGTATAAAGACAAATTAATGTTAAATATCTACTAGTTCTCCTTCCAACTTGTTCCACTTGTTTTTGTATAAGTTACAATGAATGTCCTTTTGTTGAAAAAATTAAAAATATAGTAAAATTTATAGTAAAATTAAATTATATAGTATTGATATTTGCAGGATGCAATAAGATCATGGGAAAGTATAAATTTTATTGTAATTAAATAAATTTAAGTTGAATCACTAAACACACATAAAGGAAAAATGTTGCCCATGTCTTATTTAATACAAGTTTTGTTTAATGAAATATTAAGTTTTTGGTACGAAGAATAAAAATAAACATTATGTGCTAATTTAAGTATAATTCTTAAAGCTTTTTTTAAGTTTTAGAATTTTGTCAAGGTTTTGTTTTGATGTTCCTCCATATATAGCCAATCCATAAGATAAATGAGAATGTATATGCAAATTAAGCACCGGCTTAATTTGCAACCAACCTTAATTTGCAACCGGCTCAATAGCGACCAGAGCACCGGCTTCAACGTCCCACGTGCGCAGCGTGTGGTCCCAGCTGGCGGCGACGAATGAATGAGAATGTATTTGTCAAACTGTATAATGTTCAGAAAATAAAGATTTATTTATTTATTTATTTATGTACATGAGCAAAATATATTGATTTCAATGTTTCCAAATTGCACAGAAAAGACATCCTTTTTAACACATATAAACCAGATGCAATTTTATTTGATACACATTGAACATGACAGTCCCAACTTAGGTGACAGTCTATGTTTAATCCTAGAAATTTTGTGACATTAATTTGTTCTATTTGATTTTGATCAATATTTATAGGCCTAGATATGTTAGGGGTTTCTTTATTTTGGGCTGTAGAAAAAAACATGTAATCCCAATAATTTTAATTTCAATTTTAACATTTTGTGGACCATTTGGCCTTAACCAACCACTTACCTTTGAATCTCAAAGTGAAATATAAGTTTTAAAAAGTAATAGTCATGGCATCATAGTATTTGAGTGAGAACAATTTATTAATATAACCATTATAATTTTGGCAATGAGGTAGATAACGTTCCAGGCAAAAATCAGCACCCATGTTACCATTAAATTTATTTCAATAGGGTCCAGCACCGTTTACACCATGGATTATAAAAACTACTCAATTGTCTTGATTGGCCAATCATAGTTAATGAATCAATTATAAGTTGAACAAATATTGACGCTTCTAGCTGGTTTTCTTGTCAATAGCGTCACGAAATTTTTATTTAGTAACGCTAGGCTTTAATTAATTAAAAGATCGTCTTCACTCATTGGCATCATCTGGTTATCGTTTTAAAATCTAACATAAAAAACACATTGTAAAGTTAATGAAAACAAAGCATATTGTATTGTTTTTCTCCTTGCTTTTCTTTTGCTCGATATTTTTTTTACGTTATATCATTTCTTGGTAGCTTTTTGGACATGGCAGTATTTTTACTGAGTCCTTTTGGCCAAAACCTTTTTAACTTCATTCGCATCACTAATGCAGTTAGTCAACCAGGTACACTCCGTGGTTTAACATAACCTCTTTTTTGTGAACAGGTGAATAGGTTTCACTGATGTCCTTTGTTTAGGCTTTACAGCTGTTAACTAGAAAATCAATCATTTCCTTACCAATGTTAATAAAATGGGGAAATGGTAAACTTTAAGACTCGTATGCCCCTTCCCTTTTAATGAATATTTACCAGTGTACTTTGGGAACAACAAGAGCTCTATCCAATGACACCAAAACCAGTGATGTGAAAATGACAATGACATGAAAATCAGTGAAAAACTCCTGTTCCTTGGAACTGGTATTTAGGCAGAAAACCAGTTTTTGACAAATAATAAGGGTTTGCAATGATCAAGTTGCCTTATTTATATTGTTTCTGGAAAATGAGATAAAATTTAGTGACTATTATTACAAACATTTGGTAAACATTTAAACAAAAGTGACTAAATGTTATTTTACTATAATTTTTCAAATTTTTTACGGTTAATGCTAGATAAAATGTTGTGACATATCAGCTGGAATCATTGAATATCCGTTTCAAGTAGAAGGGTCTTCTGAAATTTGCAGTATCAGTTCGTGGTATCAAAAGAAAACCTTAATGTTCAAATTCGACTTGGTCGTGTTTCAGAGGGCAGTGTGGTGAAATGCACTTTCACGTCTCACACGCAGTGGGTTCAGGCGGTTCGCTGGTCCCCCACGGATGAACACCTCTTCATATCTGGAGCGTATGACAATGCTGTTAAACTCTGGGACTGCAGGAGGTAATGTCAACCTAGTAGCTTTTTAAAGGTTCGATTCCGGGCCCAGTTGCCATTTGTCATTGGGCTATTAATTAATGATGCTTTCTAACAACTGGTCGATGTTAGATAGTAACAAGACTGGGGTTTGGACCGTTCCCCGTCAAAACGTTAAAAATGCCACTGGCGTAGATAGACACACACAAAATAAATATTTATATTCAAACGATACCAGTAAGATTTCCCTAAAATTTAAAATCTGGGATTCAGTGAAAGAAATTATAGGGGTGTCCGAATTGCACATATATAAGTGATAAAAGTTTTTAATTTCGTTCTAAGATTTCTTTTCAACATCATTTAATGAAAGGTTTCTCTCTTGAGGCTGAAAATACTTTTTTCAATAACTAATTAATTCAAATATGGTAGTTGAAAAAGTTTTTATTTAACAGTCATTTATAAAAAGCTTAGACTTCCACTATTAATCCATCGAGTCAAAGATAATGGTGTCATATTTGTGTAAACTGTTTGGTAAATGGCCTTAAAGTATTTCAACAACAAGAATGTTTGCTGTAGCAAATTGCATGAAAAAAATATGGGGAGAATAGATTCATTGTTGCCAAATCTCTAAATAACTACTAGGGGCGATATAATAGTATTTTTATGTTTTGCCAGTATTTATGTATTTGTATCGTGTGTGAATGTTTTTTTTTTTTAACTTTATGATGAAACGCTAGTGTGTAGATGCCTGAAGATGTCACGGTAGTGACGAAACGCGTCTCAACATAACCAACAACGACAAGGAATGTCAGAAGGTAATATTTAATTAAAATTAATGTTGACATTCCAGTAGTTGGATATGAACTCAAATTTAACGAGTAGTCACAAGTACTCGCTCGAGCTTAGAGTATCAAAAAATACTCAACAGATAATCGGAAACTTGAGTACTCGCCCACCCCTACCTTCGACCCAGAAATGTATTTTGTCCAGTACTTTATATTGAAATGATAACATTGCAGGATGAGAGGGAGTGATCAAGGACACAGCTGATAAAATTTTCATCAGTCTATTTTTGTGGCGAGGCATCTGCTGTCTTATAATGGCCATCTTTTATTGAAATCATTCTTTTGAGTTATAATTTTAATCAAATAATGTGGTTGTTGCAGTCCAAAAGTGCCGTTATATGATCTAATGGGCCATGAAGACAAAGTTCTATGCTGTGATTGGTCGCTACCCAAGTACATGATGTCTGGAGGGTCGGACAACACGCTTCGCATTTTCAAGAGCAAATCGTACCCCTCGTAAAATGATATTTTTAGTCAGTATAAGCAATCATTGTCACTTGTGTTTAAGTGAGGCAACATATTTTGTAAAAATATTAAGTAGGTTAAACCCATTGTTTTTATTTTTAACTTCTGTTATGTCAGGCATGTACAAAAATATAATGAACATTCTGTTAGTACATAATATGTTATTTTATTTCCCTACTGGTTGTTATATAAATATATATTACTAATTGTACCAGCCTACATAAATTTTCACATCATTGATGTTAAAAATTGTTGTTGTTTCTGGTGGATGAGAAGGCTCTGGCCAAACCGCTGAGTGTATCTGTCTCCATTGGGCATTTTGCATAAGTCCAGGGGTGCAGAAAATGTATTGACTCCTAAAATTTCCGCCAATCGCACTTTTACAGGTCAAAGATTTCCCCCAAAATACACGACATATATGGCTTTGCATTAAAACTCTACAGTTTACAATGAAATGACAATGATTTTTAAATTTAAATTTATTATATTAAAACACAAGTAATTAAAATCAAATCAAAACTGTTTACAAGTACTTTTTTTATACTTTTATCTATCATAACACTATAAAATTTTGATTAGATGCTCAGTTTTAACTTCAATTAGGTTATTAAGAAGAGGAAAATCACAACAACAAATAAACGGTATCAGTTAACTGACACATACTTTCTCCCAACAATATAAAAAAGATGTTAAAAGCTTCAAACATTAATGTCTTGATGACTCAGTCGGATAGCTACCGGCTGAGCAGCGCTCGTTTGACCCTACGCGCGTCTGTGACTTTTAACAACGTACTGCGTTTACCGCTAAACGAAAAATTGAATTTTCTCCGCAACCACTTGACGTAGAGCAATAATTTAAAATACTAGATTATTTAGTTTTTTGAGCTTGATTTAAGGGTGATAAGTAAAATTTATTTCAAGACAACAACTATTTTGAAAACCCAAAAAATTGATTTTTGAAACACTTTTTACCCTATAACTTTTGAACGCGAATTTTCTTGGAGATGCGGGTGGTGTCATTTTATTTGCCATTTTAAGCTTAATAAACCACAAAATTTTAATCAAAATCGTTAGAGCCCGTTTTGAGAAATTTTGATTTTTGAGGGTTTTTGGGGGTAAAATACCTTTAAAAATCAAAAATTCAAAAAAATGAAAAAAACGCCTGGAATTATCGTGAATTTGGACCTATGTACCAAATTTCATTAAAATCGGACCATTGGGGCATTCTCTAGCTCTGTTTACATCCTGACACACACACACACACACACACACACACACACACACACAGACAGACATCACTCCGAAAACCACTTTTTTGGACTCAGGGGGAACCAAAATGGATAAATCCACCAACAACTCAAATTCGAAAATTTTGACGAAAACAATACTTTCTCCATATACTATGGTATAGAGGGAGAAAGTAAAAATTGAGAATTTTCCTCAAATTTCCCCAGACACCTTGAAATTTACCCTGATTTTAGATCGCCGGATCGGACATATTCTGCACCCCTGCATAAGTCCTCGGAAGACGTTGTATTGAAAAAAAAGAAAAGGTGATAAATGTGACTGTAGACAGTCAATCAACCACTTACAGTAAAAAAGTCTCATGCTCTTGTGACAACCGCCTTTGAATCTTAAAAATAATAACTTTTAAATGGCTCATACTTATCAAAACCTCATACTCATTCATTAAAATATAAAAATTAAAAATACTACCATTTAATATACACTATTAAGAGTCATCATCATCTTAACGCCAGCAGCACAGTTGGCTTTGTTAACCAGAGGGCTTTTGGGCAAAATGTGGTATTTTATTTCCCCCGGATGCCATTATTCAACCGATTTTCTTGAAACTTGGTACCGGTAATCACCGGTTTAGTAATTACATTACAGCTCACATACCTTTGAAGTTTTAAAATGTGAAAGAACAACTCTAAGTGAAAAGTACCTAACTCAATTATGCTTAATTTAAATTTTGATGAACTAAAACTTAATACAAGTACCAGGTTGATCCAGAGGCGGATTTGAACATTTTCTGCCCCTGGGCTAACCATTCAGCGGCACCCCTACTCTTCCCCAAAGTTGAGGAGCATGTGCTGCTGTAAATCGTACCACGGTAAATAAATCCTTAACAATCCGAATAGTTCCAAACTTTAATATTACACAGAAGGATGTGTTAATATTTCACTTATTAACCAATATTTTTTAATGAAACATGGTACAGTAATCCGGCATACTATGATCCTGCACGCTTGATAATCTGGCATGACTTTAAGAACAATTTATATTGACAGAAATAAAAATAACAAATGAGCGATTGAGTTTGTTTAGGATCGAAAGCGATCAAAGCAACTCAGTGGTGTACAAAGTGTACTCCACAGTCTAATATAGGTTATAGGGAGACAGACAGTCATGATACTCTGTCACTTAGGTTGTCCGCCTGAACCACCCGGGGGCTCCAGTTACGCAATACTCTTTTCCCATGTTAATCATATGGAGAATAGGCAAACTCTTTATGGTCAAAATAAAATTGTTCATGCCAAAAATAACTACTTTCAGTATTCTTCATTGCTGCATACCTGCATACTCTATTCCTATATTTATCACATGGAGAATAGACATTAATTTCCTTATTTATGAGCACATGATGAAATTTTGTTTACAGGTTGATCTGGTCAAAATTAATATTACTAATTTGGAAAGTTGCTGAGTACGCAGGTCTGCTGCGAAAAGGGTATTTAAACTTATTTGAAATGTATTCATAACTAAAATAATACAAACTTAAACCCGTCAATTTTAGAGATACTTTCTACCCCCTGGTAAAAGTGTGTGTTTTTATGGGGGGGGGGGCTACTTATTTAATTAAATATCTGTCAAGGGGTAGCGACTCAAAAAAGGTTGGAACCACTGCTCTAATGACATGTCCCAAAGCAATGGTCTTTCTTCCACTAAAACAATCAATTGTTCTACTGTGTGGCCGTAATGGGATCTCTCCGAATTCTTTATTTGTGCGTGTATAATTCGATGTCTGTTTTTAATAAACTTAACGATCCGCAAGGTGATATTTGTGTGTGTGTAATGTACTATTAGTTTAAGTGTGTTTGTGAAGTCTGAGGATGCCGTAAATGGCGACACGCGTCACAAACCAAAAAACGAAGATTGCTTCAGGCTGTAAGTATCAATAATCTGATAATTGTTCTACGTCAATTTCTTCATCAGTCACAACCATCTCTTGTGTTTCACTAACTTTTATTGCACACTTCAACTAAAACAATACCGCAGTACACATGTGTCTTCACTCTCCATTGGCAGATCAACAACTAGAGAGAGGTTCTAGGTTTGGCTGCGCGACGCACCATGTAAAGACCTCAATAAATATCCCTTCGCCAGATATGTGGCATGGACACCGCATGAACGGCGTTGAGAAGTCAGGTGGTAACTCCGAGGCCGCATGGCGTTTCTGCCATGCGGCGCACGCCAGATGTCGTATGAAGAGACTCATTTACTCCCATAGCACAACGGGGTGCTGGATGGCGCTTGCCGGATTGTGTGAAAGGTCACTTTGCCTAGATCTAAATTGTCCTGACCCCGTCAGGCAAGATGGACAAGCTCAGAGCCACTTTGGTGGATCAATGAGTGCCGAGGGATGTGAGATGTAAGAAATAAGAAGAAAAGTAACCATTTGTAAAATGAAAATTTCCTAGAAAAATTAAGACTTAAGATTGCTATTATATTGTTTGCTCTTTTGTCACTTTGTTTGCATAATACAAATTTTTAGAAGCACCATTAGAATAAAATGCAATGAAATAAAACTTGGATTGATGCCTTGTCTCTCTCTGTTAACCCTCAGCAATGAATTTAGTTATATAATTTGGTATTTTTGAACAATTTTTGTGTTTTTTTTAATTTTGAGCTTTAGTGACCGAATGACTGAGAAATAAAAAGTATAGTTTTGATATATCATCCGTTAACGTTCTAAAAATTTGGTTCTGTAAATTTTGTGCTATATCAACCCCAATAAATCGATAAAACTTTTTATGATAGTTTTATTGATTTATTTCTATTTAAATCGGAATACTGATACAAAATAACCATAATTGCAAAAGGCAAAACAAAAGCCAACATTATAATGAATTCTTTTACATTTTAATACTCTAGCATGCATTCCAGTTGTGGGAGACATAAATATATTTTAATTACATTTAGTTACAATTACATTGTTTTAGTTATCGATTTTGCCTTTGTTTTACCATTAATGGCCTTGATAACTTAACATATTAATAAAAAAGACTTTCATCTTTCGATTTGATCTTATTTCTCTTCTCTAATCTTCTGATTTCATAATTTTGTACTTTTAAATCTTTTTGCAAAATAATATTTTACAATTAAGCAAAAGTTCGTTTAGTAAATAAAAAAATCATGGTCTACTTGAAATTATATAAATAAAGCTTCATAATTTTGTATTTGTTGCCTTTTTAGTGCAATAAACATAATACTTTAATAATTCAATATTTTGTCATTTTGAAAAATTGTAAAAAAAAAATCTTTTGCATAATTCATATTTTAGTTATGACATTTTTTTATGAAACTGTCATTAAATTTTTTACAGTAACTTAAAGTCACTTGTAAAATGCCAATGAGCATAAGATGAGTTTGAAAAGACCTGATGTGTTTTCATTACAGAAATAGGTGTGGGAAATCGCTTAAGGGGGCGGTCTACCTGAGCCCGAACAGAACAACAATGCCGAATGCCGCTCGCGGCCGTAGCGCTAGGCGAGTTTGATGGCTGCAGAGGTTTACGGGGATCGTGTTTTAAAATTAACCAATTAAGATAGAGATTGGCTGTTAACTTTTTCTAAAAGTAGAAAATATTATCTAGTCGGCTATCTTTTTAGAATTTTTAAATAAAATTTCTAGTTTCAGTAATAACTGTCCAAAATCATCTGTTTTTAGTTTTGTCAATGCAGAGGTTTACGGGGATCGTGTTTTAAAACTAACCACTTAAGATAGAGATTGCCTGTTAACTTTTTTTTAAAGTAGAAAAAAGGATCTAATCGGCTATCTTTTTAGAATTTTAAAATAAAATTGCTATTTTCAGCTATAACTGTCTGAAATCATCTGTTTTTATAGATTTTTAACTGAAATTTTCTATTGGTTTTAATGAACTAATTACAAAAGTGTAACAGAGGAAAATTAGTACCGATATTCTTCTTTAATATGACACCTTATTTATAGCTCTAGGCTTCATTTGGCAGAAGATAACACGATTTTAAAAACCCCTTGCATTTGGGTGCGCGCCAGGGGTAGACCGCCCCCTTAAGGCTCCGGTCTACCTGAGCCCGAACAGAACAACAATGCCGATTGCCGCCTCGCGCCCGTAGCGCTAGGCGAGTTTCATGGCTGCAGAGGTTTACGGGGATCGTGTTTTAAAACTAACCACTTAAGATAGAGATTGGCAATTAACTTTTTCTAAAAGTAAAAAAAAATTATCTAGTCGGCTATTTTTTTTAGAATTTTCAAATAAAATTGCTTATTTTAGCTATAACTGTCTAAAATCATCTATTTTTCTCGATTTTTAACTGAAGTTTTCCATTAGTTTTGATGAAACTAACAAAGTGAGATTAGCAAAGTGTAGCCAAGGAAATTTAGCACTGTTATTCTTCTATGACACCTTAGTTGTAGCTCTAGGCTGCATTTAGCAGAAGATAACAGGAATTTAAAAACACCCTTGCATTTGCATCGAGAAAAACAGATGATTTTAGTCATTCATAACTAAAATAATTTAGAAATTTTATTTAAAAATTCTAAAAAAAATAGCCGACGAGATCATTTTTTCTTCTTTTAGTAAAAGTTAAGAGCCAATCTCTATCTTAATTGGTCAGTTTTAAAACACGATCCCCGTAAACCTCTGCATCTATAAAACTTGCCACTAGAGAAAAACAGACGATTTTAGACAGTTATAACTGAAATAGGAAATTTTTTTTTAATTCTAAAAACACATAAGTCAAGATCCGTATTTGTAATTTTAGAAAAAATTAAGATCCAATCTCTATCTTATTTTAAAACACGATTCCCGTAATCTTCTGCATCCATAAAACTCGCCTAGCGCTACGGCCGCGGCCGCGAGGCGGCATTCGGGCTGGGGTAGACCGGATAAATCCTTCCTTATAAGTTAACTGAAAATTTTAACTTGGTATATTCAGTGTGTTTTTTCATAAAAACATGTTTTTGCATTCACAGGTTTCCACATATATTTGAAAACAAACAACCAAACTACCCCATTTTATTATCAGTAAGTTATTGAAATTTAATTAACATACCGTAATAATAATAAGTTGAATATTTTTCATCATTAGCTGGATAAAAGTAAAGAAGTTGACCCGAAGCACGGCCATCTCTAGTACAAGGCCATGTCCTTCGACCTGGCAACGCCGCATCGGCCTCAACTCGTAGTAACGTTCTTGTCACTCGCGCTATTGTTTTCAATGGGACTTTCACCTATTATTTCCCGTTATTGCACTTTACTATGAAATATTTGTAAAAAGCCTTTGTAAGTGGGTTGTAAGGTATAATAAAGAAACCATTAGTATCAAGATAACATATTTATTAAATGGAATTTTGCATAAAACAATACAATGTTTATTCAGCAACTTACGTTATATGGCTAAGACAAGATATTCAACTTACTCTTTTTGTTAGATGGTCTACTAATTGAATCATTAATTTTCTTTGAGTAGTTTTTTAACAAAATGTTTGCCATAATGGACACAATCTGAGAAACTATTACTTCGTATTGTTTGTTACATTTGTTACATTGCTTAGTAATTGATATAAATCGTTCGTTAATTACTATATTTTGAATGGGAAACAAGCAAAATTTATTCTGTATTCCTAAATTTACTCAAGATTTTTTGAATAAATATAATTTGGAAAAAAATACTCAAAAATTAATAGCCTTGACGGCAATCAAATTCCCAATTAGTATATTAAGAAATCACTTATACAACAATTAGACTTTAAAATAATATCAAAATTTGTAATAGTATTCTTTGTTTTTTTGCAAGTTACAATGTGTAATAAGATTATAATTAATAAATTATATTTATATAACTATAATGTAAATAAACTCAGATTTCAAATTATTGCATGTTTTAAATATAAAAGAATCCTGTAAAAGTTTTAGTTTAAAATATTACATTCTATAGTTAAACTAGATAAATTGGATGTTTTGAATTTTTATTCACTTATGTACTGGGAATTAATTTTTATGAAGATATAAAAATGATAATTTTTAGGTTATTTCAATATTTAAAAGATTATGACCGTTTCGGCTATGGATTGCTATCAATCACACACGCTAAATTGAATAATGATTCCTTTTTACTTTTATTTTCTGGTTAGTAAAATAATCGAAACTACAAAATTTATTCCTTATCTATTAAATTTGTATTTTTGTATAAAAAGAGTTTTATGTAACACACATAACACCGAGTAATCGTATAGCGCGGCTTTATCCACTCCGTGCACTCACCATCAAGTCCGATATAATTTCATCTAGAAATGAAAATACCGCTTTTAACGAGTTATGGCTGCTATTTATAGTAAGTTTGACTCTTCCTCTAAATTACCATAGATGCTAAAGCTATACTTTCCAATTAAACATTACAATATAGGCGATTAAAGTTAACGGCGCACGACTTCATCCATTTACTGCAATGCTACTGACAGAGCGCCGAATACTCTCTGTGCAACGTTGCCACTTCTCGCTCGCCATGGCCTTGTACTAGAGATGGCCGTGCCCGAAGGCTCCGTCAGTACAACCATTGACTATGTACACTGGTACAACCCAAACTGTTTTTTCCTGCAGCGTTGGCAACACTTGCAGGTAGCAAAGAGTAAAATGTTGATTTTTTGAGCGACAAAAACTCTGTGGCGACATCCGCGGATGTCGCAGAAACTGACACCATTGCTCTTATAGGATCAGGATGTAGTTCACCTGTGGCACCACAGTCATCTTATCTTGCTAACACTCACTAACTACACACAAACACAGAGAACGAGAACGGTGGATGGGAGGAGGAGAAATTCTCTGAATCTCTTTTCTCTGATTCTCTATTCTCTCATTTCTATTTCTCTCATTCCCTGATTCATCGTCATTGTCCATTTTATTTCATGTTAACCTCTCAGCCTCAGCTCAGCTAAGAGCTAAAGAGTAAAGAGGATTAAGGAAACATTGATAAACTCTATTTGGATCACTGCCAGTCGAGTTCAAAATCAAAACAAACCTGAAAATTTATCAAATTCTTTTGTGTATTTGTGAATTGGTGTGTTTTGTGTGTTGTACTTCTACTTTTCGCTACAAAGTGAGTTTTGTAATCTCAAGTCGTAGCCTTCCGTTTATTTTACAGGAAATTAGGCCTACCGTTTAATTACATTTTATTACCGTACAGACTTAATATCTAATTGTCATCTAGGCTTGGTTGCAGTTTTCTTATCACAAAGCATGATCAAATTTGGCCGACCTCAAATTTAATTTATTGACCAAAGTCAGATAGGCCTAGGCACAGGCATAGTTCACTAGCACTTATCAAACTTTTTAAATTTCATTTTGCTGTGTTGTTAACACATAGACCTAAGCTTCTATTGAAATTTCCCCATCCCTTTGTCAGGAGGCCGGCGAAACTTCGTTATCCGTCTCCACTGTTATTATCAATGTGGAAATTTCGATATTGCGATAATATTGCTATTATATCAATGATACTACACGATACGATTACGATTTTATCACCTGATTTAGTTTCTCGTTCTAATATAATGAAATAAACCTTTTGACAATAAAACAAATACCGTACATATTCAAAACAAGTAACTGAAAATAGGCTAACAACAGAAAAAGTAAAAATTTTAGCTAATGTAACCTGTAACAAAGAACAACACAAAATAAACTAACCAAGTTTGTTGTGCAGCTGTATCTAAATTCAAATTGTGAGAAGAAGCAGACTTCGTTAGATCTAAAATGGCACCACACAAATGCTGCCAAATACAAATTAGAAAGTTTTTTTTTCTATTGTATTGAGGGAATATGCATTTTAAATGTTTCCAAAGACCATTGATTTTGTTATTATAAACATCTCTGTCAATTAAAGTGACGGAGGTTTACGGTTACACTGTGAGGTTAACTGCGTTTTAAATATTTCCAAACACCATTGATTTTGTTGTTATAAACATCGCTGTCAATAAAAGTGACGGAGGTTTACGGTTACACTGTTAGGATGGATTATTATTATGATACATTTCTTATCTCAGTATCGTTGTTGATTCGATTGTTCATCGCTCAGTTTCAATCTCAATATCGAAATTTCCACATCGATAATAACGGTGGAGACGGATAACGAAGTTTCGCCAGGAGGCCTACTGACCATCTTGCAGAGGAGGGTGCATGTAGAGCCAGTAAATGGAGCAGGTCTTACAGTAGGCCTACACGCTAACACAGTATAAGTCCGTCTTTAACCTACACTAAGCTGGTTAAAGCAATGGAATGATGAACATAACGAAGGTCAGTAATTATCCACCCTCAGCAAACGTGTTAGGCCTAAATGGAGCCACTAGTTTAGCTTAGGCCTAACCCAACTGAGGTTAACTGATTATAAATAATAACTTAGTTCTCTAACACTCGTGGGGAATAAAGTGTCGATGTGGAAATTTCGATATTGCGATTGAAATTGCTATCATATCAATATGATTACGATACGATACGATTACAATTTTATCACCTGATTTAGTTTCGTTCTAATATAATTAAACAAACCTTTTGACAATAAAACAAATATATTCAAACAAGTAACTGAAAATAACAACAACAAACAAGTAAAAATTGTAGCTAATGTAACCTGTAACAAAGAACAACACAAAATAAACTAACCAAGTTTATTGTGTAACTGCATCTAAATTGTGAGAAGAAGTAGACTTCGTTATAGATCTATAAAATGGCGTCACACCACACAAATGCTGCCAAATACAAATCAGAAAGGTTTTTTTTTTTTTTTTTGCTATATTGTATTGAGGGAATATGCGTTTTAAATGTTTCCAAACACCATTGATTTTGTTGTTATAAACATCGCTGTCAATAAAAGTGACGGAGGTTTACGGTTACACTGTTAGGATGGATTATTATTATGATACATTTCTTATCTCAGTATCGTTGTTGATTCGATTGTTTTCATCGCACAATTTCAATCGTAAGTTCGAAATTTCCACAGCGATAATAACCGTGGAGACGGATAACGAAGTTTCGCCTTTATTTATTTTATTTGTACCGTAACTTATATGTAATTTTGAAATAACGTGGCAAAAATTAGTTGAGATTAAGAAGAAACCTACAGTATAACATACTTCTATTACTAACCATTCAAACCATCATACCAATTAGTAGAAATATGAATGACCTGATAAACTTAAACCCTTTGTGCAGTCAACTCCCAATTATCTGGGGTAGTGACCGGTAGAAGGAGCGTGTCTTGAATACCCCAAAACCACGATTAAACAAAGGAATTCAATGAATTGAGTAAAACACAAAATAAACAAGTTGAAATTAGTTGTCTGTGGGGCTTCACATTTTTTGGGCTGGGTAAATTATAAACTCATTATTTTTGGCTGACCAAACTTAGGCTAAATGGAATGTGTTTTAACAGTTCATACATTTGACTGAACAATGGAGAGAGACCCTGTTGTTCTCTGAAAATAACAATATGATTGTCATTTGAGACAGCCAAATTAAATAAGGACAACACAACAAAAAATTCTGAAGTGGTCTGTTGTATGGCATCCGGCGCTGGACGAGAGAGGGCCAGGGAGGGTCGCTCGGTTTAATTTATTCAAGATAAAAGCCCAGCAGAATATATCCATTTTTAAACTAATAGCCTAGTACAAAACAAAGAAAAAATGATTGCCCATTTTTTCTAATTTGTACAAATTTAAAGAAATGTCAACTGAAGTTGTACAACCTACTGTACTATTCAAAACTTAGGCTAATTAATGAATTAGGCTAGGCTAATAAATCTACAACTTTGTCAAATAAAACATCGGGATCGCCGAATAGCACTACGAATTAGAGCTAATATCACACTCTGAACTGGAAACAAACCTGTCCTGGTTTCTATTTCTAACATGTCCTGTCATTGGGCGAGCAGGTGTTTCCAGCAGTTAAGGTCACTACCCCGCCATTGTGTTGTATGCCCCGCTCCGCCAGGCATCGCTCTAACTCATAACTCTGTAACCCCATGTACTGCGATCATGCCACCAAATAATTTGCCGTGTTTCTCTGCTATTTTCCAATCCAATAAGTATTAGTAAGTACAGAGATTTCTTCTTTTTAACCTACATATGATCCATAACGTATGGTCAGTACCGGTGATATTTCTAAAATGAGAAAATAAATAACTGCCCCCGAAAAATCGGGAGTTGACTGTATTACTTGAATCTGTTACACCATCAGCTAACCCCATTGAGTTTCTCTGATGTAGGATTAGCACTCTTGTTGTTACGTAGGTGTAAATCCATTCTAACTTAAATAGCCTAATTATTGTTTTGTTCCAGTTTAACAAGACATGTTAGTTGGTGGGCATGGGGAGCCAAACCCTAACACAACTTGGCTACAGAGTCGAGGTTTCTGGATAGCCTATGCCCTCGGTCTGCTCACTCTCCATCTTATTCTTCTCTCAGTTCCCATCTTCAGCATTCCGATAGCCTGGACCTTAACACATCAGATACATACAATCGTAAGTTGCCTGAAAAATTGTTAAAAACTGTGTCTTTTAATATAAGGTAATAGGCGGACCAAGCTTAACTTACAGTGGAACCTTGATATGAGGGTTATTCATAGACCGGGTCCCCACTCAACTGAGTAAACCTTAAAACTGTGAATTTTGACTACTGTGAAAAGACCTGAAGTAAGCCAATAATTTTATCACAAAACCTTGAGAATTGTTCTTTAGTTTAAAGTAGAATCCCGATTGATGCAAGCTACTAGCTGTCACACAAATCAAACATATCTGTTGATACATACACAAATCCGCAGCAAAGTATTTGGCCCGAGGTGGATTTGTTATTTGGAGGTGGAGGTATTTTCTAGAGGTGGATTTTTCCAGGCGTATCGGAAAATGTCATGATTCAAATGGAACTGAGCTCAGAACTGTTAGTTTCAATGAAATGTTTTATGAAACGAGGTTAATATCGTGTACGTTTCATTGCAACTGATTCATTTGTCGCTTTTGGAATTATAAAAAAAAATTATATGTAGCTGCTTTGTGAAACTAGTTTCACTTTTTCCGTGTTCTTTATGCCAACACATTGACCAGTAGGTAAGCATGATTTAAAGATCGGTAGTCATGACAACCTGTTTTATTTTTTAAGCTTGCTATTGGAAGAATTGGTAACCATGACAAACTTCCTACGCACCGCGTACTGCACACAAGTGGGCGGAGACGAATTCAGGAAGAAAGGTTAAATAAAGCTCAAAGAGGGAGGTTGGCGGGGATATTACCAGAGCCCATAGAGTTGTTGATTTCATGTTGCAACCTGATTCTGATTGTTTTGGATAAATTATTAGAACCTGCTATGACTACCTATTTATAATGTCACTACTATCAGAACTATAGTTAACTATTAACTGGAACTGTCAGAAAGATTATCAATCGTTAGAAACTTATGACATCGACCGTAAACGGTGCACGGTTGTGTAAATGGGGCTGACAGAGTCGAGTGCATGGCGTGGCACATCGCCGGCGGCAATCGGCGCAGCATTTGCATGATAGGATATAGTTTGTTTTAGTTTCTCTATCGAAAGATGCATAAAAGAAATCAAACGATTGCCGTTGTTAAGGCAAATGCCGTTCTCAACGAATCCCGAGTATAGATCAGGTATAAGCAAATCCTAAAAATAAACTAAATAATTTATTTCTTATGTTGTTTTAAATAAATACATGTTTGTATATATATGTACATGTATGGTTATATGTTTTTGTATTTATACATTGCTTGGTTAGAAATGGTGATTATGTAGAACAATAGCACAACTTTTAAGCTTTAAAATTATGTGTGTGGCTCATAAAATAATTCATGTCAATAACTTTAAAACATTGAGGGCTTTATTTCAAGGGGGCCCTTGTTTCAGAGGACACTTTAAACCTAGCCAATTAAAAACTAAACAAACAGCCTAGTCTCAAGGCTGTATCTCAATTACAATACCGGTACCTAATTAGACTGTGGATCTGTACACATGTAGTCAGCAATCTGTCACTTTGATTATTGGTGGAAATGTATTTTGGAAGTCAGTTTCCTTTGGTTCAAACAGTTTCAATTTGTTGTGACTAAAAATTATTTGGAATGTCCTAAATCAAATCCTCCATATCTATATATATAATACGTGATGCCCTTTTTTTGTTAACACTACTCCTCCCTTATTTCTGGACCAATTTTCACGTTTGAGGTGTCAAAAGAATGGTCTCAGTTCGTAGTTTTGCAATAAGGTTTTAGATTTTTGATATTTTAATTTTGAAGCCCACGGGAAGCCCTTAAAGTTAGTTTTTTGTCCATAAGATTAACATGGGGAACAATTTTGAATTGCAATATAAAACAGCTGTTGATTGTAAAACAGACAAACACATGTTAAAAGCTGAATATAAGCATTGACTTTGTACACTACGTGAGTGTACATAAGTAATTGAACTACTGGTAGTGAAATATCAACACAATTTCATACTTAAAACGAGAAGTGTCTTTTTGTCGTATTTTAACCTTTTCTCAAAATGTTGTGGGTAGATTTTTCTTGAACGTTTTATTACGTTTATTTGGGCACAAAATACGTAAGTTTAGTAACGTAAATCTGGAAAAATTCATGTAGGGCCTACAAAACAAGTTTAGGAAACTGAATTTTTGACGTGGGTCTTATAGGTCGTCCAATTGGTTTTTAAACAATAAACTAAAGTTAACAAACATTAAAATAGAACACTAAATTTGTGTGCATGGGTTTTCAAACTGCTGTAAACTATAAGGAAAAGGGATGGTTGGTTGTAGGTGTTTTAACCTGTTTGTTTACAATTATACTATAAAAAAAATTAATGCAGAAAGCTACACATATTAAAACTACTGTTTAAAAGAAATAGCATTTAAAAGTTTTTTGCCTCCATAAAACCAGCTTTTTTTACAAATATGGTTTGTATAAAAATAAATTTTAACCAAAATATAAATACCACATCAAACCAAAATGGACCACACCAACAAAGATGTAGATTCTCTATATTGTAGTGATTTCTTTATTTACATTTTGTAATGCCATGGAAAATTAATTTATAGCCTAGAGGATTTAGTTTTTTTTTTAATAGTAATGTGGACTCATTCTCTATGTCTACGACTACCTCATAACAGCCGCAGTGAGTGCTGCATAACTCATACAGGACCGGGGAGTTGTAATGAAATGTTGATTTTTATTCTATTAACATTTAGGTTTTATGTTTGATGAACTATGTAGATCCAACATCTGTGAATTTATTCTAGATTTTATAGGAATGTTTAGACAGAGACCATAAGACAAATCGGCAAAAGAACAACTACGTAATCTTAGCTAATATGGAACTAAAAGAACAACCACCAAATCTCAACAGTGTCACATTGGCAAGTTGCAGAAGTAGTTATGAAATACCATTATGTTTGATCTAATTTTCCCTATAGTTTAATTTTTATTCAAAGTAACTCTTCCATTACCATGGAGCAAGGTTTAATACTCTATAATAAATGCAGCGCATTGCGCTGCACGGGCCCCCCTAGTATTAGTAAATTATATGTATTACAAGCATTTCATTAGCTTGCTCATGTACTCCTATAACTCTCTAACATCAAAATACAAGCAATCTCTGGATCATCTGAGATTTTTGGTATCCAGGGTAGCCTCAGTCTTGAAGATCTCGGATAATCGGGAAAGAAAGATCTCGGAAAAGAAATTTGTATTCAGGAGGTAAAAGTAATTTATCCTTGGTGTTATGTTACAGCTGCAATTGATATTCCTACACACACTCAAAGGGGCGCCATGGATACCCCAAGATCAGGGAGACTGCCGAGTGTTGACTCACTGGGAGCAGATTGACTACGGGGAGCAGTTTACCACTACACGCAAGTTCTTGACTGTCGCTCCCATAGCTGTGTGAGTATGGGCCTACTCAAAATTTAGGCACAAATGATTCTTTTATCTTTATTAAAAATAGGTTTTAGACTTAAATCAAAATCACTTAATTTTTTTATTATTTTTTAAAAATAAGGGTATGCAGTGACAGCTCCCGACCCTGTAAAAGTAATGAAAAGGTGAAATGCCTCTTTATGTATTTTTAAGCAATATGATCCTGCAAGTTACCTTGTTAGCAATACAAAAAAATTGCTTTTACAATCTTACTTCTCTATTATTAAAGGGAAAATTTATTACAGATTTTTGCTGACGTGCTTCTACACACGAAACGCTTCTCACTATTTTGTAATCAACTTCGTCTCATTGGTGGCCGTGGTGCTGCCTAAACTTCCACAGTTCCACAAAGTTCGACTGTTCGGCATTAACAAATATTAAAAAGGTAAATTGAATTATTATGATATAGGCTAGACTGTAACAAAATCCTAAATATAAATAGGGAATAGGCCTATAATTTGGGTTTTAAAATTTATTTAGGTTGATCAGTTAATAGGTTTATCAACCAATTAATAATAAGTAGCTGAGTGGTTATAGTGCTTGCCTTTGAATATGAGGGTTGTCAGTTTGATCCTGAGAAAAGTTAGTAGCTTTTTAATGGTTTGAAACTGGACTCAGTTGCCTTGGTTGTTTGGCTATTAATTAATAACACTCTTTAAAGAACCAGTTGGTCTTCGACAGTAACAAAGCTACAAGTACCTATGTGTAGGGGTGTGTGTAAATACTGTTTTTTAATTCTGAATAGAAGCTAATAATTATTTACTATTCTGAATATTGAATAATTTTGACTCGAATATTGGTAAATAAAAATAACACATACAATAGAAGCTCTCCTATCCAACCCTTACGGGACCGGACTATGGTCGGTTAAACGTAACAATACCAGAAATATGTGTTAAAATCAATAAAACAAGTGAAAAATGTTAAAAAATTTTTGTAACATAATCAATTGTTCCAAACCCAGTAAATTAGGCTAGTTAATAAACCAAACAGACAGTTAAAGTAGGCCTAATAAAAAAAATGAAAAAACTTCAGTAACAGCACATTAAAAAATGTCTACACGAAATATTAAAAGCAGACTGAATGACAATTGAAACAACTGATAACTGAATGAACTGAATGGCAACAGTTGAATGACTTTGGAAATGTATGAACGACAAGTTTGCTTTGCTGAACACAGTTTATTAGAAAATCTGCAACTTTTCAAGTGTTTTTTTTTTTTTTTTTTTTTTTTTTGTAAATTTCCTGAAAGGAAAGTAAGCCATTAGCTTGATCTGCATGGTGAGACTGAGCCTGAACTTTCCCTGGGCCTCAATGGAAGTTCAAAAACAAGTTTTGGGTGCTCAACAGAAATAGTTATACAGGGTGTCCAGCTTCGACTGTCCGAAACTTTTCCATGTTGTTCAGCAAGCCAAAATAAACAAAAAAGTTTATATAAATATATGTCCTAAAATGCTTCGTTAACCCGCTAGCCGCCATTTTGTTTTTTACACTTAATAATTTTTATTTACATAACGGATAAATGGATTGGGTTCATATTTGGTATGGACCTTTACTACAACAATGGTTATTAAAATAAAAAATATTATTTTTTTCCGTCACATATTTTCAAAATGGCGGCCATTTTAAATTTTTAACCTCAAATAGTATCTCAAAAACGGTAAATTTTATAAAAATTTTACAAGACACAAAAAAGCTTCAAAATTAAATTATCTAACCAATGATACCAAGTTTTTAATGATTTAACAACAATTAATTAAGTTATTGCGATCTTTCTTCTAAACTAACCTAAATTTGCATGCATTATAATGGAAAATCAATGATTTTATGCACAAAAATCTCAATAACTTAATTAATTGTTGTCAGATCATTACAAACTTGGTATTATTGGTTAGATAATTTAATTTTGCAGCTTTTTTGTGTCTTGTAAAATTTTTATAAAATTTACCGTTTTTGAGATATTTGAGGTTAAAAATTTAAAATGGCCGCCATTTTAAAAATATGTGACGGAAAAAAATAATATTTTTTATTTTAATAACCATTGTTGTAGTAAAGGTCCATGCCAAATATGAACCCAATCCATTTATCCGTTATGTAAATAAAATTTATTAAGTGTAAAAAACAAAATGGCGGCTAGCGGGTTAACGAAGCATTTTAGGACATATATTTATATCAACTTTTTTGTTTATTTTGGCTTGCTGAACAACATGGAAAAGTTTCGGACAGTCGAAGCTGGACACCCTGTATGTCATTATAACAAGGACATATGTATGTAGGTGTCAGTACAATTTGTCACAGTTTTTTATGATTTACTTCAAATTACAACAGGGTTTTTAAATTGGTGGACGAGTTTGTTCAAGAAAAAAATCCAGAAAGCCTATTCATTTCGGCATTTTGTTGTTTTCTCTTACAAAAGTTTTATTTTTTTTTGACCTAATCAGGATAATTAAATTCTCCTGTCATTTAATAAATGTTTGTGACACATGAAGGGATTAAATTGTTGGGTCCTATCACTGTTTCCTGGCATATACATTTCCTTATCTCTTTTGGAAAATTGTTATTTATAAAAGATACTAAATTATAAAAAAATTAAATTCACTTGGGTCTGGTAAAAAACCACTTACTGTACTCAGGTTAACAGTTTTTATTTGCACAAGAGTTTTTCTCCTTGCAGTACTCGTTTTATTTGGAAATGGCAAAATCAGTAAAACATTATTCTATTTTATTGCACATTTATTTTTAAACAAATAAGTTCTAAAAAAAAATATTAGAGAATTAATTTCAACTCAATTTGCTTTTATTCTAAATGAGAGCTTATGTAGTTAAGTGGAAGTTTAGTAGAAATGGCTTCGACATTTAAAGTGAACATAGGTCGCAAAACTCTATAAGGTGTGTTGATCAGTAAACTCCAAGTCGTTTTTGGAAAACATGAAGGGTAGTGAGAGTGATAGTTGTGATGGGGTGATTTAACTATACTTAACCTCTTTGATCGTCTGTGCCATGAGTTTTCAAGATCAGTGCCCTTTCATCTAATCACTTCTATGTACAGAGCCACACTGGATAATTGTTTGTCAAAATTTCTTAGCAAACATCTAACAATTATTTGCATTTTGACAAGAAGCAGCGGCAGCACTAGCTTCAGCTGAAAGCCTTTTCTATGCAGTCAAACAAAACCTTAACATAACCTTTGGATGGCAGTTTCCCAGCTGCCAACCAATATTTTTAGGTAATGATCAAGAATTTGTGTCCTAGCCTGCTGGGTGATAACCCAAAACTCTAGGTAGAGCTGCAGTGCACCAGTTGCCCAATTAATTGTAGTCATAGTCAAAACTCTTAATTTGTTTTCATGTACAAAAGGTACATAAGAAAAAGCAACACATATTTTATATCTTTTTAATTCTATAAGGGTTTTCTCTGGTACATTCCTTTTTCTCTCGACCTACTTAACCGAATTTTAAGATTAGGGTGTCATTTTAAAGCCTATGATCTAGCGTGTGTGCGAAAGGTAATTAAAAAGGTCATTTCATTTCGGGCTTCGGCCCCCTAGCCTTTGATTTATTTCTAGAAGGTGCTTTAAAATGTTGACCAACTTTTCATTATATGATTTTTAAATGTGGATTGTAACAGCTGATTACCTTCTGTCATTGCATTATCAACTTAAATATTGTTAAAACATTCACTTTTAATGGTGAAAAAAAAATTTTTCTCAGTATTTTTCAGTTTTCTTTATCTGGTAATGAATTTTACATGGAAAGTTAACTGATAGTAACTGTGAGTTTAAAGTCATATAATTTCTTCCAATTGGATTGTAGGTGAGTTTCTCACAAACAAAAAGAAGTATATTACAAAATGCGCAATTTGCGCACGGGCCCCCTAGTTTTATTGTAAAGAGATATTAGCAGACTTAATTTACATTATACATAAATCATTGTTCACTATGTCCTATAAATTAAAAAACTTAAGAATTATGTAAACATTTTTCAACAAATTAAACACTTGGAGAGTAAAAAAAGTAAGTGTGCTAGAGGGTGGTGGAAAGTTCTTCCATAGAATACAGTACAAAAATTTGTTAGTTAAGTATTATTTTAACAATTTTTATTTTGACCGACTAAAAATGTTTCGGTATATTTTATTTATTAAATATTTTCATTTTATACTAAAGGTTGGAAATAGTAGGTGGACGGACAAGCCATAAATTTATGTTTCCTCAGAACATTGGAGCTTTTTTATTTAACAATTAAAAACAAATGTAATTGCAAAATATTACAATGTTCTAAATATTATGAAATATACATATACATGAAATATACATGAAAGAGATCAGTTGTGTAAATTAATGCAAATTTATATATTTAAAACACAAAGGTAAAAAACCTTTGGACAGTTCGTCTGTGACTTCTACTGGACCGATTTACATGCGGGTTCGGTTCTATATTAGCAGGTTTTATTCGTATTCCAAAATTATTTACGTTAAATCGGTCAAAAATGAAAAATAAACTTTTCTTATGGAGATTTAACATGGGGAAAAAAGCCAACATTTCCAATCCTTTGGACAGTTTGTCTGAGACTTCCACTGGACCAAGTCACGCAGTTTGTACCAAAGAAAACGTAAACCTTTCTATATTAGCAGACTTTATTTACTTTAACATTATCTTACTTCCTTAAATTAATAATATCAACATTTTCAAACCTTTACAATTTATTTACACTTTCAATCAGCTGATTTTAAACACACGAGGTATTTAGTCTAAATACAGTGGATGAGCAAAAGCTCATGAAGGATTTGGTTTATTTTTGGTTTATTTTGTGTTACTAAAATTGTTTACTATTATTATGATGTATTGTCATTTATGGAAAGAAAGTTGCTTAATTATGTAATTAACGTTATCTTACTTCCATAAGTTAAAACTATCAACATTTTCAAACCTTTACAGTAAATTTATTTTACACTCTTTCAATCTGCTGATTGTAAACACACAAAGGATTTTGTTTACTATAGCCAATACCGTACCTAAAAACGTTCACAATTATTATAATGTATTATCCTTTAAATGGAAAGAAAGTTGCTTAATTATATAAAATAGCTGATTGCTTTAAAATTAAGACTAAATTTTAAAGGTTTAGTTTAAATAAATTGCTCACATTTGTATTAAAAGAAACGGATATATCGGAAATTTTTTGTGCAATCAGTTTGTCGTTTGCAACGTTGTAATGCTTTACATTTACTTCTCTTCACAACAGTATTTGTGGCGCAGTCGGTAGTGTAACCTACTCCAAATCAGACGGCCCGGGTTCCAAACTGATCTCCTCAGTTGTACCTTTTGTAATGTGTCTAACAACGGTGTCACTAATAAATGTTTTACTGATGGTACCGATATTTATTTTAAGCAACATAGAGACATGAAATATTTATAGGCCTTATCAAACTCTCAAAAAACTTATTTATTAAATTTAAAAAAAATTAATAAATACAACTTGATAGTTTAAGCTTGCTTATTTCTTATGTTTTGATTAGGCTACTAAGGTTTAGGCCTAAGTAAACAATGAATTTGTTATGTTTATATAATACTAAAGAGTGTCTGTATTACATAGTAAAGGTGCAGCATTATTGTTTTTAAGGAATATACCTATAGGCCTACTTTGACAGACACTCCAAAAAATTATGTAATTTTCTGTGAAATAAATGTGTATTCTTTAAATTTTGATAGTTATTGAAACTTGTACACTACAGGATAAATATTGCTATATGAAAGTGGTTATAAATGGTTTCTCTACGTTCTATCCTACCCTAATACCAATATTTGTTAAAGCCAACCATCATAAGTTACAACACTGTAGGCCTTTCCTAATTCTTGAAAAAACTGTTAAGAACAATTTATCCAATAGGCCTACAAGTGGAAATTGGTCTACTTATTTCTGATGTTGTTGAACCTAACAGAACGGTTTTCTTAGGCTAATTAGGTTTGCGCCTACCTAAACAATCAAATTGACATGTTTATAAAATACTAAAGAGTAGGGCCTATAAGTACAAGGATGCAACATTATTGGTTTTAAGGAATAGGCCTCCTTTCCCAACGCTCCAACTAAAATCGTAGTATTTTCTCTTTCTGTAAAATATAGGCCGATTATTGTTCTTGGTATGGCAGTTCAAAGAAGTACATTTTATAGACTACCTTACATGTTTGCACTATTATAGCGTTTCATTTACCACTAATGGAGCTATATCCGTCGAGTATCGACGGCCAACAACTAGTTCATTATTTAATATGCATTGTTAACTGTTCTATGATAGTTATAAATTTGCATTATACTGTATCTAAAAATATAACAATATAGCTCATGTTATTATTTCATGTAGTAGAGATTAGTGATCACGTCAAAAACAACTCTTATGAAGAAGAATCTGGGAACTAGACTAATTTACAGAAAAAAATTATTAAGAATTAAATATGCCTCATGAAAATATACATTAAATTTTGGTTTTGTTTCAGGGTTTGGGGTATCCAAGCATACAACGAGGACTGAAGATTGAAACTTTAGTGATTTCTTGTGATTTGTGTACATAAGCAATAAATGGCTAAGCTTTTAAGTTTAATCGTTTCTTTTGTTTCTAGAAAACCTGAAATATATTTTATGTGTTGAATTTTGTAATAAATGTATTATGTTGAATCACTGAGTTTTTATTTTTTTATGTTGACCCTAATATATTTGTTTGTAAATTATGATTTTTAATTTACATTTAAAGATTTTGTTTATGAGTATCCTAGTTCTTGATGTAATTTTCCTTTAGTTAGTACTCCGTACGATTAAAGGGGCTTATTCTTTGATTAGACTCTCTTTTAATCGGTTACTTTTTAACCAGCCTCCTCTGTAACCAGACTACCTTATCACAAAAACTTCCATTTAACCATTTTTAAATGTACCTATCCATTTTCAACGTAATATTACTTCAAGGGATCTTGTTTTGCTGGAATTTTTTTTGTATTTATCTTTCAGTACCAGGTTAACTGAGCCTTGCTCGTTGGTTTTCATTCAGTTTTGTTACAATTTCATGGTAATAAAGCTATTAAATTTCCACCAACAACCAAATATACCTCTTCACAGTTAACAGCTGTTTCAAAAGGTCTGCTTAACATTGCTGTTCCTTTATTTTTGTATACCTTTCGTTGTTATTTCGTTACCAAAATAGCTACCCATAAGACCAATGTTAAAAATTACGATTTTTGAAATTAAATTTAGATTAAATTCCAATTTTCCTGGGATTGAGGCTGTTTCTAAACTTATTTTTGGGCCAAAACACCCTTAAATGAAAGGTTTAAGCAGAATCTACGCGCTAGATTTCGAGATCGTGGAACACACATCCCTTCAGACATTGCTCGTATTATAGTATAGGATATCATATTACAGTCATTCCTAAGTGAACTCCATTCAATGGAAGTAAACGCCACCTGAAGTGAATTCGTTTGTTTACCTTCTTTCCAGTAAATTTCAGTCGAGTCTTAAGCCGCGTCCGCTCTGGCCGAACATGTTCGCCAAACAAAGTTCTTCCAAACTTTTGTTTGTTCGTTGCTAACCTTTTAGAATGTAAATCATATGGACAGTAATTGTTCGTTAGGAATGTTTGTTGATATTTTGTGTTCGGCGAACAAGTTCGCCACGAATGTTCTGCCAGTGCGGATGCGGCTTTATCAGTCTGTGATTGGATATGTTTTGATTTTGTTACACTGTAAAAATCAAGTTTTATAGTGTGAAAATATATAAATTCCATAACAGTGATGTTTGCAGTGTTATTTTTCATACTGTTACAGTATTACATTTGGGCAATAGAAAACTTAAATTTAACGTTGTTAAAGGTTTAACGGTTTAAACGGCCCAATTTGTTATCTGGACGTAGTATGGTCCCGAGGTGGCTGGTTAAGAGGGAGTCTTCTATATTGGGCAACATGAAATGTACACCGACCGATTGGATGTGAGATGTGGATTAGTGAGCTTTAATATCTTTGGGTCATGATTTTTATTTTGAAAGAGTTTAATAATATCATAATAATAATATGTAGAATTAAATTGTTTTTGCAAGATATGCTCTACCTTACTGACATAACGAAGTACGCGATTGGTTGAATATCACTGTAACTGAGGCCTGGATAGGGCGTGAGGGCCCCAATGACGGCTTCCTATGCATGGCATCCACAATCTCCCGACCTAACATTAAAAATCAGAAAACTTTAAACTCTAGCATGTATGCAAATAAAAAAATCACACATTTTGAGCGATGAGTTGGGGTTCAACAAAAGTTTTCCTTGTTTACATTAAAGCATGTGTTTGTTTCATTTTAAAACGAGAATAAAATAATCACATTTAATGAAAATGACTTATTAATTCAAATGTATTAGTGTGGCAGCCAACTTAGTGTTGGTTAGGCTAAGTTACCCCTAGATAATTTCTAGGCGTAATTGTAGAGTGATAGGATCGAAAGAGTTGAAATCAAAGATGTTTGTTCCAAAGACTTGGGTAAACAGCAACATTCTCAAAACCTTAGAAATACATTAGTTAGAACAGGGAAAGTTTTCCATAAAAGTCTATTTTGTTTATACGAAACCATGTGTTTTGGTTAGGAGAGCCAAAAATTGATAGTGAGTGAAGACAGTCTACTTTGGGGTGGTGTGTAGCTTAGTGACACTTAAATATAAGTATATCCGTCAGGAGCGAAAATAATAATTCCAACTTATGGACAAACAAGATAATCGAGTGGTTGATGGTGTCTGACAATCGCTATTTAATGTTTATTAATCTTGAAATGGTTGCTGAGCATCCGTCACATTTTCCTCTCATTGCCACTTTTTTTACATTAGGTTAATTTTTTGTCTTAGCTCAAGAACTATGATTTCTTTAAAAAAATATTTTTTTAGATCTATTTATGTTATAACGATAGACAAAATTGAGCATTCATTCATGACTTGTGTGTCAATATTGAAAAAGAGTGCCTTGGAAGCGGATGGTCTGTGCAAATGATATTGTTAAATTTTATTGATTAAAATTAAATCTTCTGAAAATTTTCTTAGTAAAGTACTGGTAATCCGCTAAGGTCTGTATTATTTTACTTTTATAATTAGGGGCTTTTGCCCCTTTAAGCTTAGTGGCTACTAGTGTACCCTTTAACGAATGTAATATTTTATTGTGTGTAATTGGATTTAAAACAATCTCCAATAGATCTTCCATCCATATCACCAACTATGTTTTGTTGATAAGGCAATAAAAGCCATAGGAAATTCACTGGATAGGTGTGTAGTTCTGCTGCAATGGGATTTTCAGACATAGAGAGACATTACTTTTTAAAATCAAAATCCTGCATTTGCATACCTTCCATAGTATGTCAATTTTAATTTATGAATTTTGCTTAGGCCTACAATTTAATGTATTAAAAACACTATCTTATCCGGCATGCTTCGCAATGCCAACTTGAGAAATTTTTTGCCTTTCAGATGAGCTCGTTTACTACGTTCACTCGCCGTCAGGTTTAGCTAGTTTCGCTATGCTCACTATGCTCACAAATGACCACCCACAGTATCTGGGAGTCACTTTAGATCGGTCTCTCACAATTAAAAGCCACTCACAAAAAACGGCAGC
Source organism: Neoaliturus tenellus (assembly GCA_030545055.2). Taxonomy (NCBI): domain Eukaryota; kingdom Metazoa; phylum Arthropoda; class Insecta; order Hemiptera; family Cicadellidae; genus Neoaliturus; species Neoaliturus tenellus. The sequence goes on from CM061532.1 coordinate 61,555,598, forward strand.
TAAGGTGAGAACCAGGACTAACATTGTCCATCACCTTGCTGGCTCCACATGGGGAGCTAACGCACAAGTTCTGCGAACCACTGCTCTGTCATTGGTATATTCAACTGCTGAGTACTGTGCTCCCGTGTGGTTAAATAGTGTGCACGTTAGAGAGATTGACGTCCAGCTAAACAGGACCATGAGAGCTATTAGTGGTACCCTCATGGCAACCCTTGTACCCTGGCTCCCCGTGCTGTGTAATATCGCTCCTCCTGAAATAAGACAAAGGGATGCACTCATTAGGGAATACACAAAGATCTTATCTGCTCCACAGCTGCCCATCCATGATTACCTACCCCAGAATGCGGGTCGATTGAGGTCCCGAAAACCACCGAACAGCCTCCCAGTTGATGGACACGAACTTCACCATCCATACTAACTGGACTTCCTCTTGGGACGCTTTTCAAGGTCGTAATCACTTCTTGATAGCTGACCCGACCGTAGCGGTAGGTGGTATGAATCTTCCTTGGAAGCAGTGGATTGTACTCAATCGTTTCCTATTAAATACTAGAAGAAATTCAAGGAAACCATCTTTTATTAAAAGATAACAAAATGCAACTGAGAAAGTCAACAAAAACATAAAACATAAATAAATATCACAGTGTTACTGATTTTTACATCAGCTGCTTATTTATCAATACATAACACTCCTCCCCCCGTACAGTAGTCCTTGAGATATGAAGGAGGGCGACGGTTTCAAACAGATCTAGGGCTTCGAGTGAAGATTCTGCTACGGTTTAATCTCTCTCTAGAAGAATCTTCTTCATGTAACTCAGAAGTATTGTTTGGAGTCTCTTCTCTCTGATTGATGGGATCATTTGTTATAGGAGTCTCTGGAGCAACTTCATTTTGGCTAGGTTGTTGCTGAATTACTGGTGAGTCATCCAATATAGGGTTTGAGATACTCTGGCTGTTAGAATCTGATTCCTTTGAATTGGATTGTTGTGAGTTGTAAGCACAATTGGTTGTGCAAGGTCTGAGTTGATCAATATGGCGTCGTATTTCAATACCATTATTTGTAACAAGGCGATAACTTAATGGACCTGTTACGCTTGTGATCCTGGCAGGTATCCAACTTTGCCCTCTCTGGCTATAATTCTTAGCAAAATCACAATCATTCTCTTGGAACTTCCGAGGTGGTTTGTGTACATAATTGTGAAATGTTTGCATTTTTTCATTTTCTTCCTTATTGTTGGTAGTCGGGATGAACACGGTCTAGGATTGTTCTAATTCGCCTTCCGTAAAGTAGCTCGCTTGGAGATACGTTAGTCGTGCTGTGTGGTGTCACATGAGATGAAAGTAAAAACTGAGCTAATCTCTTCTGCCAGTCTCCATTTACTATTCTTCTCAAAGAATCTTTTGTTGTTTGGACCATCCTTTCCGCCTGGCCATTGGATGATGGATGGTAGGGGGCTACAAAAATATGGCGGATACCATTGTTAGTAGTAAACAATCTGAATTCTTGTGAATTGAATCCCGACCCATTACCTGAAACAATTGTGTCCGGAATACCATGTGTTGCAAACATGGTTCGGAGGGCTTTTATTGCTGATTGGGAATCTGTAGAAGGCACCAATACTACTTCTAACCACTTGCTGTATGAATCAATGACGATCAAGAATAGCTTACCTTGAAAGGGACCTGCAAAATCAATATGGTGGCGGGACCATGGTTGTTTAGTCTTTTCCCAAGGAGGAACTACTGCTCTTGGAGGATTGTGTCGACTTTGCTGGCAAGTTTGACAAGACTTTACCATGTTCTCTATATCTTCATCAAGTTTTGGCCACCAGAAATAACTTCGGGCTAAAGCTTTGGTTCGAACAATCCCCTCGTGTCCCATGTGAAGAAGTTTTAATGCTTGATGCCTCAGAGAGGATGGAATTATAACCCTGGTTCCCCAAAGTAAACATTGTTTGTAATGAGAAATGGAGTGTTGACGTGAAATGAAAGGAGTAAGAGTTGGATCTGAATTATGAGCAGGCCAGCCCCATAAAGTCCAAAGAATTACCTTCGACAGTGCAGGGTCTTTTGCCGTTTCCTTTGCAATAGTGTCAGCAGTTATGGGTTTAACTTCATCTGATTCAATATACAGAACATCATTTAAGATTTCATTAATGTCTTGCTCATCAGTGTTCAAGGGGCATGGGAGACGACTCAACCCATCAGCATTTTTTATGGAGATTCCAGGTTTGTAAACTAAATCAAAATCGTATGCGTTCAAAAGAAGACTCCAGCGAAGCATACGTGGAGACAATGAGTTTGGCGTTGGTTTACCAATGGTAAAAAGACCCAATAGTGGTTTGTGATCTGTTCTAATTTCAAAATGTCGACCATACAAATAGTTATGAAATTTTTGAACCCCTCCAATGATGGAAAGTGCTTCCCTATCTACCTGCGCGTATCTACGCTCTGACTGACTCATTGTCCTAGAGTAGAATGCTATTGGAACTTCCTTTCCACCTTGAACTTGACTTAAGACACAGTCAATACCGTACGGAGATGCATCACAAGTTAGGATAAGGTGACAGGAGGGATTGTAGTGTGCCAATACCGCATCAGAAGAAAGGAGTTTTTTCGCTGCATTGAATGAATCCTTATGTGACTCATTCCAATGCCATCTAACATTTTTATCCAACAAACGATGTAAAGGTTCTGCAACACTTGCCTTGTTAGGCAAAAAACAATGATAAAAATTAAGTAAACCTAAAAATGCCTGTAGCTGTTCTTTATTAGCAGGCTCGGGGGCTTCTTGAATAGCTTTTACCTTATCAGGGTTAGGGCGAATACCTTCAGAAGTAACCACAAATCCTAAGAATTCAACTGAAGAGGAAATCAAAGAGCACTTTTCACCTTGGAGGGTGATTCCTGCATTCCTAAAACGAGTAAATACTTTTCTTAAAGTTGTAATAAGTTTATTTTCTGTGCACGCTTTAACCAGGATGTCATCAAAATAGGGAGTAGCATTGTCCATCCCAGATAGCAAACCCTCAATAAAGCGTTGGAATATAGCTGGAGCCGAACTGATCCCAAATTGTAGTCTTTTGACTTTAAATGCACCCTTATGAGTGATGAGTGTCTGTGCAAGTGCAGACTTACGCGCAACTGCTGGTAGGCTTGAGCCAAATCTAACTTAGCAAAATACTTCCCTTGGTTTAATTTTGTTAACAGTTGAGAAATTGGAGGAATGGGGTAGAGATCATCTTGTATTGCTTTATTTAGAGTCGCTTTATAATCCCCACAAATACGGATCTTACCATTGCTCTTCATAGAAACAACAATTGGTGTCGCCCACTCTGATGACTGAACAGGTTCTAATACCCCTTGTTTTACTAACTTGTTTAGTTCCTCTTCTACAGGTGCCTGTAAAGTGCGTGCTCTTAAATGAACTGGGACATAAGTTAGGTCAATCTTTAATTGAATCGGGGTCCATTAAAACAACCCAAAGAATTTGAAAATACATCAGAAAATTCATTTTTCAAATTTTGAACATCTTTCTGAGCTCTACTTTTAATTCCTGATTCATTGCAGTTAAGCAAAAGTACACCGTTTACTTCTATGTTAAGACTTTTGAGCCAGTTACGACCCAGTAAATTATTTCTATTTCCTTCAGTTACAACTACAGGAAGAAATACATTGAACTTACCGTATCTCACATATACGTCAGCTTGACCTAGAACACTGACAGGTTTGCCACTATAGTCTTTAAGTTGCCATGGAGAGGGTTGCAGTTTAGAATTTTTTCGAGAAATTTTCTTCCATAGTTCCCCCCCTATTATAGAGACACCGGCACCTGTATCCACTTCCATTTGAACTTTATGATTGTTAATGTTTACTGTGGTACATAGTTCTGGTACCTTAGAACAATTTATTTCCTTCATGAATTGAATACACTCTCCCGTTTCGTAACCGACTTCGTCTAACGAAACCTCATGTGCGTATTGAGTACACTCTCCCGCTTCATAACCGCCTTCGTCCAACGAAACCTCATGCGCACGCTGTTGACTCCTAGATTTTCGAGCCCAATACTGTGTAGGTCTTGGTTTACCACCATTGCAGACCCGAGCTAGATGGCCGATCTTTTTACAATTACTACAAATAGTCTGGAGATGGGGACAATCCCTTGTGTAATGTTTAAGCCCACAACCAAGACAAATATTAGGACTGCTGGAAGACACATTGGAATTGTTGTTAGTCAATATGGAAGATCTACACTTCGAGTACTCAATTTTATTCGCATCAACCGAGTTTGAATTTGCACTAGAAAATTCTTTACTTTGCAAGTGGAAACATTCAATTGATTTCCCTAATACAACCACCTCCTGCAGTTTAATGTTGGAAGCTTTTAAAATCTTATTTCTGAAATCATCAATCCGATTTCCAATCAAAATTTGCATTATGATTTCCCTATCGAGGTCTTTAAACTCGCAGTTAGCAGCCATTGTTCTCAACCGGGAATAGAAGGAAGTAAATGACTCTCCTTCTTCTTGTCGGCATTTCCTGAAGTTAAAAATTTCATAAAGGACATTTTTTGATGGGGCAAAGTAGTCTGTTAATAATTTAACTACAGAACTGTATGAAATTTCCGTAGGTTGTGACAAACTATCAAAAATACGAGAAACTTCCTCACCGGCTAAGTTCAGAAGTAGTGCTGTTTTCCTAACACTATTAGTAATGTCTGCAGCCACAACATATCTCTCAAATTGTTTTAACCATAAATTCCAACGTTGGGCTACACTTGCAGGATTAGAATGCGGGTCAAACTGACCTGGTTTGTTAAGTTCCATCGTCGCCAATATTAAATACTAGAAGAAATTCAAGGAAACCATCTTTTATTCAATGATAACAAAATGCAACTGAGAAAGTCAACAAAAACATAAACATAAACAAATATCACATGGTTACTGATTTTTACATCAGCTGCTTATTTATCAATACATAATGTTTCCGCACTGGAGTGGGAAGATGTAATTATTGGAAGAACAAAAATGGGGAATGACACAAGACCAGTCATGCGACTGCGGAGCAGAGTATCAAACTATGGAACACATAGTCGAAGAGTGCCCACTGAGTGCCTTCCCCGAAGGATTGGCCGGTCTGCATAGCTTAAGTAAAGCTGGGCTGCAATGGCTGAGCGCCCTGGATTTAGCTCTATAAAGAGAGATCTGATTTTTATTTTAGTGTTTAGATTTTTACTTATACTGACTCAGGTGCTCTGCACCGCAGAATTTATTTATTATTCTTAAACCATGGTGGCTGGCTAAAAGAGCCATACGATATATATATATATATATATATATATATATATATATATATATATATATATATATACTCGCCACAAGTCTATAATATTGTCTAGTTTTTTATTACCAATCTACCCTCAATAATTTAAATGAGAACAGATGTTTATAAAATTAATGATCCTTTAAGTAATCATATGTTAGAATACAAAAACGTTGCTTCCATAAAAATAACATGGTAACTTTGAGGACGTCTGTGCCGTAGCCCTTGGTTATTAATATGATAATTGTCAGACTTTTATATTTTAAGCCTAAAGAATGAGTATACCAAATTTCAGCACTCTAGCTAGTGGGGAAGTTGGAGAATTAGTGCAGTGATGAATAAAGAGTCAGTTAGTGAGTGAGAGTTTTCCCTTTTATATGTGTAGATTTGTCATAACCTCTGTCATAAAAAAAGTTTTTTAGATTTTTAACCCTCAATTTTTTATCACCTACAGTTTACATACATAAATAATTCTTTTGACACACTTAACTAATTTTATATTTATTATTGTTTAACGTTATTTGTGTTTAATTTTTTTATCTAAAAAATAAACAGAGCAATTATAAAAAGTTAAATTTTTTGTCCTTTTCAAGACGGTCAAAACATCCCGTTTCATCCCACATCCCTTTTTAACCCCGCGAAGGGTCTGAAATCCTGTGAAACACTCTTTCTAAACCAAGGCTGATGACTTCATTCAGTAAGCTGGTTCCAAATCAGAATTAGCGCATCAGCAGTCAAGTCAGCTGTGACATTGGGTGTCACTTTCGCCCACATTGTTGCCAAACTAATCATTATTCAGTAGCAATTCCTCATGAGGTTCAATTGTGCAGTTACAATAGGTAGAGGAGGGTAAAAACAATAGGTCCCCCCCTCCCCCCCGCCCATCATGTCATGTGGGTAGCAGGTCACATTGTGTTAAAAACGATTCTACCATGGCCTTGGTGAGGTTTGAGGGGTCATTAGTGTGGCCACCAGAATAAATAGGCCTATGATCTTTATGTACTGAAAATTGGAATTTCGCAGCTAAAGAAACTTAAAATATTAATTTTCTAGAAAACTGTCATCATTATCCTCTATTTACCAAATTATACAAAAAAGTAACATGGTCCCAGGCTTAGGTCTTACCATGGTTACTACCATAACAGTGTATTCCCTATAGGATAATTCGCTAAAATAATATTTTTATAGGATGGATTTAAGTTGTTTTGGTCTAAAAAACTACAAAAATTCTTTTAAAAAACTAAAGAGATAGTAATATAAAAATAAAATTGATTTATTAGTTTGATTGATTTTAGTTTATAAATTATTAATTCTCTTCAAAGGTACCTGGTGAATTTTTAAAAGATTTTTTTAAACTCAATATACAAAGCATTTATTTCAAAACAAAAATTTTCCGTTAGTTAAATCGGATTCACAAACGTGTACCACAGAATGCGGACTAGTTAACCTTGCCATTGGACTGGTTTGCCACTGGTCTCGTGCGGCTATACAATACCAATGTATACAGAACTGAATTTAAGTAGGGACATCCTTATGGGGAAGTGAGAACGCCGTATACCAATGAAACGCAGATAGCACCACCAAGATGGTAAGGATTATGCTGATTGGCTGAATGGAAACAGATGACTAGAATAATTTTACAGAAGTTTGTTTATTGTTTTGATTTTTCCATAAACAAATATTGACATTTAAGAGGTAGAAAGAGCGCTTCCTGTGACAGTAAGTAGAAGTAATCCTAGCATCAGCGCTTTATTTTCCTCTGGTATTCCAAGGGCAAAAAAAACTTTTTGACATGAGATGTCCCTACTTATTCGGTTCTGTATACATTGACAGTACTTGCTACACCCTAGATAATACGCCTGTGTCCAGTTCAAGTCCAATGAAACTGTGAACAAGTCAATGCCAAATATTTCTATTGTTTTGACGACAGATAAGACATGAGACTGGCTTAGGGTGCCCGTTCACATATCTCGGCACTAAGGTATAGGTCACATTTAGTGCAACTGACCTTTTTATTATTACCTTAATATTTCCCTTTGTTACTTTGGTTTTGGTAAGAAAAAAATATAGAAATATTTCCGTTAGGTTCTGTTAGGCATACCAATAGTTCAATTGTACTGCTTAAGAGTCTGAAGTACCTCCCAGTAGTTTGTCCCATAAGAACAATGTTAAATTTAAAAAATTACTGTGAGTTTGTTTTTTGTCTCCAAATTTCAAACGTGATGTAATTTTAAATTTTTTGTTTGACGTGATAGAAAATTAATTAAAAAATTATCCACTTGAATAATGAATAAAATATAAGTATATTAATACCATTTTTAAACCATCCTTAAAGCGTAGGTTCATTGAAAATTTATCTGTGTCAGGTAAATCGCCTTATCATTATGATGAACATATTCAAGTTTCATAAAGTGTTTCAAAGACACCTATAATTAACAGTAATTTAACATTGCTCTTATGGGACTAAACATCCAAGATGGCGCAGGTACTGCAGACTCTTGTAAACACTAAGTTGCTTGGCCGCACCCTAAACTTTTTGCGGCCCTCCTAGGTTATAAAGATCAGAATATACGTTAATCAAATTATCGTACTGGTAAGAATGAAGATATATCTATAAATTGTATATAGAGAACTACAATCCAACTTATAAGTATTATTAGGATTGTCAATACATTGTATTGTTGGAGTTCCTTACGATTCTTTGACTGGTTCAATAATTCATTAGGCTTGCTCATAACATTTTATTTTATTAATATTGTTATCAATTAATATTTGTCAATAACAAATAAAAAAATATACGCCTCATCTGTTCCATCACACTCGCCCTTCATTAGGCCCCTTTTAGGCCCTTTACGCGCGTCGAAAGACGCACGTAAAATAAATACATTAATACATCGCACTATGCGCCTGACGCCGGTTGCCCAGCGCGCATCATCCAAGGTATCTTTTAATCACAGAAAAAGGAAACGAGAGCGTTTCACTTTTCTGTGCTTTTATACAGCAGCGTTTCAAGAGACACCGCGACGCACGGCGGGCGATCGCCGAACGAGCGCCCTACGCGCGTCGCTCGACGAGATGTAAAGGGGGCCTTAAAATACGTAGGCTACATGTCAGTCAGGGCCGTATTTCTAGATAAGCTGAAAAGGCTCGAGGCTACAGCGACAAAATTTTAAGGGCGGCACTTTGTCAATTCACAAAAAATTGAAAACATTCTACTAATTTAGGCCTAATAACATAAATTTCGTTAGGCCCATCTTTCTGATATGAAATGTATTCATTTGAGAAAGTGTAAATTTGCTATTCTTTTCATACGAATTTACTCCACATAATTTTGCAGCACATTTTTCATGTAGGGTAATCGTAATAATGATGAGACTCGCAGTTTGTATGGGCCCAGAAGAGGGAACTACACTAGCGCTCCCAGTGTTTAGGATTCTCAAACTAGTTATTCTCTTTTTACTACATTTTAATGAACTTACGAATGGATTGGCCACAAAATAGAGCAAACGTATTGATGGTAAAGTATGGTTTTGATTCCAAAATACTTCCCCCATAAAAAAGTATTCTTGTTATGAATGGAAAAAATTAATTACTTGTTAGGCGTAGCTGTTCCCCCAAACAACCAAACTTCCGCCAACATTATAATCAACGGTAAAAAATAGTAGTTGTGGGTTTACACACCAGAGACCACTAGCTTCTTCTATCTTTCTACATAGCTAGGTTTAATCTATGATGTTAGACTGTGACGCTGTCACAAGAAACATTTCAAACTTGAAACTTCTTGGTTATTTTTTATTATTTTTTTTTGTTTTTTTTTTTTTGTAAAAATTGTGTCAATCGGTGATGACAGGTGTGGCTCTAGGATGAAAATATTGAGTAAGCAACATTATGGGGTGTTAATTTATTTTGAAGTTTTATTTTAAGACATAAGTCGTTATGGCGGCACCGCTCTATTGCAATTTCTTTAACTTTCTCAAGTGGTGAATTGTATTTGCTACGATTAGGGTCATATTATTTATTTTCTCATAAGGTTTGCGTTTACTTGCAGAGAAATTGCATAGGCTTACATAAATTTATTAATTGTTGAAATTTAACTCAATTAGCTTCAAATCAAATTAAATAAAAGTATTTGATATTTTGATATGAGACACCAACATAATTTGGTGCGTATTTTTAGTTGAATATGCTCCTATGAGTGGCAATAAAAACGATGTATACCCAGTCTGTCCCTAAGTGGGGGAGGGCCGGGCGCAGCAGAAAATGGATATAACCTATATAGGCGGCAAACTCCTAAATCCGGCCCTGATGTCGGTGCGTCGGCATTTCAAGAAATGAAATAAAATCAATTAACCTTTTAAAGTATCGCATGAACTATAAGTTGGATTGTATTTCTCTATATGAAATTTATTGATATCTTTATTATTATCAGTAAAAGTAAAAAAAATCTGTTGTTAGGTTTAATTCTGCACAGTAAAAATTGTCAAGAATAAGTAGGCCTACACTGTAATGAATAAACATTTGCGTAAGTTAAGAGGACAACAAAAAGAAGTTATATTAAGTTGCAACCCAATCAACAATGAAAGATGCAATTCCTTGTGAAGCTTTCAGCCAGCATTGGCTGCCACTTGTCATTCAGTGACAGGATTTGTATAGCAAGTGCCGCGGGGATGTCCTTGTGAGGCGTACGCCAGCCACACGGACGCCTCGGACACAGGACACAGGACACACGGGACACGACAGTCGCGTCGCGCCGTGCGTTCGCGATACAGTACCCTAACCTTCGCTTTGCTCACTCCTCCCCTCGCGCGCTGGTGAGTTATTGCAGGAATCTCCGAATGGTGAATGACTCATGGTGTTAACAGCTTAGTTGAGGAGAATCATAAAAAAGTGTTCTGTGAAATGTGGGAAGTAGTTAATTTTATATTTTGACGAGGGTGTGGTTTTGTGTAGAGTAAACAAATAAACAAATCAGTGAAGTTTATGTGGTTTACATTAGCAAACGTTAATAATGAGCAACATTCAATTATAATTTCGAATTTGAAAGCATAATATCCTATATTTATTTTTTATAAAATAACCATATAAATATGTTTTCAAAAAAGGCTTAACAAGCCTTATAGCGTTTATGGTGAAACTAGCTTACCCGGCATTCTTCGCAATGCCAAGTTGAGAAATTTTTTGCCCTTCGGTGAGTTTGTTAGTTGTGCTCACTCCCCATCAGGGTTAGTTCGCTGCGCTCACTTCCCGTCAGGTTTAGCTCGTTCGCTACGCTCACTCGCCGCATGTCTATAATGCCGTCTAGTTTTTTTTGCTACCAATCTTCCCTCAATAATTTAAACTAGAGATCGCCTCCTGATCGAAATTCGATCAAAATTCCAATTGATCTTTACCCAAGAAATTTAAAACCATTTTTTAAATAAAACATCTGTTCTTCCTGTTTTTCTATCAATTGTTTTTACAACAGCTGTCATCAATTATCAATTATCCTTTCTCCATAAGATTAACATTGGAACTTTGAATGCCTGTGGGGCGTAGCCCTGGAGTCCAATGGGGATTAGAATAGGATTCTGCTCATCTACAGGACTATACCTTTCTAACGATATGCGCGGATTTCTCCTACGATGCACACAAGCTGAGAAAAAAGGAGGAAACGAAACATGCTTGCCTATTAATATATAGATGAGAACAGCTGTTTATAAAATTAATGATCCTTTAAGTACCGGTAATCATATGTTAGAATACTAAAATATTGCTTCTATAAATGGTAACTTTGAGGACATCTAGGGCGTAGCCCCATTGACTATGTACACTAGCCCTTTGTGAATATTAATATAAAAAAATAGTCAGATTTTCCTATTGTAAGCCTAAAGAATGAGTATAACTAATTTCAGTAATCTAGCTAGTAGGGAAGTTGGAGAATTAGTGATGAATGAGTGAGTCAGTGAGTGAGGGATTTCCCTTTATTTATACGTTTAGAGATTGTATCTGGATTGCTAAATTTTCTTTTGGTTGGTAACAATACCGAAATCATTTTAAATTAGGCTACATGAATAAAATTTCTTATTACTATATGATCAAGTCAAAGGTATAGTGCAATTATGGGACTTTAAATATAGCTTCAATCCCCACACTTAAGTGTCATTGTGAGTACTTAAATGTAAAAAGTAGCCTACATTTATGGATGATAAAATATGTAGCCTATAATATCAATACTGTAAAACTTTTTGGTGCCTCTTTATATTCCGCTACTACGTTAATAATGACACAGTTGGAATTACAATGTTGGAATTAGAAAATAACAAACTAAAATATGAAAGTGTTTTCAATGGATTGATATTATTTGATAACGTCCGAAAAAAAGCACGTCAGATCATCCTACTGCATTTATGTTTTTAAAAAATCATTATTGTGTCAACCTTTTTATAAACGACATAAAACGTCTATGAACTGTATTTTTACTTTTTTTGTGAGGTATTTCCTAGTCATCAGTATTCTTTGGGTTATCCTTGTCGTACTTATGTTAATAATAATAAGCTTATGATAATTTATGTTTAGATTTTCCTATTTACTGTACGTGTCCTTGTAATGAAGAAGTGCATAAAATCCATGTGGCCCTTACTTATGGCCTGTAATCATGAATAATTTTAATCATTTAAAGATTCTAGGAGATGATTTTGAGCCACTTTGGGGGTTGTATTTATGATTGTTCGTTGAGAGGTGTAATATAGCCTACCTCATATATTATATGATTCGTAATAGTAATTTGCGAATTTTGAAAATAAGCTCAAAACTTTATCTAGTTAATGGAAATACAAATTGGAATTTATTAGTGGAAATATCCTTTGAAGGTCTTACTATGCACTATGCTGAATTTGGTGTGGACGGCATTGGTATTTTCTAAATTAGAATTTCAAAGTTATATTTTAATAATAATATTTATTGCTTGATGTTGTTTGGCAATATATTTTATGTGCTAGAACTTTATATTGAAGGGTTGAGAAATCAATTTTACTTTATAAAGGATTAAAAAAAAAAATTATGTCCCTTCAGCAGAGAAATGTTTAGGCCTACATTTTACTGATATTTAGTGATTTGTTGATGATCATAAGAACTGTTTGGTGTACGTTCCGATACAAAATATCTATCGGCAGACAGACTCACACAGCTTTCTCATTATTTAATCTGAGGCCGAGGGGTTCCCAGCATTCCAGCTGGTGCAACTCCACAATTTCAGAACTATTTTGCAACGACTGTACACATCCGATTGGAACGGAGTTTCCTATACGTATTTTACCTGGTTTAATTAAATTGTTAATTTAATTTATTTTTAACTGTTAAACAATCTTCATATTGTAATCATTTTGAGGATTCATTAAAGAAATGTGACGAAAATACCATACAAAAACATTGTTACGAAAATGGGTTTTTTAACAAATTTTATCTCAATCCTTAACATGTTGTTTAAGGCACGCGACCAAACATTGTTTTGAAATGTAATAAGTAAATTTTCAAAGACATTCTCAATTCAAAATGTCCTAAATTCAAAACAGTTGAAGATTTCAGAGCTAAGTAACTTAGCTGCTCAATTCATGATCCAGTGTGTTAAGTTTTTGGCCGTTGGCCTACTCTGTGAATAGTTGATTAATAGTTTGCTCACATTATAAATCATCTACAGCAATACAAATCGTATTGAAATCCCCTTACTTTGTAATTTAAATTGATCCATTAGGATTCTACCTTAGTGTTGAGCTGAGATAATTAATGACATTGTGCTATCCCATGACGAAACCACGCAAGACTTCCTTCTGTATCATATAAGGATGAAAGGTGAAAGCAAGGTTAATTGATTAATGGTCACTGAATGTTATCTAGAAAACAGAGTACGCATATGGTATTGGTATATGGAATACAAGTTTGCTCATAAAATCAGATTTCCAGCATAGGTTATTTCTAAATTGATAATACTAGTTGCTCATACGATGTTTCTCCAAATACATTTAATCATTACTCTGAAATATGTTTTTAATGAAAAAATAGTACTGAAAAAGTTATCGCTGCCGTTGCACACGTCTCCCAAGGTATATCATACTCCCAAGTTGTAGGCTATAGCAGGGGCGGTACAGTATCTTCTCGTGTAGATACATTCCCCTTGTCATTCCTGAAATGTCCCCCATTACATTTAAAGGATAGTGTAGCCGTGTGGCTAACCTAAGTCAGAAAACACAGGGATTGCTTTTATAGTGTACTAATCCTGGTGAACGTTGTATGCACTGGAGTTTTTATACGCATTTATTAATAACTAGTGTATGTGTTGCTCGAAATCGAGCAATTTATTTTAATACAATACGAATTTTACTTTTATCTCTTAATCATTGACGTCCGACCAATCCAATATTGTGAATATCTGTAATCACCAAAACTACACGTATTTACAGCTGATTATTAACAGATGATTAAAATGCTTTATTCAATCATCCCAATGGGAAATTTTGAGATTTCAATGGTGGAAAACGCCTTTATTTTCCATCACATTCTCATCAGTTTTTGGCGGAAACAACTACAGACCAAGCCCTATCCAACGACACCAAAAACTTGAAAATCGGTTGAAAATTGTAGGAGGAGTTCTGAAGACAAAAAACCCCTTAGCGTATTAAATAAGTATAGATATTGAGTTAAATAGAAAAACTAGATTCTGAGTATGAATAAATTAAAAGCAGCTTATTATTTTACTTTTACGATGAGCGATTGACCTATATTATGTTTATACCTATATACATTATGACCTATATAATGTTTATTCTACTAATCTATCTAAATGCATGTGAAGGTGTAAGGTTGCAACAAAATGTGGTAAAAGATTAATTTTCATGTCAGCACTAGCATGAAATCAATAGTTTACGGATCACTGAACCCCTGGACAAAACGTCTATTATTGGCTATAGCTGTTGCATTTCGTTGTAATGGCGGCAGTGTATAGTAGGCTACACACCCAGTACCGAAATTTTATTGATGAAGCAATAGAACCACTTCTCGTAATCAATAAATGGAGTATGCTGACATGAGGACATCTACTTTCTCTATTGTAATAAGTTCTCTTCAACCACTACACATTATTTAAACTCACCTTATCGTCTATTCTATTTTCTATAAAAACTATTAAAATTATTGCAAGTGACCAGAGGTCAATGTTTTAGTCCATGTCAACGCACATTCTTTGACAAAATTGTGATGAATTGAATTGGAACTTCTAGACAATTTTGCAAAAATACCTTTGACTTCTTTTTAATATTTCAAAAATCTAGTACACATGCTTCTTTCGCTCCCGCAGTTGTAAATATTAATTTATTCATTCGGGCGCGGAGTGGGTGGATTTTCCGTGCAGCTCGAGCCAAGACGGCGACAGCCGAGGACGAGGACGGGGCGGCGCTGGGGTACGGCCGTCGGGAATCCCGCGATGTCTTAAATAGATCATCAGCCCAGAGGATTTCCCACGTACTGGTCGGTGCAACTCCTACCTACGCGCTTTTGGAAAGGTGGTATTAAATAAGACCCAGACAGCCCAAGGTCAACGACAAGGACAAAGGCGGTGGCGGGTGCATAATTAACACTTTTTTAACAATGACCATCTTAAAGAACACGTTAAAAATTAAAGGAGTTAGAAAATATCGAGCATTAACATGAACTATGAAATGTGCAAAATACAAAAACCAAATTTAAGTATGGCAAGCTATGACTCATCCAAACTACAAAACTCTGAAAATGAAGAAGAAAATAACGAAATAATGTGATTTTATTTGATCGAAGATAAAAAAAACTCTTAAAAACATGCTATTTTGAATTCTAAAATTATTTATTAATTCAGCTCAGTTTACCTATGTGTAAACAAGTTTGAAACGGACAAGTAGACCTTTATAACCAACTCTGTTATCAGGAAAATGTTGAAATTTGAAGCAAGTAGACTTTTTGTCTTGGCTAAATTTGTATGAATATTTATATCGTAGGAATAATTTAGCAAATATATTATAAGCTACAAATAAAAAAATGTCTTTAACAACATTGCAAACTAGGATTTATTTAATACGCTATGATTGAAATGTTTCTTTAGTTACATTCAGTCAATAATTTTGGATGTCTCCTCTCTTGTGCAGGTTTTTCAGGGAAGAGCGACACTGATTATGTAGCTAGGTAGCCTAGTCTATACTCTAAAGCTAAAGTGCTGTTCAGAACCCGTCACTTCATCGAATTCGCTAAAGCAGGAGTCTTTTAATAAGATTGCAATATTTAAATGTGAAAATTAAATAAAAATCCGCCACAACAATTTGTCTATACTCCAATCCGTAATTGAAGCGCTGTTTTGGTATGGACACACAGAACGCGGCACGTCTCCTTTCATTTTCCGCCAAATTCCAAGATATTGGACGTTTATTAACCTATTTTATTTACCATTGATATTTCGCTTCAAAATGCAAATAAACTTTAAACTCGTTGTTACGGAAACTGAAATCTGTGCCTTCAGGACACAGGACAGTTGACGTGTACAGAAATAGTTTGCGTTCTTTAGAAATGACATATTTCTATAGGCCTAGTATTAATATTGAACTCCAATAAAATTCATCGCCAAAAAATAATTTTAAAATCAGCAGTGTAGTGCTGGTCCTGACTTAGAATAGCAAAACAACGAGGTTATAGTTATTGAGTCTCAACACATGTTAATTTTGTGTCCCCTTTTGATTTGCGCTATTTACCCATAACTAGTAAACGTGTTGCTCGAAATCGAGCAATTTATTTTAATACAATACAAATGTTACTTTTATCTCTAAATCATTGACGTCCGACCAATCCAATATTGTGAATATCTGCAATCACCAAAACTATACATATTTACAGCTGATTATTAACAGATGTTTAAAATGCTTTATTCAATCCCAATGTTATTTAAATGGGAAATTTTGAGATTTCAATGGTGGATTACGCCTTTATTTTCCGTCAGATTCTCTTCAGTTTTTGGCGGAAACAACTACAGACCAAGCCCTATCCAACGACACCAAAAACTTGAAAATCGGTTGAAAGTTGTAGGAGGAGTTCTCAAGACAAAAAAACCCTTAGCGTATTAAATAAGTATAGATTCCCGCCGTTTCCTTGGCAACCATCCCACACTTTTACTCTTGTTTCCTTGGTTACTAGTTTTAGCTATTCTAGCTATTTTAGCTATTGGTCGCTACAAGCTTCAAAAATTACTGATGATATTTTAGCGAATTTCCCTATAGGGAATACGCTATTTAAAACATGTTTATTTGTTGTTTGTTTTTAAATTAATTGAATTTTTACTATATGGAACATAGAGTATAAAATTCTATACGATCGACTTAAATTAATTTCACTTAGGCGAATTTTAGACCCCCAAAAGGCTTTTTTATTACTAATTTGATTTCAATTAAATTCTCAGGTTAGATTTTAAGTATTTTAAACTAGGTAATAAACTATAATCGAGCAATAATTTTCAAGTATTAAAAAAGCTTATTTTCCGGAATTTTTGACAGAACTTTAGTTGTTTAGGCTACATGATTTGACTAGTGTAGTTGCTATGATCAGTTTATATTTCCCCATCGCAGCACGCAGCTGAGTTGACGCTGTGTAGTGTGTATGCTGAAAATAACATAACCTTTTCTTGTTTATATCTACTCGCCGTTATGTTACGTTTTTATATAAAATTTAATTGATATTTTTACAGACCTATTTGTTAAATTAAATAGATCAACACTGATGTTTACTTGTTGAAGTTATAAATTATACCAAAAGATAAGCATGTTGATGTAGAATGAATTGCTGTCGTACGGAATTATGCGATTAACTAATTTATGGGATACAACTAATATCTATTTGGGAGAAAGATTTAAATTGGACAACTAATTAGAATGTGTTGTGCCATTGTAGCCTATGTCTCAGGTAACAAAATATGCATTAAGTGTTAAGTAAGCGTAATTCTACAATACTTACATTACTTGATTTTTATTAATTTGCAATCATGGATTTTAAATTGTATTGTTTTTTTTTCGCTCTACAATCTATTTACCTTTAATATTGTAAGCATAATTATTATTAAGTTACTTGCTTGTTTTGAGGTCTAGCTAAAATCATTCTTTGTATGTATTTATTTGTAGACTAGGCCTAGGATGTACGCCGGTTGACTTTGGACGGTTAGATGAGGTTCCACTCTTCACATTCGAGGAGATGGAAACCTCCGTTCTCTCCCTAAAGAGCAACAAGGCTCCTGACCCGGACGGGATTCCCAGCGATTCTTTAAAGAAAGCATTTTCAATTAATGCTGACTTGTTGTTGAGAATGTACAACGCCTGTTTGGTAGAAGGGGTGTTTCCGGCTCCCTATGGAAAACCGCAAGACTTGTACTGATCAGCAAGGGCAAAGGTGATCCCGAGCTGTCGTCGTCCCAAAGGCCTTTCTACACGTTGGACACGGCTGGGAAGCTGTTCGAGAAGCTGATCCGTTCCCGCCTGACCTCTGCCGTGGAAGGTGCCGGGGACTCATGCTCCCGTCAGTATGGCTTCAGAAAGGGACGGTCAACGATTGACGCTATCACCAAAGTCCATGGAGAGCTGTGAAGAGAGCCGAGAGCCACAACCATTTCCCTCGCTGAGTAGTGCTTCTTATTACGCTTATGTCAAGAATGCCTTTAACTCGGCGAGGTGGGTCGATATGTTGGATGCGCTTCGCAACACCTTTCGCGTTCCTGCATATCTGTTGCGACTCATCGAGGATTATCTCCGCTCTCAAAGCCTTATTTACGACACAAGGGACAGAAAGTGGACGATGGAAGTCACTTCTGGTGCCGCGCAAGATTCAATACTCGGCCAGGATCTCTGGAACGTTGTCTATGACAGCCTCCTGAGGTCGGAGATGCCTGAGGAAACCACTTTGGTTGGGTACGCCGATGATGTCGCAGCTCTCATTGTCGCACACAACGTTGAGCTGGCCCAAATAAAGTTGAACTGAGTCATGCGTGTGGTCAACACATGGATGTCCGATCACGGTCTCTCGCTTGCTCTCCGTAAGACGGAGATTGTGATCCTTACGAAGAAGAGGATAGACACCGTCGTTCTGTTTCGAGTGGGAAGGGAGGTGGTCCAATCAACTCGTGCTGCTAAGTACCGTACTTCGGGATTATGGTGGACACCAAGTTAAGCTGGAGGGATCAGATTTTCCGTACGGCGGGCAAGGCAGCTAAGGTAGTCACTTACCTTAGTAGGCTGATAACCAATGTCGGGGTTCCACGATCCAGCAGAAGACGTCTGTTAATGTCCGCGGTTCAGTTCGTGCTTCTTTATGGAGCAGAGGTGTGGGCAGATGCTCTCGATAAAGAGTAGTACAGGTTGCGACTCGCCCGAGTTCAACGTCGAGCGGCACTCGGGGTGTGTTCCGCCTACCGGACAGTGTCCAAGCCTGCCGTCCTGGTGGTCGCCGGAGTTATCCTTGTCAAGCTCTTGGCAGGAGAGAGGAAGGCAATTTATCAGAGACAAGGCGAGATTGGCAAGGACACGGCAAGAACAGAAGAGCGTTCCCGAACCTTCCAGCAGTGGCAACACAGCTGGGAGCACGACACCCGAAGACGATGGACTGCGCGACTTATTAAGCACGTCCAACCATGGGTGGAACGGCGGCCAATTCTTGACAATTCACGGCTATTTTCGGTCGTACCTGAACCGGATGGGCAAGACCGGTTCACCGGACTGCATTTATTGCCCGGGCGTTCCCAACGATGCGGAACATACATTCTTCCGCTGCCCCCGTTGGGAAGGGTCCCGCCTGAAGGCCACACAAATTTTTGGTGCATTTTCGGAGGACTCGGTCTGCCGGATGAGGAGAGATCTTGGAGGATGAGGACAACTGGGATTGTTTATCACAGTTCGTCCGGGGCACCCTCCTGGAAAAGAAACCCGATCTGGACCGCGAAGTGGCCCAGATCCCTTGATCGAGTGGCTGGATAAGGAGTGAGCCCCACGGGCGTTAGCCAAATTTAGGCCTAGCCTGACGTAATGTGATAAAAAATTCCAGGTTAGAATCCTAAAGAGTAGAGGAGGTTTTTTAGTAGGTAAACCCGTTTTTTAGGGGAGCCCCACACTACAGGCTTGCCACCTGTGTGCGTAATGCATTTTTCTCACCTCTCCCTAAAAATAAAGAATCACAAAAAGCGTCACCTAATAATTTAAAAAGTGAGTAAAAATTCTCGTACGGGACGGACATCGGAGCGTATTCCTAGTTTGATTTTATGGTCTGTGAGCAGGCTATTGCATTTGATTACCATAGAAACGTCGGATAGGTGTGGGTAAAATAGTAAATAACTGTTGGGAAAGTGTAAACAAAGGACTGGTTACCAAGGAAACGGCGGGAATCGTGGGTAAAGTGGCGCCAGTCAAAAGGGGACACTTTTCCCTATCTATGGTGAGCACGCTATATCTATTTAACCTCGTTGAGCTATATATAAAGAAAATTTATTTAATAAATAAATAAATCTTCGCCTTCTTTCACAACGAAAGCTGCTGTACAAAGGTTACCATAAAACTAATTTTTAACTATTTGTTACTAATTAATTTTTTTTTACAAAACTAATAATGTCCTTGAGATGTAGTTTAATTCATGTATATATATGATTTCGCAAAATCCCCACTGAATGTTTTATAATTGTTAGAGAAATGTTCTTTAAAATTTCGTTTTTAAGGCCAAAATGTTTCCAAAATTCATAAAAGAAGGTAGTGATGGTTCCTCTTGATCCTAATAGTAGGCCAATAACTTTAATATTTTCAATATTATATTTTTCTCTGTAGTAAGGAATTGTGGGTTCGTATATTTTTCTTTTTTCTTTGTCAACTTCCTTTGGTTGGTTTTTATCAATTTCAAACCTTACTGTTGGGTCAAGAATGAAGGCTTCCTTTTTTCTTCGGTCTATGACTAAAATATCACATCGACGATTAGAGCCATTCTCCGAAATACTCGTTACTTCTTCGTATACTTCTAACTGCTTTTCTCTAAGGGCATTGGCAATTATCTTCCTCACTGCGTGATGTCTGCTGTTTCGGAGGAGCTCACCAAATGGGCAGAATCCAAGGACGTGAGGCAGAGATTCTAATACATAGTTCTCAGTGCTGGAACAATGCCGGCACTGGTTGCCGTCCCTGGATCTGCCCGGGTTCAACCTGGTTGGAGCAACATCCCCTATAAGCTTCAAAGCATCTTTATACTGTGAAATTGTTATGTCTTTTATTTTATGAAGCTCAACATTCACTGCAGGACATTCGTTAAAGAGGCAAACCCCTCTTCCTTTGAAAGGCAATGAACACCAGTTGAAGAATTCTCGTGTTTGAAGCTCACCTCTTAACTCTTTATAAGATTTAAATTCTTCATGGATTAAGTCGTATAGATCAAGCCTTTTAAAACATTCTTCTTTTTCTTTTTGGAAATCTCGAATTATTTCTATATACGGGTTTTTGACTTGTTCCAGAACCCTACAAATGTTGAGGTGTTGAATGGGGGCCTCCCATTTTGCTCTTACTACACCTAATCCTTTGTTAAGTTTTGACGAATAGAGCATGGAATTTGGTATGTCAGCAGGTAATTCTAATATTTCCTTAACGGCCGATCTAATAATAACATCTATGTCGTTTAGAAAGCTTTTGCGTAGTTTATTTAATGGTGCTGTCTGAAATGGGTATGTTAATGAAGGCCAAATGTAATTATTGAAAACATAAAGTTTTTGGTCAGTTTTAAGATAAGGTGATGTGGTTATTTTATTAATTTTGCTTGTCAAAGAATTAATAATAGAACTTGGATTCAAAACTATTTCATTTTCAAAATTAACGCCTAAATACTTAATAACGTTTCCTTTGCATAAAGATTTTACCATTACACCATCTAAATGAAATTCCTCCGATTCTAATTTCCCTTTTCTTATATTTATAATATTAGTCTTCTGTGTATTTAAGCTTAGACCAATTTCGTTGAACATACTCTTAATAATTTTATATAATTCCATTGTCGACTCTTTATCTTTACCAATTAAAACATTATCATCAGCAAAGCCGAGTATACTCACTGGGGGAAGAGAATTGTCAATTTTGTAGCCATATAAATTTCTTACATCTTCTTCAGAAATTCTCTGTAATATATGATCAATACTTAAATTATAAATTGTAGGAGATAATGGGGCACCTTGCATGACACCTCGTTTAATGTGTATAGCTTTAGTTTTTCCTTTCAGTGTTTCTACCTGCATTATATTTCCTCTTTGGAGTTCAATTATATTGTTTAATATATTTTTAGGGATAGGCAACGAATTTAAGACTGATGACACATGGGAATGTCCAACATTGTCATAAGCCTTTTCTATATCTAGAAAAAATACACAACAATCATCCTTTTTCGTTTTACATGTTTGCAAGACTGAATTTAAAATATTTGCATTGACATGAGTCCCTGGAATTGATTTAAATCCGTTTTGGACAGGATGGAAGTTAATATAATTCTTAAGGCGTCTATCAATTATTTTTTCAAAAATTCTTCTTACTATAGAACAAATAGAGATAGGTCTCCAGTTCCCAATATCGGCTGGGTTTCCACCTTTATCTATCAGTACTGTTCGGGCGTTTTTAAATACTTTAGGAATAATGTTGCTCCTGTGTATTTTATTGTAAATGAGGGTTAAAATTTTAGGTACAGTATCATTTTTTATACACCTCATGATAATTTTGTCAGGGCCCGGTGCTGTATCAACCTTAATGGTTTTCATAGCAAATCTTACTTCCTCCTCAGTAATTAACGGGTCATATTCATTGTTTATCTCATTTAATTCTCCATGGTCAGGTATTCTGTATACCGATAACGACTTGTTATTTTCTGTTGAAAACCTTTTGCAGAATTTGGAATGCAACTCTTGTATAGGTATGTCACAACCTTTCTTGTCTCCATCCATTATTCGTCTTACAGCTTTCCTCCGTCTATTGTAGAACTCATATTGGATTAGTTCAAAGTTGTATTTTTCTCTCCTTTTCCTACGGTCAGCTTTACATTTCCTTTCAGGATTAGTCGATTCACTATATTTTCTTCGGGATCTAATGTCTTTCTTTTTTCTTCTCAATTCATAGTATTTCCTTGCGGGATGTTTGGGTCCAGGTAATTCATTTATAGTTTTACTTAAAAATGTACAAAATTCTTCCACTTTTTTACTGAACTCCTGATCATTTAAATCAACTTGAAACACATTCATCCATCCTCTATATTGCTCATTAAACTTAATTCTTATTGCAGATTTTTCGTCATCTTTTTGTGTTTTATCTGTTGTAGTTTTTGTTCTTGAGATTGTTTGGGGGTTCATATCTACTGTCTTCTCATATTTATTTCTTAAGTTTTGTCGTAGTACGTCAGGATGTGACTTGGTAATATGTAAATTTAGCCCTTTAGTACTAGCAAAGTGCTTTCCACAGTACGCACATTTTTCATTGGTTTCAACATCACATAATTTACCATCATATGTCGACTCATTTAACATCACAGTATTATCATAAGGTTTTGAACAATTTAAATCATTTGCATGTGTAAGATCCTTCTTTATTTTATTATTAGGGAGTTCCTTTTTCAATTCATCGATTTGCTGGTATATTTTATCAATACAAAAGTCTGACATATATACTCTATCATCATTCAAATTTATTTTATTGTGAATGCATGAGCATGCTACTTTAGCATTATGCAAAACATAAGTGCCACACTCTACATTTCCTGTTTGTTTTTTACAATTCACTTCTAACATTGTATATTGGATTCTTTCTTTTGAGCATCGACTTAGATTTGTAATAAATGTTGATGCACATGCTCTATTTAGTGGAGATAAAGAGTCCAAGTGATAAAATATAGACTTGCACCTATCAAATACCAATAGTGACCAATGATTAGAGCCCTGATCTTTGTAAGGGAATGTACCAGATGTTATTCTCATACTATTAACAAATATTAATGTATAATCATTGTTTTTAATTGGTGCTGACATGGAATCTATTACCTTTAGGTCCTTTTCATTGAGGATTAAACTACACACAGTAGGGCTTATAAAATTAGTTCTCTTGGGCAAAACCAAATATTTATTTAACCAATACTCAATTTCATCATCATGAAGTTCATACCATGGACTGATTTTTAAGTCAGTTGCATTTAAGGTATTGGATATTATTTCGAAATCTCTATCTTGACATTCCTTTGATTGTCGTGATGGTATCTCATATCTGTGAGTCCCTTTTATATGTGCATCGAGCCTTTTAAAATATCTTTTACAAAAAGGGCATTCCCTTTGTTGAGTTTGTTCATTTGTATTCATAAGAATGGGACTTTTTACATTAGGACCTGGATTAGGTTCGATATCACCACCTAACAAAATGAAGGAAATCAAAATGACGTAGGAGAAATGTATACTTTTAAAAGAGTTCCGCCATAACTTCTCCCAATTTTTCTTATTTTGTCTATATCTAACTTTATTTAAAGCAAAACTTTGTTGAATAGATACACAAGATATTTTGAAATATATAGAAGTTAAACATATATTTTGAGAATCATTTGATTTTAACTTCACTAATTCCTCTTGACAGCAACATAAAATTGAACATATTTTAATCCATATCAAAATCTTTAACAAAATAATAACAGTACTGGGATATTTGGACATTTTAACCTATAAATTTTTATTCAGTTTCATCTTCCATATAAAACAATATACACTTATTCCTTATATCAACTAATCATTATTCTGAAAATTACCTTAGTTAATATTTCAATATCACATCAAATTGTTAGTTAAAAGTAAAAAAATTATAATTATAATAAAACTTTTTTGAGATTAAAAAAATTTTAGTTGTCACTGTTTATGTTCCACAGCTGTAAGTTCTAAAAAAGTGGTAAAACTAGTAACCAAGGAATCTAAAATAAATAAATAGAAGGTAGGGGTCAAGACGTGCAACGATCTCTATGTACCAGGTGTTATTTTGCACATAGGCTAACATCACCATTTATTTGCTAATACTGGTAATGATAATGATGATGTCATAGGTGCAAAATAACACATGATACAAAGAGCGTGTTGCATGTCTTGATATTTATTTTAGATTCCTTGTATTTATTTATTTTAGATTCCTTGCTAAAACCAATAAAATGAGGGTAAAGTGTGGGATGGTTGCCAAGGAAACGGCGAGAATTGTCGATAAAATGACGCAAATCAACAGGGGACAAAAAAGTAACATGTGTTGAGCACTCAATATCTATTTAACCTCGTTGACCAGTAAATTGCCAGCAATCACAACGACACGTATTGTCAGCTGTACATTGTTAACTGATGTTAAAAATTCTCAACCCAATCCCAGTGTTATTCTGATGGGAAAATTTCAAATTAAATTTGTGGACGGCTATCTTATTTTTAGCCCGATTCTCATAAATTTTTGGCGGAAACAACCACAGAGCAAGCCCTCCAATGATACAAAAACTTGAAAATCGGTTGAGAATTGCAGGAGGAGTTCTCTTAACCAAAAAAGCCTTATCCTAAAATAAGAACAGATTTTATACCGGAAAAATATAAAGCACCTTCAATTTGTTTCAACACACTTGTGTGTTTTGGCTCTCAGTATCACGATTTTGAAGTAACTGATCATACTGTTTTTCAACATTTCTTCTTTTTGAAATGTCCCATCATAATTAAATACAGTAACTTAAACTATTAAACATGTATACAATTAATATGTTTGTATTATTATGGTTAGCAATTTTCAAACCCCAGTAAATAGTTATACCCGGAGCCATATAGGCCTTTACTCTCGCCGGGTCTTAAATTTATAAATATAGGCTCTCAATTCTGTCGATTTTTACTAATAAAAAGTCTCTGGCGATGGAAGCTATGCACAATATAAAATGGAAGAAAATATCAATCCAACATTAATATAGGCTGTAAACAACGGTTTTAAAGCAATAAAGCGGCCGCAATTGCGACGAAATTTTATTTAATGGCCTATTTTCTGTACTCAATATTCTGTGTAATATCAAAGATTCGATCAATCCATGTTGTCGAGTTAACGAGGTTTTACTATGGTACAAACTTCAGCTTCTCAACTTTTTTGGTGGGTGGGGGAGGGGGGCAAATGGTTAGCCCATGGGCGGCAAATATTCAAATCCACCTCTTTGTAGGATGCTTCTTGTAGCTCTACAGCAAGACTTTTCCGCACCAACCTAAGTAACAGTTGTGTACCCCACCCGTTCTACTTTTGCAGTAGCCCCGCCATGCGACCCCTGTTGCTGCTGCTGCTGCTACTGAGCGTCGCTGCTGAGGAGTTCCCGCCGCTGTTCCCGGCGCTGATGAGTTTTGTGGGCGACGTCAGCCAGCATGGCAGCAGCGAGCCTCGCTCTGTGCCGCGGCCGCGCACCAGCTACGACTTCATCGTGGTGGGCGCCGGCAGCGCAGGATGTGTGCTCGCCAACCGGCTCTCCGAGGTCGGTCAACACTCTAGTACTGTACAGGGTGTCAGGAAACACGTTACAATAATTTGGGGAATCACTGTACATTTAAGACAAACGAAATTGTTCCAGTTACTTGTGTTACCAACCGTGACGTTTCCTGTCCGTCTGTGAGTTTACATAATTTTTTAAAACATTTGAGGGATCAACTTCAAACTTTTAGTACATGTGTAATGAATGATAATGCCTAATTTTGTAAAAAGTACCGTTATCGAGTTTCTTCTTAGTACTTACCAATTCAAAGTGGATGCAGTATGTATATTTTTATTTTCCTAAGCAAAATATTTTTAAAACAGTACCAGGGGGACCGAGCTTAAGCTCGGTAATATTATTATTTTCGTTTTCATACAAAGCTTGTTCGCTCCGCTCACTCACCCTCTTCGATTTTAAAGACGAGCTTGTTCGCTTCGCTCACTCGCCAGGCCGAAAGGTGCTGCACTTTGGTATAATTCTCCCAAAATACAGGTGCAACTCATTGGTTAATATCTACAGTTATCAGCTGATTTTTGTTCAATTTAAAAATCTCCATAAGGATAACATGGAAACTTTGAAGGGCTCTAGAACGAAAACCAGATTTTTCCCAGACATGGGACCAGCTCCAATCGATTTCTGGTGGCCAAAACCCCCATATTCAATCAAAATATTAAAAATCCTTGGAGCAAAAAAAAAAAGGTTGCCCGGACAAACGGAGCTTGTTTTAGAGTATAAGATAAGATAAGATAAGATAGACATACAGTAATGTCAAAAAAAGTTTGTGAAAATTTTATCATTTAACCAAACACAACCAAGTTATAACAATAAGTAGTACCATTAAAACAAGCCTTTATTTTATAAAATATATTTGTTCATTAATCTGTATTCGAAAATAGCTGCTTTCCTTACATCTGAGGCCTTTGAAAGTCTTCAATTTCCAAACAGATAAAACTAGTCACCTTCAGGTGTTTATTTATACTTTTGGTCCAAGGAAAACAATAATTCTTTACCGTACATCAACAAACATTTTCTGTACATCAACAACTCCAGTTCCCGATTCTCAATCAACTGACTTCAAAAAAATTAAATTTTGATTTCTGGCTTTGTTTACTTTGTCTACTCACAAAAAAATTACGAATAATTCTCCATTCAAACTTCCATATTTTGTTATTAATTGCATCGTGATGAAAAGTATCGTTTACAACTCGTCTGGAAAGCCCATTTCGGGGCTCAATAATCTTTTCCACTCTCGGCTACACCTCGCGCGTAATAGACCAACTCTCTCACCCCGAAATGGGTCACTTTCCGGACTAGTGGTGAAAAATACTATTTGTAGAGGGGCTTATAGACGGGCAAAGAAGAAACGGCAAGTTGATGGCTGCAAGTACTTGCCTGTTGTACTTACTGCAAACTTACCTTGTGTATAAAAGTTACTTTCCTCTTTAATTTATGAACACAGACGGCAAGTGATGTAATGGACAGTATACTTGCGGCCAACTTGCCTTCTCTACTTTCGCCGTCTATAAAGTGCTTAAGTGACTTTTTTTTTGTGATGGTTTGGTTAAATTTCATAAATTACTCATAAATGGTTGTTATCTAGTTTTCATAGTTTTATTCAGCATTTGCACATCAAGAGGTTTTGAAATTTATTAGACCATTTCATTGTTAGCCTACTGTTTGAATTTTATTTCAACGCAGGAATCATTAACAATTGCGACGTGTAATATTATTTCCACAATCCACGGTGTGTACAGGTGGCGGACTGGAAGGTGTTGCTAGTGGAGGCTGGACGGGAGGAGAGCTTCCTCATGGACATTCCGATACTAGCCAACATGTTCCAATTTACTGACGCCAACTGGAAATACAAGAGTGTTCCTTCCAACTCATACTGTCTTGGTAAGCAGAATACTGATTTCAAACGCTTCATAGGTACTTGTAATTTACTATATTCCATCTAAAGCAAAATTAAGATCTGTAGCAAGTCTCATTTATTTAAATCTATTTGACCGACTCATTGGTTTGGGAATGACTGAGTCATTTTCTTAAAGGACAAATAAGATAACAAATAAGATACTCGTAAATTTTTTTCAGGGACTCAAGGATATCTACATCATTATTTCATTAGTAATCATGTAACTTTTAATGATCCATTGATGGTAAGTAACTTTATTCCATATAAATGTTTTGTCTCAGAATGTCAAATGGGAAACCATTAAAGTCCAATGTTCTGACAAATGACACGTCCGTTCTACTCATTCGCTTAGGATTACCTTGATCCAAACATCTCTTTTTCAAAAAGGTGTGTTTAAGAAACGAATCAAAGATTCTAAAGGTCCTCATCATTATACAGGGTGTTCGGAAAAACCGTCTCAGGAATTCAAGAGGTTATTGCCCACATCAAAATAAGCAAAAAATTCCTATAAACATTTGTCCTAAAATGGTTCGTTAATCCGCTAGCCGCCATTTTGTTTTTTACACTAAATGATTTTTATTTCCGTAATGAATCATTGTATTAAGTTAATATTTGGCATGAACCTTCATCATAGCAATACCCATTTTCAAGAAAAAAATTATTTTTTTCTAATGTGTATTTTGAAAATGGCGGCCATTTTAAAATTTTAAACTCATCTCAAAACCGGTAAATTTTATAAAAATTTTACTAGGCACAAAAAAGTTGACAAATTTAATTATCTAACCGATGGTACCAAGTTTGTAAGGATCTGACAACAAATAAAGGAGTTATTGAGATTTTTATGCATAAAAACATTTATTTTGCATTGTAATTAATGCAAATTAAGGTAATTTTAATTTAAAAATCTCAATAACTCCATTATTTGTTGTCAGATTCTTACAAACTTGGTACCATTGGTTAGATAATTAAATTCGTTAACTTTTTTGTGTCTAATAAAATTTTTATAAAATTTACCAGTTTTGAGATATTTTAGTTTAAAATTTTAAAATGGTCGCCATTTTGAAAAAACACATTGGGAAAAAATAATTTTTTTCTTGAAAATGGGTATTGCTAAGATAAAGGTGCGTGCCAAACATTAACTTAATACAATGATCCATTACGGAAATAAAAATTATTTAGTGTAAAAAACAAAATGGCGGCTAGAGGGTTAACGAAGCATTTTAGGACGTATGTTTATAGAAACTTTTTTGGTTATTTTGATGTGGGCAATAACCTCCTGAATTCCTGAAACATTTTTTCCGAACACCCTGTATAGTAAAACCTCAATAGCTCAACTCTCAATAGTTCGACACTCCTTATAGTTCGACACTAAATAAATAAATAAATAAATAAATAAAAATTTTATTGTCATTAAACCATTACAGTAATAGACAAAGTCAAGACTACAAACTAAACTTAGTCTACTATATACATTTTGAGCACATATTTACATTAAAGAACATTTACACAACGATACAACAACAGATCAATATTACAAAAGTTCACAGCATTCAAAATATTCAGAAACAGAGTAAAAGGGATTGTTGGCCAGTAAATTGTACAATTTGCTTTTAAATAAACTTAAAGGCAGATCAGTGAGTTCTGATGGTAAGTTATTAAACATCTCCTTGACAACTTGATATGTCAGTAACTACAGATAGTGTCCAGATGTTGGAGACTGACATAGGTGAAAATGTATACAAAGTGGCAAATGACTTGAATGTTGATTAGACAATAGACAATAGACAATAGACAAATCTTTATTGTACATACGTTTGATACATATTACAGAGGCAATACACAAACAGTGTCAAGAAATCTGGAAAAAAATCTTCCAAGCATTAAAATTAATTGACATATTACAGTACATCTATATACAAACAATGTACAGTAGTTCAGTCATGAATGTTACCAAAATCATCATTAAAAAATTCATTTAAGTTATAATAAGATTTTTCAAGTAAGATGTATTTTATAGAAGATATAAAATTTAATGGAGAAAGCTTTTTGTAGCAATCAGGAATCTTATTATATATTTTTAATCCCATATATAGTGGACTTTTTTGGTACTTTGATAAACTATGTAGGGGATATTGAAATGAGTTTTGGTTTCTTGTGTTGTAAATATGCCTGAAACTATATTTTTCAAAAAATGTTGGATTCTTAAGAACAGCTTTCAAAGTTTCTAGAATAAAAATTGAGGGGACTGTTAAAATTTCAAATTTTCGGAAAAGTGGCTTACATTTTGTTTTTGGTGCGCTCTGAGCTAAAACTCTTATAATTGATTTTTGACATTTCAGTACTCTTTGTGCATCTGCTGCTGTACCCCAGAGCACAATTCCGTAACTTAGGAGAGAGTATACATAGGCATAATACACAGCCTTACACACATCTGAAGATGACACCTTAACAAGTATACTCAGTGCATATCTTGTTGAATTAAGTTTTTTTGTTAAAAAATCAATATGTTTCGTCCAATTAAGTTTGCTATCGAGGTGAATACCAAGGAATTTTACTGTTTCTGCATAGTTAAATTCAGAATTTGGGGTGATATTTCTTAGCTTGAAATGTACTATTTTGGTCTTCTCTTCATTTAATAATAATCCATTACTAATAAATCATTTACTGATTTCTTCTAATGAAAGTTTAATGTCTTTTTCCAAATTTTCAAAGTTTTTGCTTTTGATTAGTGCTTTAGTATCATCTGCATACAGTGTAAAATCACATATATGTTTTGGGATACTATTTGGCAAATCATTGATATAAACTAGAAAGAGAAGAGGTCCCAGTATTGAGCCTTGTGGTACGCCAGATTTAATAGTTACCCAAGATGAAAATTTTTTCCCTAATTTGGTAGAAATTACTGTTCTTTGTTTTCTATTTGAAAGATAAGATTCAAGAAGTTTTAAAGCCAAACTATTTATTCCTAGTCTCTTTAATTTAAAGAGCAATAAATTATGATTAACACAATCAAAAGCATTTGATAAGTCACAAAATACACCTGCGGTGAATTTAGAATCATCTAATGACAAAAGAACGGAATTTAAAAATGAGGTAAGAGCTGATTGTGTTCCTAAATCTTTTCTGAATCCAAATTGTTCCTTACAAAGCAAATTACTAGAATTAAAATATTTAACCAGTCTGATATGAATATGAGTTTCTCAAAAACTTTTGATAGATTATTTAATAAGGATATTGGTCTAAAGTTTTGTACTTCATAAAGAGAACCTTTTTTGAAAATTGGTACTACTTGTGAAAGTTTTAAGAAGTGTGGGAAAACTCCTTCTGTGAAACAGAAATTTATTAATTTTACCAATGGCTCTGAAATGATAGTGGCTGACCACTTTAAAATTTTTATTGGGATCTCATCCCAGCCACATGCTTTACTGTTGTTGAGACTTTGGATAACTCTTTCAATTTCCTTATTGTTTGTTGCAGAAAATATACTAAGAGTGTCAGTTTGTTTCAATGGAGAGAGCATTTTAAAAATAGAATGATTAATTTTTGGCAATTTCAAAGAGTCCACTATATTTACATAATGATTATTAAACATATTAGCTATTTTAACTGGGTTCTTTATAACAGTGTTTTCTATTCTGAGTTGAATATCCATTTCTGTATTATTATTTTTTATACCTAACTCGTTTCTAACAACATCCCACATAGCCTTAGACTTATTTTTAGCACTAATTATATATTCACTGTTTGCAAATTTTTTAGCATCAGAGACCACTTTTTTGAATATTTTCTTATAATTCCTTACATATTTCAAAAACGAAGGATCCTTATTAGTTTTTGACTGTACATGCAATTTTCTTTGATTGATAGAAGAGACTCTGATTCCCATTGTGATCCAGTTGTTTGTCCTCCCAGTATTTTTTCTTAAAGTTATTTTTTTAACAGGAAAGTTTTCATCTAAACATAATCTAAACTGAGTGAGGAAACTTTTATAACTGCTGTCAACAGACTCTTTTGGTTCAAATTCATTTGTCCAGGCATGCATACTATTTAAAAAGGGCACTAATGACTTTGTGGGAAATAATCTACAACTTACAATTTTAGGAGGCTGTTTAGAATGGTTACTTTTCATGGGCAATTCAATGAACAGAGCTTTGTGATCTGATACAGGAAGATCAAGAGTATTACATGCAGCATTTCCATAATTCAAGCCAGTTAATATGTTATCAATACAGGTTTGAGATGTATAAGTAATCCTAGTTGGCTCTCTGAAATTAATGCTAAAACCATATCTTTTAACCAGGCTTTCAAATTCTTTAACAATGATTTTGTTATATTTTGAGATATTAATATTGAAATCTGCAGTAATTACAATTTTTTTCTTACTTAGTTCCTTTTGCAATAAAATTAAAAGTTTTTCAAATTTAATTAAAAACTGTCTAGCTACAGTAGGCCCAGGTATTCTTTATGTTTAAGTTTAATAAAGTTATTGTTTCATTCAAGTTTCCTAAATTAAACTCATGATTTTTATACTCCCTATGTTAAATTGTCTCATATACTCCCTATAGTTCGACCAGGGCTGCCCCCAGGAGCGACCGGGCAGCCGCCCCGGGCGCCGCGGCCGTGAGGAAATTCCGGTTTTATAAAGGCTCAAACTTCACAAAAATTGTAAAAACACGAAAACTTAAGATAATCAAAATGAAGATACATATAAATTAGAATGACTGCCCAAAACGCCCCAGGCGCCTATTACCCTCGGGGCGGCCCTGAGTTCGACATTTCGATACTTAGACACTCTCTAAGTCGACAAAGTGTCGAACTATCGAGGTTCTACTGCATAGTCAAGTTGAAGGACCTCTGTATCGACTAAAATACATCCTCGATGGCTAAAAATTAGTTATAACATTGCAGAGCAGGCATAACTATGGCAT
The DNA here is from genome assembly GCA_030545055.2 of Neoaliturus tenellus. NCBI lineage: Eukaryota > Metazoa > Arthropoda > Insecta > Hemiptera > Cicadellidae > Neoaliturus > Neoaliturus tenellus. The sequence continues at coordinate 61,588,286 of CM061532.1, forward strand.
TTACAGGTCTGCAGAGAAACCAGTGCAACATCCCTCGAGGGAAGGTGATGGGAGGGTCTTCAGTCCTCAACTATATGATCTACAACCGAGGTCACCACAAAGATTATGATCTATGGCGAGACCTCGGCAACCCAGGCTGGGGCTTTGAGGATGTCCTACCGTACTTTCTCAAGCTAGAGGACTTTCAGGTAGATAGTCAAGCTGTGGCCCATTGCTACTTAATTTTAATCTTGTTGGGAAAGATTAGTCTCTTACTAGTGTATATGTTGCTCAAAATCGTGTAATTTAGCTTTGATATTAATTAAAAAACATAAAGCTTCATACATATTTATTTTGTGGTATATGCACGTTTAATGCTGTTTGTCAACCAGTGGTGTTAGATAACATTTTTTTGTACAGATAGATAATCTCGCTGGTGTACGTTTACTCTTTACAGCTAGCTTTAAACTTGAAAATCAATTAGTTTCGATTTTCAATATTAATCAAAATGGGGAAATAACGACCTTTAAGGACCTTGTAGGACCCTTCCGTTTGAATAGATATTTATGAATTTACTTTAAATAAGTTCACGACAAGCTCTATCCAATGGCACAAAAATCATTAAAATAGGTGGAGGAGTGTGTTTCTTATACAAATAACCATGTCGCCCATTAAACATGTTTAGATAGATATATTGCCAACGATGTCCATGTTGTGAGGGGTACTGTGGAAGCATTATCGGAATTGAGTTGTATTGATTTTGTCTGATATCTTCATTCTTAGCCTAGCTGTTTTCTCCGCGAGAATTCACCTGGATAAATACTCAGTAGCAGAAAATAAAATTTAATCCAATTATGATTAAAACTGTCTTGCCTCATCCTAACTGCTATTTGAACCAATTACGCCTTCTATAAACCTCAAGTAAATGAAAATAAAACCACCTTTTCACCTCATATGAGTATACTTTATTCAAAATCTTATAAAATTTTTCATCTTACAAAATTTTATAAATCTGAAATTTGTTATCAGAAAATAACAGGAATGAAACTTCCTTGCATGTTTGATGAGCAAGACAATACAATTCCTTAACTTTTAGCGTAATACTCAAACAGCAAACCCTCTTTATTTCATTCAAAGTCTTAAATGCAATAAATAAGTACAACAAGAGGGCACCTTCTCTCGTAAGTTTTCCTGCCTGCAGGTAGACGAAGAGATGGACATGAGGTACCACTCGCGCGGCGGCTACCTGACTGTGACGGACATCCCTGCGCGGACGGCCGTGGCACGTGCGTTTGTGGCGGCCGGCGAGGAGTTGGGCTTCAAGCGTGTGGACTACAATGGTCGGTACCAGCAGGGCTTCTCCTTCCATCAGGTGTGTAGACCAGCCGCAAATAACTACACTTGAGTCCCGCTAGTCCGAACACGGATAATCCGAACGTCCGCCTAATCCGAACGAGCTCCGGACGCATTTTGCAAAACATTTTAATTAATGTAAAAATATAATTTACGTAATAAAAATAGAATTTTTGATGGAAAAGACAAGAATTGTGGTAAAGAAATGAAAACGGAGTACAGTATTCCATTGAGGAATATACTGTACAAATATTTGGTTTATTGTGTTTATGGACTAAATTTACACAACGTAAACAAAAGAATGTAAACAATAAAAAAATACAGTATACCCTGTAAAAAGTATTGTACACGTAGTTGATTAATGCTGTAACACATAAAAAGTAACATTAATTTATTTGTTAATGACCATAAAGTCCAACATCGTCTTTTGTTGAAGTTTAGTCAGTCTGTTTTTTGCCGCGTAGTTCCGCCATTTTCTTATAAACATCACATCTGCGGGGTGGCAGTACAGTCTCTGCTGTCAGTGGATACAGTCCGTGGCGCTAAGTGCGAGCAGCGTTGCCAATTCGAGGGTAATTACCCTTTTTGAAGGTATTTTGGACCTTCGAGGGTATTTTCGAGGGTAATGATTTTTTAGGATTGAAGGATAACTTTACTAAAATTGTCAAGTTTGACTGAAATGTGTGAATTTCCGGGAATGGGTCGAAATCCAAAGTAGATTTAATAGTGATTTATATCACTTGAAAAACTAATACCAATTGAACAGCTGATACACTTGTATTAATAATTCTTGCATACTAACAACTTAGATTGTTAGTAAAATTATTGATTTTCCGATATTTTGGTGTTTTTTAGGGTATTTGAGGGTAATTTTGTCTTGGATCTAGGGTAAGTTGTTAAAGGTGATTGGCAACGCTGGGCGCGAGCGAACATTATCTTCACTCCATGCATACAGGCAGCACCCGCTGCTTGCCCGCTCTCTGATCACATCTTAAAATTACGTGCAGTGGGCCATTGTGCTGTCTGCTATGGGCTGTGCAATTGTTGGTTTTGCTTATATAGGGGTAAAAGCACTGTTTAAATTGGTTTTTGTGTATTATTTGCTAATATTACAACACGTAAACCCGTTTAAATTGCTTCATTCTCCCTTATTGAATTATTTCGGATAATCCGAACAATTAACTGATCCGAACAGCGTTCGGTCCCAATTAGTTCGGATTATCCGGACTCAAGTGTATAATCTGTCCTGGCAGGGAAAGAAAGCCAAATTATGGAGAAATTAATGTTTAGTTTCATGGTGTAAAAAGGTATTTTATTTACTGTACCCACCCAAACAGGAAACATTGTATTTGTTTTGATTTGATTGAGAAGTTAATAAATACCACAAGCCAAGTATTAAAGGCTGTGCTTCTCTCATTAGAACATAATGAGAATTCCTGTTCTTATTAGGACACAATGTAACATGATGTAAAATGATATCATGATATTTTGAGCAGACCTTGGTGTTCTTTCCAGGCTTATCTCTTAGTATTTGGCTGTACAAGATGATAATACCTGTCATCACTGGTTAAAATACCCACTATGTGAGGTCCTTAACTCAAAATAGTGATTGGCTAAATCTAAGCTGAAAATGCTCTTAATTGGCTGATAATTATTAGTATTCAATGTGTTATAATTCGCTAAATTGCTAAAAACAGAATAATTTTCTTTATCTTTCATATTATTTTTATATACATAGATGGATTTTGGAAATTTCTATTATTTATTTACTTATGTTACAGGTAACAATGAAAAATGGAACTAGAATGAGTACTTCAAGGGCTTATCTTCATCCCATAAGAAATCGGAAAAACTTGCACGTACTCAAATCTGCAATGGTTACAAAGGTAAATTATTTTTCAACATATTTTTAACTATTGAATTACAATTTCAACCAACTTGATGTGTCCTTTTTAGCGAATTTCCCTATAGGGAATATGTTATTATGATAGTAGCCATGGTAAGACCTAAGCCCGGGACCATGTTACTTTTTCATTTTGAGGTCCCCAGAAGCCAAAAACACCGTTCGTTCATTTTCATATATATATGTATATATATCTATATATCTATGTGTCCGTGGTGCTGATAACTTTTGAAGGGGACCTCTGATTGTGATGAAATTTGGTATGAAGGTGTAAGACTAGGTCTATTTTCATGAGTTCGCGAACCAGCATGATCGGGTTATGGGAACGGGGTTTTATGGGGTTTCAAAGGGGTCAAAAATGGGTTTTTTGCATTTTTGGATCATAATTTTCAAAATTCAACAATTTTAACTAAAACCATTTAAAAGAGCTTAAAAAAACAAACAATTTAGTATTTTGAATTTTTAACTTGGCTTAACAGGTTACGGAGAAAAGCCAAAAATAGGGTTTCCATGTTAAACTTATGGGAAATCAACGAAACCCTGTGTCTCGCTTATTTATTGGAATAACTTGGTAAAATTTGGTATGTACATTCACTTGGTAGGGTTCAACTGATACTTGCTTACAACAACCATATGGCGGCAAACCTACGTACCGTACTCACCCCTATGGGGTTTATGGGGAAAATGAAAAGAACACCATAACTTGATAATATTTGGTATGTACATTCACTAGGTAGGATTTAACTGATATTTGCTTACAACACCCATATGGCGGCAAACCTACATACTCACCCCCATGGGGTTTATGGAGAAAATTGAAAAGTGCCGAATATTGATACAGTTTGACATTTACTTAACGTAACTATTACATTTCCTAACAAAACTAATATTTTCTAACAACATCCCAAGGCAGCAAACCTACATACCCATGCCTATGGTTATGGGGAAAATACAATATCTCAAGATCGTTTGGAAATTCGCTGAGTACGCAGGTCTCCTCATTTACTCATTTGATATCACTTAAATAGTACTATTAAGAAAAACTTTTACATCTCAATGGCTGTAAAAAATTCTGTCCTTATCTCTAGAAATAACATCCACAAACAAGACCTGTAAAGAAGTTGCTGTGGCAAGTTGTGTGAACTTTATGTTGTATTATGAACTTTAGTTCTTTTTTAGTTCAATTTGATGCTTTATTTAAATTAAGAACTTTATAAAATTTTTAAATAACTCCTTTTTAAATATAACAAATACAATTTACTTTTTAAAGAGCTTAAAGTTAATCCTTATAATTTGTTCATTATTAACTATAATTCTTAAAAAAATAATATCTGAGATATTTATTTAAATTGTGCTTGTCTAGGTACTGATAAACAAGGAAACCAATACAGCTGAGGGAGTTGAGGTTATTTTCCGAGGAAGAAGACAAAGAATATCAGCTCGCAAAGAAGTCATCCTCTCAGCTGGAGCAATAAACTCTCCGCAACTTCTGATGCTGAGTGGTATTGGTCCAAAGAGCCATCTGGAAGACATTGGTATCCAACCTTTAGTTGACCTCCCTGTTGGGTATAATCTTATGGATCATGTTGCATTGGGTGGCATGACATTCCTCATCAAACAAAACTGCTCCATCATCAGTGAACGAATCATGGACAACCCTCAGATGATTTACAGCTTTCTCAAACATCGCGATGGCGTTATCGCAATACCTGGAGGAACTGAAGCATTAGCGTTCATCGACCTTGAAAACCCTAATGACCCCGATGGTCATCCAGACCTTGAACTATTACTGACTTCGGCAACTCTTTCTGGAGAAGATACACTGAAAGAAAACTTTGGAATTAAAGATAGCGTTTACAACTCAGTATACAGACCGATCAAGGGTCAAGATGGGTTTATGATTTTGCCAATGGTTTTAAGGCCAAAAAGTAAAGGAAGGGTTTATTTGAAGTCTTTCAATCCATTGACTCCTCCTGCAATAGAACTTGGTTACTTCAAAGATGACAGGGACCTTGATGTTTTAGTGAAAGGGGTCAGGTTGTCTTCAAAACTTGTTAAAACTAAAGCCTTTGAAGAACTTGAACCGAAGCGACAAGATATACCCGTACCAGGATGTAAACATTTAAAAATGGACAGTGATGAGTATTGGAAGTGCCATGCGAGGCATTTAAGCTTTACCATTTACCATCAGTCTGGAACAGTCGGGATGGGACCAAACGGTTGCTTGGATCCACGACTCAGGGTTTACAATGTTTCACATCTTAGGGTTGTGGATGCTTCAATTTTTCCAGAAATCCCTGCATCTCATCCCAATGCTGTTGTTGTGATGATAGCTGAAAAAGCTAGTGATATGATCAAAGAAGATTGGGATCGGGCAAATGAACGGTGACCAGGCGTACGAGTTAAAGTTGGTTTTGTTATGACAGTTTGATTGCAGTCCTAGTAAAATAATATTGTACAGTAAAAAAATTGATGTCTAATTATAAAGTAAAATATAGGTATAGGTATAGGTACTGTATTATGAAAAAGTCCTTACGGTATATACTTACATGGTTTTTGCATCTAAGTTTATATTTAACAGTTTTGATTTTAATATGTCATTTGCCATTTGCCATTGGTTCATTAATGATGTTATCTAACAACATGTCAACGTTAGATAGTAACAAGACCGGGGTTTGAACAGTTTCCCATTAAAACATTAAAAAAGCAATGAACGTAGAAAAAAATGTTATACAAATATGTAATTATAAATTTGAGTAAATGTTGTATTTTTATATTTACATTGTTTGCCTTTTAAAAAGGTATTCATTAGTAATAGAAATAATTTAATCAGTTTGTAAATTTCATATTTAAATTAGGACTTTTATTACGCCTCTATTTTCCAAGGTGTTCTAATAATTATAACAGACATTTCAGTCTGTACTAACAAAAAGTACATAATGTAAAAATTATTATATAGTTTACTAGATAAATTATTCGTTCTTTACAATAAAAATAACTATTTTAAGAGAAAAGTTAATTGAATAAAAAAGTGTTACTAGTGATATGTTCTTTCTTAGAATTAGTAAATGTGTAAATAGTAAATGAAGGAGAACTTATATTAAAATAGTTTCATATTTTTAAAGTAGCACGTTTTATTTTGACCTTTTTAAAATTGAGCATGTTACTGACCGTGCCTTGCAGGCAACCAACCCAGACAGGACAGCTCTAAACATGGTGTGGAACAAGCGTAATTAAATAATAAGGGATTTTATCTCTCCGTTCAAAATAAATGTTCGGTTGAAATGCAAATTTCAACTCACCCATTTTACCCCGTTCCTCCCTCTGCCAGGAATCCAACCAATCACAATCACTGAGAGTTATTTCTGCTGTTTGGTGTCTTATGTCACTTTATGCCGATGTTTTGCTTTTTCGTAAATAAATATTGTAAGTTTGACATTTAAGATGTAAATAAAATAGTAGTTTACATCACTCGGAGCCAAACTGGATCTTTTTGGTGCGGAATCGTGTTTTAAAAACGAGGCGCAGCAGAGTTTTAAAAACTATTAAGCATCTAAAAGACACTTTAGATCCGAGTGATGAACAACGTATCATTATGCGGGATTAGACTTTTGATCCTTAAAAATATTAACTATAAAGTTGTATTTTCGAGGTTATACTTATAAAGCAAGTCATATGCAGTGTTAACATTTCTGTTATTTACAAACAAGCTTTTCATAATGTTTTGTTTTAAAAATTCTGCACCTCAAAATTAATTAATAAATTAATTAATCTCAAGCCGGTTTGAACTCAAATCATGTAAGAAATAAAAAGTCGAACAGACTTAAAATCAAGATTTCTGCCTCTTGATATTATCTTAATTCAACATCGAGGTCGCAAAATTTAATATAGATATGAACTCCCCATTAAAAATACGCTGTTAATACACTTAGCTAACAGCCGACTTTACAGTCCTAGGACCTTAAAAATATTCCAGCTGATATTTCAGTCCTATGACAAAAAAGATAGGTTTTGTGGTACTAATGAGAAAACAAAAAAACAGGCTGATTTCCTGGAGTTTTATAAAAACCCTTTTTACGGAAACTATGGAAAGTAACAATATCATCAGCGCTATTACCTACCAAGGTCTGTAAAGGAAGAAGCATAACTTCTTCCAAGGTCAGCCGTATAGCTTTTTTTTGTGTTCCGGATATGAAGCATCTAAACTAAAACGGAAGTCAAGTTACGTTATAATATTTACCATTACACAGCTGATTAAGAAAGAGAATGAAGCAGTCTTGCTACGGGTACGATATTTATCGTAACGACGCCATATTACTCTACTTTAAATTTGGATTATTAGTTGATAACAAACCATTAGGTAATGACCAAATTACAAATTATCAATCAAGGTAAATCTAAAACCATAAATTCTACCCTATTTTGCTTTGAAATCCCTTATTTTAGTAATAGTTGAGAAAAAAATTCCCAACGCAAACGAGAACGATTTTTGTTTGCTGTTTTGTTGGCAACACTTGCCGGTAGGCGACATCCATGGATGTCACAGAAAGTGACACCATTGCTCTTATGGGATGCGGCTCTCCTGGCCCTGGCCTATAGTCTCCTTGATTACCTACTACCTACTTGGGTGAATCCCAAAGATAAAAACTAAAAAATATCAGATTGAGGAGAAAATAGAAAAATTCAGGAACATATTGGGGGAATTTCTCTCGTAGTGGGGGATAAAATTCTGTCTTCAAGCACATTAATTTTGAACGGAGTATAATAGTCTTTCCACCTTGGGTGTGGAAGGTTCTACAATGGAGATATTGAGTAGACAACTCTTCAGAGTGTTTAAATGCTAAAATAAGTTATAAAGGTTTTGTAAATAAAAATTACAAAATCACATAATACTTAAATGATTTCTCAAATTATTGTTTTATTTATTACAAGTTTTTGTTAACTTACACATAAATATTTTTTTAATAAAACTGAGTTTAATAAAAGCAGTTGCCTATACCTACTTGTTAAAGCCGCCCCCAATTCTAGGGGTAGTAATGTGTAATAAATTCAAATTAGGAATGAATTAAGAAAGAAATTAAATTCACTTTTTGGTTAAAAAAAACAAAAGCTTTACTGTTATAAAATTAAGTCCTATAAGAACTAATGACACCCTTATATACTTTACTTATCTAATTTACTTTGACAAAACGACAAACCATATACCAAACACATATATTTTCACTCTAAACATTCAAAAGTAAATTTATTTAGACAAAATATATTACTTAAATCAACCAGATTGTCTATTACATAAACAAAGATTGGAATTCCATATGTACTAAGTATTTTTGTAGAGTGATTTGTTAATTTTTAAGTCTAAAATTTAGATACAGTATTTCGTACAATAAATGTAATGTTAAATGACATTAAAGATAATTTATTGATTGTTTAGCCTAATACAAAACCAATACATAGAATTTAATTAATTTTCAAAGTAAGCCATGACGTGTATGAAAATTCACCTGCAAAAGAAAATGGAAATGGAAAAACTTTTGAGATTGCTTGCTACAAATAAAAAATGTAGCGTGACATGGAAAGATGAAGAAAGAGATAGAAGAACACGCGAGGTGTCTAGAAATAGAGGTGGCAGTGGCAAAAGGGTGTCTGATAAGAGTCATAGATCCATCGAAGGGTAACCAGGCAACGTGGATTGTTGTGCAGCTGTTTGGAGTAGTCGCACGATATTCCAGTGGAGAGTGGCTTGGCGTGTGTGCAAAATACGTTCTTAACTGTCTTTTGTTTGGAAGTTTTGCTCATATCAGATATCAAATTTTAATTTTACAAATTAATTTTAAAAATTGCAGTTAGTTGAAGGTTTTTGCTAAACGGATAATAATGTGTGTTGATGAGGTAGGTGTGTAAGGCTAATTAAACAATACTTATTAGTATGTACTTGTTAATCTTGATTAAAAGAATATTGCAAACTTCTAACACATTTAAATTTTCAAACAAATAGTCTTACAGTTCTGATAGTTTAAGGTTTAAAAGATAAAGAACTTCTTAAAAATAGAATAAATAATTTTTAAAGAAAGTTTTTGCCTTAGAGACTGGCATTAATGTGAATATGTAATTGGTTGAGGATGTTTAATGCCTATAATTTCTAGAATATTTATTTGCCATACAAATAGTATTGGTAGCTTCTACAGTACTCTAAGAATTTAGTGATTTAAAGGACTGAGTATTATGATGTCCTTTCCTACTCCTAGACAAACAGGTCAATGTCACTTTAAGATTGTTCTGAAATTTATTGTATATTAGTATGTATAATTAATAATATAATACAAACAATTTTGTATGGGTATTTAAATTTCATATCAAATACTAAAGGCACTGCAAAACTATAGATAAATTTGCTTTCAAAAGCATATGTTCTAGAGTTAAATTGTTTTGATGGTGTAAGTGTTTAAAATACTAAAGTTTTGTTGGAATAATACAATTTTTAAACTTATAACAAACTACTTAAACTGTTTTTTTTTTTGGCATAAGGATATTACGTTTAAATTAAAAACTACTGAAGTGATTAGAAATGGTAAGTTTTAATTTAAAAAAAGTTGATTTAAAAAGTTTAAGGATGTGTTGTTTTTTAGAAGAAAAACAAAAGAAAAGGCTTTGTGTTGCTTCCAAAAGCTATGTTTTAATATCTTCTGATTTATACGTCAAACATACATTTCTCTACCTCTCAGTCTTTTTATGTGTTAGTAAGATAATGAAAAAAATATATTTAAAAACTATGTTTTACAGATCAAAAGTTTTAAACAGGTTAAGCTTGTGCTTTTATAATGTTATAGTGTGTGAAATAAAAGTAAAAAGAGTAGTTTTTTGTGAACAAAGAAGTTAATCGGTTAAATTGATTGTGATCACAAAAATCACCATTAAAATGTTACAGTATTTGAAAGATTCATATATTTTCATGTTACCTGGGTGTGGAATTCCTCAAGAACAAAAAATAATAAAATTGTACAAATCTAAAAACGTTTCTTTATTTTACTTTCTGGTTATTTTTATGCATAAACAGCAGTATTTGATGTAGGTATATAAGTATTAATAATGTCAATATAATTAAAAGGCTTTAAGATAAAATAATATTGTTTGACCTTTTAGAAAGACAAAAAGATTTCTGCAAATGTATCGCAAGATGAGGATATTAGAAATCTCATCTATGTCCCACCACCAGTTGAAGAAAAAATTCCCATGTATCACTCAAAATTCAGCAGTAAAGTTCGGGAGGATGCAAAGAAAGTAAAGGACTGTCACAAAACGTTTGGCTACGCTGAAGTCCCCCTCGATCCCCCGACTAATTTCCTCAAAAAGAAAACTCGTATTGTCAGACGGCCATTGGTTGGTGAGTGAATTTGTTATCTTAAATTCATATGTTTGCCTATGAAATATAAAAAAATGTTTATATAACTCCTCTTAGACTGACTATTGACACATTTTAATGTTGTACTGAATAAGAGCATAAAAGAAGTGAATATTCTTCTTCTGAGTGTCGGTAATGTTCAACCGAAATTATTAGTTGATCGATTGAGAGAGAGAGAGAGAAAGAGAGAATAATTTTTTTCAAAACCATTATAAGATTTAAAAGAGGGCATGGTTGATATATATAATTAAAAATAACATATCAATTTTTTTATGAGTTTAAAAACTGAATAGTAAATTTATCATATTTAAAGCCGCGTCCCCACTGGGCGAACATTCGTGGCGAACTTGTTCAGCGAACACAAAAATCAACAAACATTCTTAACGAACAATTAATCGGCCATATGATTTACATTCTAAAAGGATAGCAACGAACAAACAAATGTTCGGAAGAACTTTGTTTGGCGAACATTTTCGGCCAGTGCGGACGCGGCTTAAGAAGTCAGCATACATTTTCCACAACTGAATATCACAACTGAGTCTAGAATCTGGAATACGATCCTGCGTTGTGATGAAGAAGTAAGATTACACTTGTTCGCTGTGTCCGATGGGTGGGTGCACTCTTACATTGTTATTTTGATTGTTGTACTAGTCTCTTTTTTTAATTTGGCAAATTGTTACCATACAGAGGTTCTGAAATTGGGGTTGGATTTAAGGTCCTAAAATGCAGTGAACTTTTGCTCTATTAATTAAGTAATAAGTGGGGAGTGTCCAGCATCAACAATATTTTCATTAATAACTAAAACTTATCAATATCTGTGAAATTACACAGAACCTTTATATCTTTATATATTTTTATCAAATGGAGACACTTTCAAAGCATATATTTTAAGTGTGAGTAAAATATGAGTATATGATAACTGTAACTGTTTATTGTTACTTTGTATTGTTGTTTGAGTTTCTTTTATTTGACTATAAGACCAGCTGTTTTATTTTGTCAGAATCATCAATGAATAAAAACAGAGCTGGGAAAAACTACAAACTTTTCTCAAGGTCTCGTGTGACCTTCAGATTATAAGGTGAGCTTTATACTCAGCTAACCAAGTAAAGGTGACATCATTTGCAGACAAGCAGAAATATGTCGGAGAGCCAAAGCCTGGGCTGCCCCCTCGGACAAGTAAAAAAGAACCGGACAGAAAGGAGGAAAAGAACTTTAAAAAAGACAATATTGTGCGAGTGGTTCGCGCAGTGCCGAAGCAACCAGTCCCGCAGATAGTGGATACAAGAACTGGACACATTCAGGCCCTAGAGCCCTCTGGCCTGCAGCCTAAATACATTTATAGTAAGGTAATATTAGTTATAATTAAAATTATTGTTCTATTTTGAGAAAAGGATTTGGTTTGTTTTTAGATTGCTCATTAACAGTAGTGAAAACTGCATGGTAAATATAAAGGTTACAGTGTAATATAATATTTTTATTTTAAATGTGTCGTAAGTGAAACTCAAATGACTCAAGAGGCACAGTTGTTCATCTTAAATTTCTCAAACACTTTTTAAAAATCATTCTGGCTCATAAATGTAAAGTTTTACATCCAGTTTTCAAGTACTCAATGCTAATGTTGTATGTTACTGTCCTTTGCTGTATTTTATTATAAAAGGAGTCAATAAAATATTTTATAACCATTATAACCAGTTTTTTAATGCCTTTTTTTCATGACATTTGTTATAAAAGTTTTGCAAATTGGGCTCTTCTCCTAAGTATTTAATGATTTGCCCCAAAGCTGGAAGTCACTGTCAAACAAAAGCTTAAGGAAAAAATTAAAGATGTTTCATTTAAAAAAATGTTCATATTCAATGAAGGAATACAATGAACATTTCTGGAAATAATGATAATTAATAAATTACTTTTAAAATTAATTTTATGTATTTTTTACTATTGTTATGTATTTTTATGTAAATACCAAAGACAATAAAGTATTAATATTATCTATACTTATTTAATATGCTAAGGGTTTTTTTGTCTTGAGAACTCCTCCTACAATTTTCAACCAATTTTCAAGTTTTTGGTGTCGTTGGATAGGGTCTGTAGTATTGGTGTCTTGGTCTGTAGTTGTTTCCGCCAAACATTGATGAGAATCGGACTGAAAATAAAGGCGCTATCTACCATTGAAATCTAAAAATTTCCCATTTAAATATCATTGTAATTGAATAAAGCATTTTAAACATCTGTTAATAATCAGCTGTAAATACATGTAGTTTTTGGTAATTACAGATATTCACAATACTGGATTGGTCGGATGTCATTGATTTAGAACTAAAGTAACATTTTTGCTGTAATAAAATAAATTGCTCGATTTCAAGCAAAACGTATACTTGTTATTATTATTATTATTAGATTTCTCTTTAAAATTAATCATTAAATATCACTTGACCCCTTCCATTTGTAAGATATGATGTTTTGAAATTGATTTTGGTTTATCTGAAACAGCAGTCTCTAGGCTTTTGTAACTAAAATCCCTTCTTAGTATGCCATTTTGTAAAAACTATTGTTTTTATTATTAAATAGGTACGTTCTTTTTTTCCTTCTAAGAGAATCTTACCTTTTCTATATTTATATCTATATTTATTTATTATATATTATATATATATTTATCTATATATATTATATATATATATTTATATCTATATATATATATAATATGTTCTCCAATTACAGGAGTTTGGAAAGATACCAAAATATCTCAGGAAAGGAGTTTCTCTTGCAAAGAAAGATCAAGAGAAAGAAGATGATAAGAAAACTAAAGCACCTCTTAGATATGTTACTGAGGAGGAAAGAGAAGAAATGCTACAGGTATGAGAAACAAGGGACACTTTCAACATGTTCAGTACATAGCGCCAAACAATGAGACATTTGTTAGGTATTCCCTTTGAAACATAATGTTCATCGTTCAGGGTACTTTTCTTTTCTTAAGGTTTTGTTGGCTTTGGAGCATACCTCCAATGCGCACAGCAGCCAAGTTTTGACGAAGGTAACCCAATAACAATCAGTTAAATCGTGGCCCTCTGAGGAACAAGCACCATTGTGCACACAAACATCACTATTGTCTGATCCGCTGCTCCCCTTGAAAAATTACTCATCTCAATGCACAATATTTAACTAAGCTGAGATGTAAACTCTTTTAAAACGTAATCTTCTCTGTCCTTTTGAAATAATTTTGTTCATCTTCTGAAGAGAATTTAACTTAGTTCATGAAAACGAACTAAGTAAAGTGTGAATGAACTAAAGTGAAGTTGTTGTCTGACAGACTATTTCTTGACATTAACAGTTTGTTCATTACAATATTTTCCTTTTCCCAACATTTTGAAATACAGTTTTATGTGATTTATTCAGTAGGCTACTAAAAATACACAGCAATGTCATCAAAATAAAATAAATATGTTTTAAGTATATTTCTTTACTGTGATAGTACTCTTCGTCTCGCTCTTCGGGAGACGAGAATTCCCATCGACGTTCGTAAGTCAGAGGCCTACAAAGCTGCGAGAAAGTCTCTGGGCCGGGCCATTAACAGGAGCGAAGCGAATAGCTGGAAGAAACTTCGGGACGACGTCAATTCCGATCCATATGGGGTTTGGGTCACAAAGTCATGACCCAGAAACTCGGCGCCCACTCTCCACCTTTTATAATGGAGGGCGCCACCATGGAAAGGACCGTCACTGCCCTGTTTCATGAACATCCACAGCGACTGCTGGTTGACTTCGAACAGGTGGAGGACGTTCCGCTCTTCACCATTGAGGAGTTGGAAACCTCTGTTCTCACCCTGAAGGGCAACAAGTCTCCTGGCCCCGATGGGATTCCCAGCGAGGCTCTGAAGAAAATTTTCACTATCAATCCTGGATTGTTGCTGAGAATGTACAATGCCTGCTTGGTTGAGGGGGTGTTTCCATCTCCCTGAAAAACTGTCAGGCTTGTGCTTATCAGCAAGGGAAAAGGTGATCCTGAGCTGCCGTCGTCCCAAAGACCTCTCTGCATGTTTGACACCGCTGGAAAACTTTTTGGAAAGTTGATTTGTTCCCGCCTGACTTCTGCCGTGGTTGCTGCAGGGGATCTTTGCCTTCGTTAGTGCGGCTTCCGAAAGGGACGATCAACAATCGACACGATTGCCAGAAAGCTGAAAGTCCAGAAAGCTGTTGAGAGAGCCGAGAACCACAACCATTTCTCACGCCGAGTAGTGCTTCTTGCTATGCTTGATGTCAAGAATGCTTTCTGTGGTATTGTTGTACTGTGGTGGCCATTATATGCAATGGGAAGGAGATCGAATAAATTAAACACTGATTAAACTTTAACTCCCGGCAACCAACAAAGAAGGGGAAGACAACACCTTCAATGAATCAGTATTATCTAGTTTGTGATGAGAGTGAGGTGCTGGACAACCCAAGTACAATTTTAATCAGTTTTATTAATTTTATCATTATGACAAATTTTAGTTTTAATGACTGGGACCACTTTTTATTGAATAATTTGACAAACCACAATGTAATAATACATTGGACTATGTGGTAGTTGCATACTTTGGACCTGGTGAAGTTCTAAGGAACGAAACATGTTGTCTTTTGATAACCAGTGATTGGACAAGGTAATTTTATTTCATCATTAATATATTCCAATCCAGGGTCACAATAAATGCAATAAAGATATATTTCAATTCATTAAAAAAAATAAATAAACAAGGATATATTTCATTTCATTTGATTTCTCACTCTCCGAGAGCAAGCCAGGCTCACCCTCTCCTTCCCTTCCCATTCCTCATTTTTCTCTCTTTCTATTGACTACAGGGGATGCCAATTGCGCTTTCCGGGGCCTCAATTCCCTCTTAAACAACAACAAACAAAAACACCCATAAAACTACATATTTTCTCTTCAGGTTTGCCACTGTCTGTAGAACATATAATTGATCCAATCATTGGTATTTTAATATAAATACTGTCTTCAGTTAAATCAATGTTAAATTATACAATATCCCACTTTTCTCTCATCAGGTTTAATGATTTGCAAACACCTTTGCAAAAGTAATAGGATACGTCCCAAAGATGTGACAAACTATACGTTAGTTAAATTTCAGGGATTGAAGAAAAACTGGGAAGAACTTCAAAAAGAGTTCCAACTTCTGCCAATGGTGACTGACACTGTGCCGAAGATAAAACGAAAAACACAGCTTGAGAAACAGCTGAAAGATCTGGAGAAAGATATTGATCTAATTGAACGAAACCCTATCATTTATGTTGCTTGTGATAATGATAATAACAATGAACAATTAACTCTCTAAAATGAAACAAATCGGTATATTTTCTGCTTGAAGCAAATAAATAACTTTCAGTAAATATGTGTCTAAATATTTTCCTTCTGTAACTGTAGCCTATTGAACAAAGGAGTTTGATTTAGTTTAGTAAGGACATGGATCAGATCAGTATATATATATATATATATATATATACAATACTTTATTACATTGTTTAAAATGTTGCTACATTTAAAACATTGACCGTTTCAAAATGGCGGCCATTTAAAATATTTGATGCGAAATCCCATGAGAACCGTTAACTTGAAAAACAATTCAAAATGCATAAAGGTTAGCCCATTATGTAGATTTCAATTATATCTTATTTGTTACTTAAATAAAGAATAATAGATAAAAAAAATCTTGCTTAAAAGTAGTTACCGTATACTTATGTGATTACCGTATATGATATTACGCAAATTACATGTATCCTTAAGATTGAATCTCTCGTCTTTCTCTCGTGAAAGTGAGGAGCACTCTATTTGGGATGGTGTTGACTGGTTGAATCTGTATAGGTTGGGATTACCCTCAGAGAGGGTGTTACATGGAACAAATTAAGCCCAATTTGAATGTTGTTCTTACTGCAGTGTACCGTACCTGTGGTTCTTCTCCATCTTATGCTAGACAGTAGGTTCTGTAGCCCCACACCTAAACTCCGATTCAAAACTTCAGTGCTACCAATTCAGCTCAAGGTTGTGTCCTGGCTGTTTTCTAGAAACAATAGCAGCACTTTCTCGTAAATGAGATCTTCTTTTATAAGACAAACACATCTACTTTTTGATTGACCCTGGATTAACAGTAGTAAACTATTGCAAATATTCTTGTGAAAAAGAGCAAATTTTAAGTGCTGCTAATGTTTTGAGGAATCAGCCAAGAGTGAAATCGTTTCCATGGTAAACAATTACGTAATTATTGATTGTTAAGCAATAACTGTTTACTACTTTCCCACCTGTAAAATAAAATTATTAATTATTGTCGTAGTTAAGTACATTGGTACAAAAATCTTTATGCTTTTTCCCTTTGGCATTGGTAATCGGGGTTAAATAAAGTACGGAAATAAAGACTGACTAAGATGATAAATTAAATTAGTCTTCTAAAGACCTACTTAATATTATTTTGAAATGAAAAACTATTAAATTTCGATTTAAAAAATGTTGTATTTTTTTAGCATTTCTTATGTTTTTATACAATTTTTGCATGATATTGTAGTGGTTTATCACCTTGTATTGTTTGTATTTGCTTTGCAACATCCGTTCTCTGGCCTTCACAATACTGAAATTGACTGTAAGTATTTAAAATTTATATATTAAATTTGATAAGATGTAATTTTTTTGTGTTTTTAAAAATATTCTTTTGTTTTTGATTTGTTTAAGTAAGTTCCCTACTGAGCACAAGATTTCCCCAGGACATGCCAACCGGATCCCAAATATCCTATTCAAATCCCGGGATATGGAGAAGTACAAAAGGACATTCTAAGCACATTCCAAAGGGACTTAATATAAATACAAAATTTTTATGTAAATAGGACTAAAAGTAAACAATTTCCAACAAAACAAGTTTATAATGGACTTTTTCACTTTTGTGAATAAAGTTTGTTTCACATTTTGACTACAAGACACCTGTTAAACCAAATTTCAAAGGATATATTCCAAAGATATCCCAAAAAAAGGATGTGTCAGAGCTACGTAAACGGTCATATTTCAAGGATATCCTTAGGATATGTGCGTTTTTACAATATTTAATTCCAACATATATTCCATTCAAAATAGGGGTTTAGCCAAAAGTCAAGAATCATCAAGACATTAAAAAAATACCATTTTTCTTTTAGTCTTCTTTTTATAAAACTTCTGAAAAGAGCTCCTTGGGAAGTCCCTGGAATATGTCCGTAGGCATAGTTTTAATTAAATTCCATAAATTCGTTCATATCCTTAGGACATTCTCAGGATTTTCCAGGAAAATATCTGTTGACACAGTGTAAATTATTGAAATACTAAATTAACTTTTATACTAGAGGTCCAGGAAAATTAAATAAACAAGCTAATAACATTGTTTACAAGCCAAATAGATTGAATTCAAACATTGTAGTTGAAAGGATCTACAAAGAACATCCCTAGGATGTGTCAGTGGTTAGAGTTTTAATGCAAAATAGTGTATAGGCTATTCACTATAAACTGCAGTTTTAATAGTTTTGTTTTATGAAAACAACTCTTGGTAAAATGTATGTGACATTTTCATAAGCAATTCCATGGCTGCCCCTCTTCATGACAGGAGTTCCAGATGTGTCTCGAAGGACAACTCTAAAAAATATTTAATGTCCTGGGGATATTATGAAAGGATATCCAAAAATGCATATCCCTAGGATATGCATTTTTCCCTAGGATATGCATATCCCTAGGTTTGCAATATCCCTAGGATGTCCTTGGAAAGACTGAAAATATTGGTGATATTTGGGTTTACGCTGAGATATCCCAATTTACCATTACACACCATAATGAACACAGAATATTTATTCTACATAAAATACACTTTCAAAATGTCAAACAACATAAAAATAAAATGTAGTGATTTTACCCAAGTTAAAATATATCAAGTATAGTTAATAATCTTTTGGTGCTAAAATATACAATCCAAATTACACATAACTGTTCACATTCAAAAAATTAGTAAAGTTACCGGTACTTCAATTAGGCTAACTTTTTTACTTTGACTCACAAAACTTCCAAGTGCACCAATGAGGGTCACTTACTAGTAAATAAGATCAACTTGGAGCACAGATCAGGTGGCTCAAGAAGTTAGAGTGTCAGGTCATTGAGTGAGAGGTCGCAGGTTCATATCCTGGCCTGGGCCTATACTTTTTGCTCAGTTTTATTTTCATTTTTGCAATTTATTCGTTAGCAAAAATGCATTTATTTATAAATTTTGATGAAAAAAGTTACAATTTACAAGTTTCTGACAAGATTTTAAGGACATCCCTTAAGGATATTTGAATGTCCTAACGATATCCCGAAAGGATATCCCAAAACGCGGGATATGCGCGGACATTTAATATCCCCAGGAGATCCCTGGGATGACTTTTTGAGAATATTGGGGATATTAAGGATTTCCCAGGATATTCCAATATCCCGTCAGGATATATTTAGGAACTCCTGGGGATGTACTTGTGCTGTGTGGGTCTCTATCAAATTCCACGCTTTTGAGTAGTGAATACAGCATTTAAATACCATTGTGCCTGTGTCGTTGTGTCCCCGTGATGCAATATTACTAATCATATTTTCTTATGAAAGCCAAATATACAAAATCGTACTCCATTATTGGGGTTTTTTTTTCTTAACACATTACATAAATGGGCATAAAATGTACTGTACAGTAGCATCTTTGTGGTTATACAAACAAACAAAAAATGTAGGTATTATAAACTTGTAATTGCTTCAAGTTTTGTGATGAAAGTAATTTATTCCATGATTTTCTAACAACATTTGTTGTATTTGTATTTCGTTTGGAATATTTAGCAGCTCCAGGGACCCCTGCCTGGGGCCCCCTTTGGTCATAGGGGACCCCTAGGGCCCTCAGCGAGACCACCCCTGTCTCCTCTGCACAAACCACTAATAAAAAATGTTAATAAAACAATAAGCAGGAATAAAATAAAATTTGACTGTTTCTATTTACTTCTCAATTTGGGGTAAATAGAAACACTTGGCTAAATAAATTAATGTTGCTTTTCTCCACTCAACAGGATCAATAGAAACATTACGTGCCTATCATTCACATTCTTGTAAAACATCCCAATTTGGCAAATAAATTAAAAATATTTCCTAAAAAATTTCCAAATTTAAGCACTAGCTCACATAAATAATTGTTAACTCAAATGCCATGCTTAAATAAGAATAAAACCAAAAGTGCATGGTTGAAATAAAATAATGATCAATAATAAAGTCGGAAAAAACTATTTTATAACAAATTCATAAAAAAAGAGTGTTGATATTGACCATTTTGCAAAAGCATGACTTACGCAAATTTTAAAAATAATTAACTATTTATTCTTAGGCCTTCTTAGACAATAAATCCAGGTTCTTGTATAAAGAAAAAACTTAGGGAAATGAACAAATATTTTTGTACAATGCTTACAGCAAAATCTCATATTGTATATATTCAGTAAGCATATTGAAAAACCATGTTTACAGTGACCAGTGAAGTACTTTTTAGTTTAAAATTTTTGTTTGAAATTTACAAATTTTATATACAATATTTTTATTTATTTTTATTTTATCAAAACATTATTTTAGTGAAATTTTAAATTTTATATGTTTGGCAACCTCTGTTTTGAAGCAACTTAATTGTAAGGAGGTGAAATTTATTATAATAAATTTTCTTTATATAATCATTATAAAATCATCAAAACCTTAAATGTGATATTTAAATTTGAATAATATTAGGGAAGGAACATAAATTTGATTAAGATTCAAGTCAGATGAATCTTCCTAAAAATAAAATAGTCTCTCAAAAGGTGTCCATCCCTAAAAAATAAAGTGTTTCTATTATAACCCCTCATTTTGCAAAATCATGACTTAACTTGCAAAAATAATAAAGTAAAAGAGAAAAACAGAAACTGTTAACTGACCATACATGTAATGGTTTGCCGAATGACACAGTGTAATAGGTACAGATCAATTTGGTTGATATGATTTCTAAAGTTGATTTTGAATAAAAAGTTTTATTATAATGAATTATTTGACCATTACATGTATGGACTATAGTTTCTTTTACTTTATTTTACAATTTACAAAGAATTTTTGTTGTACAAATGATTTCTTAGAATATAAACGGAATTTCTCAGAATCGTAATTGCTAAAATTTTGTCAATTGATTTTGGAATCTTGAATTGTTTTCTAAATTTCACATAATTTTGGGTTAAAGTTCCTCGTGCTCCAAACATAAGACCAATCACACTTAAATTTTCAATGTTGTATTTCGATTTGAAGAATGGGATAGTTGGTTCATAGATTTCTTTTTTTTCTTGATTGACTTCCTCAGGCTGTTTTAGAGAGTCTTCAAATCGTATCGTGGGATCTATAATCCACCCTTCATTCTTCTTACGGTTGATGGCCAATATGTCTATTCTTCTAGTACTTCCAGTACTTGAAATACAAAATACCTCCTCGTATACTTCTAGGTTTTGTTTTTTGAGTTCGGCTGCCAGGATTTCCGTGACAGAGTTGTGCCTTTTGTTGCGGAGGAGTTCACCTTGCTTGCAGGATCCCAACACGTGTGCAAGAGTTTCAAACTCATTGCAGTGTCTGCAATGGTTCGTGTTGGGTCCGCGCCCGGGAACAGTCCTCACTGAAGCAATATTGCACGTCATCTTTAAGCTGTCGCGCCATTCTGAGTCAGAAAGACCCTCTTTTTTAAGTACCCAGAAATTGGCGGATTTAACTTGGCTGTACAGAGAAACTCCTTTTCCTTTTTGAGGTAATTGTATCCAGGAATTAAATTCCCTTTCTTGGAGTTTCTTTCTAATGTCCTTGCTGGAAATTTTTTCTTTTGGGATGTTAGGGAATTGTGATGTTGATAAATTTAGAGCGTTTAAACATTCCTCTTTTTCTCTTTCAAATGATAGAGGTATGTATTGATTTTTGGATCTTTCTAGAATTTTATAGTTGTTGAATTGTTGGATGAAGGTCTCCCATTCTAATTTCATTATATTAAATCCTTTTGAGTTTTTGTTAGAGTATAAAAAACTGTTAGGTGCGTCGTTTGGAAGTTGAAGAACTTCTTTTATACAACTTCTTATAATTTTATCACCGTCACTGAGAAACTGTTTTGAAATTAGATTATACTTTGAATTTTGTAAAGGATATATAACGGTAGGAGAAATATACTGGTTTATGATGGTGAGTTTTTGATTACTATTCAACAACAATTTTTTTGTAATAGTTTCTAAGCTGTTGGACAGCTTTTTAAGAATTGAAGCGGAATCAAAGCAAAGGGTGTTTGAAAAGCTTACTCCTAGATATTTAATGCGGTCACCTTCATTTATTGATTTAATGGTATTATCATTGGACCTTAATGATCCAGAAATAAGCTTCCCATTTTCAATAATAATTGAATTTGATTTGTTATAATTTATTTTGAGTCCAATTTCTTCCAATCTACGTGTCGCTAATTGAAGGAGGAATTCAGCAGACATGGTGCTATTACCTATCAGGACTGTATCATCTGCAAATCCTAATACAGAAATTGGCTTGACACTTTCTTCCAAAAGGAACCCATAGGCATTAACTATTTCTTCCTCTGATAACTCTTCCAATATATGATCCGTACTAAGGTTGTATAGAAGTGGTGACAAAGGAGAGCCTTGTAGAACACCTTTATTTATTTCGATCTTTTTTGTTTTTTGCAACCCTCTTTGAATTTGTGTTCTATTCCCCTGTATCAATTTACCTATTAGATTTTGCAGTGGTGTCGGGAGACAGGAAGTTTTTATCGTTTGCAGTAAGTGGTCATGGCCAACATTGTCAAAGGCCTTTTCTATATCCAAAAAAATAATTGTTACATTAAGACTGTCACTCCTTGCTTTTTCCAGAATTCTGTAAAGTATATTAATATTTATCTGACAACCTGGAGTGTTTGTAAAGCCTCTTTGGTTTTCATTTAAAACGATAAAACGTCTCATTTCTTTCTCAAGGGTCCGTTCTATGGTTCTTCTTAAAACAGATGTTATAGATATAGGCCTCCAGTTATCTAAGTTTTCTTTTGGACCTTTCTTGTAAACTAGTACAGTTCTAGCGTCTCTAAATGACTCCGGTACCCAAGCACACTCTACCATTCTATTAGCTATAATCGCTAGGATCTCAGCAACGATTTGGTTTTTTAAGGTTCTCATAATCACTCTGTCTGGACCAGAGGCAGTGTCTATATTTATTTTCCTCATTGAATTAAATATGTCTTCTTTTGAAATGAGAAATTTATAATTTGAATTTAACTCTTCTTTTTCTAGTTGACTTAATTTTTCTTTATAATCTGTCCTCAAAAAATTATTTTTCTTAGAAAATCTTTCATTGAAGTATTGATAAATAGATTCTATACTGACATTTAATTCACTTTTAGTTTCACTTTGTAATATTTTTCTCACAGCTTTTTTTCTTTGGTTGTAGTATAGGAACTGCGTGAGTTGAAAGTCATACTTAGCTCTTCTTCTTTCTCTATCTCTTTTCGATTTCCTAATCGGGTTTGATGTTTGTTGATATGTTGGATTGTTTGGTCTATTTTTACGTTGTTTTCTGGCTTCATAATATATCCTTGCTGGATGTTTAGGCCCGGGGAGGAAATGTACTGCTTCAGCTAGCCATTGAGAGAATTCAGTAACCAAACTATCCCAAATATCATCATTATTACTCTCATTTTTAAATTTTATCAACCATTCACTTAAGGATGAATCAAACTCATTTCTTATGTTAGTGTTTTCAGTGGATATTTGTATTGTCTCCTCAGACTTATCATTGGATTCATCAGATGAAGTAATGTCTTTTTGGTGCTTCATCATGATTTTCTTCCTTGCTTGAACAGGATGAGCCTTGGATATATGAATGCTTAATCCATTTTCTTTGTAAAAGCCACCACAAAATGAGCACTTAACAGTATTCAAGATTATTTCATCATTTACTGAACTGTTTGCACATTTTTTCGATATATAACACTAGTCTTGTCTATAGTCTTAGTTCCAATGCTTAAGTCATGTGGTTTAGACGATTCACCAGATCTAGAATTTGTATGAATCTTAAGAGATGTGAAATGATTTTCTTTTGGACTTCCTTTAGATGAATTTTCATGAACATCGTCCTCATCTAAACTACTATCATCATTTACTGTAGGGAAAGGTCTTATATATCGTGGATCTCTATCTTTTGGAAAAACTATTGCCAAAGGGTTGTGTGTTGATGGTCCTGGCTCATAAGTTGCTCCCAAATGTGCTTCATCTACATTTGGCAACCCTTTGTACGTCTTTTTTTGTGATAACATTATTGATATATCATTATCTTTATTTAGAGGTTCAACATTTCCCAATTCTTTATGGGAGCCATTAATATGGGCTTTTAGACGTCTGATCTTTATATGGCAAAATGGACATGATATAAGACTTGATTTCTTTTCAAATGTCTCTAAGGGCCCTGGATTTATTTCAACATCTCCACTCAAAAGTATTAACAAAACAAGTATAACATTCATACTGTTGTTGGAAGGAACAAAGTTTGCCTTTTTATGTTTTCCTTTGATTTTGTTCTTCAAAAGTCTTTTGGTGAGTAAAGGTTGGACCTGGCATAGGTCATAACATAAAACTTTAACGTTCATATCATACGAGCTGTTAACATGCTTAACACTTTCATCTATATATGTGGCTGTTAAAAGTATCTTTACGAACGTTAAGAGTTTAAGAAGAGTTAAATATGTTCTAAATCTCATGATTAATATTATAAACAAAACAATTGAGTATAAACTTCAGTAAACATTTAAACCAATTTTGAGGTTAATAAAATATTATTATAACTTTTCATTACAATTATGTTGAAATTACTGTTAATTCATACTGATAGGCAATTTTGAATTGTTAATCTTGAAAAATATCATGGAATTTGATTTAAATTAAAGTACTTACAATATTTTATAATAATTTAAAGTATAGAGATAAATTCGTTGATTTCAATGTTTTCAGATCACAGCTGTTCTTATCAATATAATTATCATAAATATAATTATCATTTATAATTAGGCTTAACTACTTCAGTAAATGTTTGTAAGATAGCTCATACTATATAAAAATGATTATCACATGACTATATTTAATACCAGTAACTGGTATTAGATGAACTGTTCATAGACTACTTTTAGATTAAGTTTTGGAGAGGATATTTTTTAACAAAAATTTGTGACACACAAATCATTATAAAACAACCAGAAACAGTGATATTAACATGCCAAAAATATTTTTTCAGATAGGCAGTTTATTGTTGTAATGGGGAAAAATAACTTCCTAATATTTTTTCATCATAAGCAGAGTAGCAAACATTGTAATTATTCATTACAATTTTCAAACTTTTGTAGACTAAAATTGATCTTTCCTGGGGTTGAGATCAAATTCAAATACAGGGTTTATACTATAGAATATCGAACTCAAGCCCTATTTTAACTTAAAAACTGCTATCTGTCAATTTTTCCTTTTGGAATAATAATAATTCTAATAAATAATAATTCTAAAAATTAAAATATGGTGTAAGTACTACAAACAAATACAAAATAACTATACATAACAAATAACTATGAGCTACTGAGCTAATGAGCTACTGTCATTATAGTTATTTAGTTTATTAGTATATCGGTCAATGTTATTTTGGTGGCTGCGGTCATTGTCTTGTGCTGCTCCTAACTGCTATTTTTGTAATCATTCACATTGTCACATTGTTGTCTGCTGGTCTGCTGGCCAAACATACAGACTACAATATTTTTTTTTAATTTGTAGCCTGGAGATTAAAATAAACCATTTACAGATATCGCAGAATATCTTGGCCTCTGACATACTCCACTTCTGGATTCAAATTTGTAAACATATGGTACTAAAAACAGTCTGCGACAATTTGCAACTTCTTCGCTCTACTCCAATTAATTTAACTGTAAATGGTCGTCACAGGCCAAGATATTCCGTGTTATCTGTACACAAGGTTTTATGATAATAATTATATATAGGTACCGGTACTCTAGATTTTTTTAAACTGTTTAGTCCAGTGTCTTAAAATTTTAATAATACATAAGACGCATGTATTATGTATTATACATAGCAATTATACATATTATGTATTATACAAGCATAATAGCAATTAGTTATAAAAACATAAATTGATTTAACTAACAATTTACTAATGGTTTTTATCCATATGAAAAATATCAAGGTGTAACTTAACTTATCTCAAATAACGTTAAAGAAATTTGACAATATTGGTAAATTACTAATATTATTTATCACCAAAATGACCCGTAAAATAACTTGTATACACTTACAATGGTACCTAATTTTAAATAAAGAGATAGAGAGAAAGAATTTACATATTGAAAGTTATACACTGACTGGTCTTTCCAGTTGACCAAAGTTGATACAGAGTACATAAAATTTAAGTTGTAACTTAAGTTTTAATATAAAAATTTAGTTGAAAATGACATAAGATAAACTAAAACTAAGAATTTTAGTGATTAAAAATGTTGATAGTGTCTGTAACACTAATAAGTTATACACACTAAATTCCTATATATTTGTTGATGGTATCTCGATCATATATTTTTTATCAAGAAATTTTAGAATGGTTCCACAGTTGCCAATCTCAATCCATTTTTTGATAATTTTTATTAAGCTTAACTTAAATTTTTTTATTGTACTTGCTTTTTTTTTTAAAGGAGTTGGATGAAAGGTTTTTATTGAATTTTAATAACTTAATTTTATGAATTTTTTACAAAATTTGGTTAGATTTAATAAAATAATATTAAATTGAATGCATTTTTAAAAAAGCCTAATATCTCAAAACAAGATAAAAATTCAATAACATAACTTGTTAAGCTTACACATATATGCCAATGCTAAGTTCAGGTCCAAATAAAAAATTCCATACTTATGGAAAGTACCTATGGAACTCCGTGAGGTTATAACTTTATTGTTAATTTTCAGTCTTTTAGCGAATTTCCCATAGGGAATAAGCTATTACCGTAGGTCTCATGGAAAGACCTAAGCCCGGGACCATGTTACTTTTTCGTTTTGAGGTGCCCAGAGACCAAAAATAATAGTCATTAAAATTTATATATATATATATATATATATATATATATATATATATATATATATGTATATATATATATGTATATATGTATATATATATGTATGTGTCCCTAGACACGATAACTCTCGTAAAAATGGTCCGATCGACACCAAATTTGGTAGAGATGTGTAATCCTACGTTTATTCGGATGAGTTCGAAAACCAGACATATCGACCTACCGGAAGGGGTAGTTTTGGGGGGTTTTGTACCCCAAAAATGGGTTTTTTGCATTTTTCATATGTAAATTTAAAAAATTTTTAATTTTTATTTTGACCATTGGATTTAGCTCAAAAAAACACACAATTTAGTATTTTGAAGCTTTGCTCTATCTCCATTGGTTACCGAGATATTACAAAGTCTAAAGACAGTACATTGTCTTTTGGGGCTCCAATGTTAATCTTATGGAGAATAAGGATGTGTTAATATTTCACTTATTAACCAATATTTTTGGATGAAACTTAGTATTTAGCTTCATTTGGTTGAGATTCATCCATTTAAGGTAAAAATCTTGGTTTTTTTTACTTATCATGGCAGCAAACCTGCATACTCTTTTCCCATGTTAATCATATGGAGAATAGGCAAACTCTTTTATTTATGGATAGATATTGATGAAACTTACTATATGGCTTTATATGGTCGAAATAAATTTTTTCTATGCTAAAAACCTACTTTTAGTGTCCCCCATGGCAGCATACCTGCATACTCTTTCCCTATATCTTAAGGAGAATAGACATTTATTTCCCTATTTATTTTGCACGTGATGAAATTTTGTTTACAAGTTTAGCTGGTCAAAATTAATATTACTAATTTGGAAATTCGCTGAGTACGCAGGTCTGCTGTGACGGGGGGAAAACTTTTGTACCAGTAAACTTAGTGTACCAAATAAATGTCCTATTATGCATATAAAATACCAAATAAAGGAGAACTTATTTTTTTTTTGTTTTGTTTGACACAATTCTCTAACAGTTCTTCAAATTGCTTGCTAGACATTCTTTAAGTAAAGTTGTATTTTAATATTTTGCAAATAAGTTATTCCTTATGATTTTATCAACAAACGTTTGAGACTGACGAGTTAATAAGATTTTTAACAATTCACATACGAATACAAATCTTTACTGTACTTATTTATGCAACTGTCAATTAAACCAAATCCTATGTTTTATGAAACATTCATCATTATCGACAGATCTGTGATCACTACCAAGAAAAAAGAAAGTGTTTTGATAAGAGTTTTATCTCTTCCACCACCAGTAAAATACAAGGATATGAGTGTGGTTTCCATCAGGCAGTGGTCAAGTAGTTCCGAAATCGGCCACCTTGAGTTTGATGGCGTTAGTAACTATAATTTCGGAATGTCACACATGTGATGAACAGTATTAATTTTGTTTTACTGTGGATTTTTATGTGTTTTGTTTATAGTGCGAGATGATTTCGCGGTTAAAAAATAAACTTTATGAATATTAATTTCATAGCTTATCTGACGATTTTACCAAGAAGTCGAGAAGTGCTGACTCAAGTAAGCAAGGTGCGCCTTTAGCAATTGGCTCTTTACTTTGGCCAATGTCGTAGACTAATTTTAAAGATAATTCGTTCTATTTTTAGTATGTTTCGTCTAATAATATAATCAGTCTGATAAGATAAAGCCGGCGATATAACCAGAATTTTTTTACTTTCTAACCCCTGATCAAGACAAGCTACCTTGGGTCAACTTTCTAAACGTCTTTCATTACCTATTCACTCATCATAGATAACTAGTAAAACAAATGATCATGAATTGGGCCTGAGGCCTGAGTCACCTCTTTAAGTTTTTTCGCTTAGAAATAGTAATGTAAAGTACAGTTCTGTTTTAAGCAAATTGGGGTGAACCTAGGCCTAAGTTTAAGTTTGTTTTAACCTAAAAATTCCAGTGTCCAAATAATTTTTGGTTAGCTTGGTTGGCCAAGGCCTAACTTAATAAAAGAGCAGTTTTATTTTTGTTTTTAGTTCTGGATTTAATTAAGATCAAGTATAATTAATATGTTAAGTTACCTAGTTGTGTTGCTAGTTTTGTTCCTAGGAGGCTACGCCTATCACAAGTACGTGAAAAATTGTGCTCAAACATAAAGCATTAAGCTAAGCCCAAGTTTGATCCATAATTTTAGGGTTAAGTTACCGGCGAAACTTCGTTATCCGTCTCCACCGTTATTATCGATGTGGAAATTTTGATATTGCGATAATATTGCTATTATATCGATGATACAATTAGGCTACACGATACGATTAACTTACGACTTTATCACCTGATTTAGTTTCTCTTTCTAATTATAAGAAATAAACCTTTTGACAATAAAACAAAACCGTATATATTCAAACAAGTAACTGAAAATAACAACAGAAAAAGTAAAAATTGTAGCTAATGTAACCTGTAACAAAGAACAACACAAAATAACCTAAAACTTAACCAAGTTTGTTGTGTAGCTGTTAAATTCAAATTGTGAGAAGAAGCAGACTTCGTTAGATCTAAAATGGCGTCACACAAATGCTGCCAAATACAAATCAGAAAGGTATTTTTTTTATTTTTTTAGTTTTTTTTTTGCTATTGTATTGAGGGAATATGCATTTTTAATGTTTCCAAACACCATTGATTTTGTTGTTATAAACACATCGCTGTCAATTAAAGTGACGGAGGTTTACGGTTACACTGTTAGGTTAGATTATTATTATGATACATATCTTTTCTCAGTATCGTTGATTCGATTGTTTTCATCGCTCAATTTCAATTGCAATATCGAAATTTCCACATCGATAATAACGGTGGAGACGGATAACGAAGTTTTGCCAAGTTACCATATTCTCCGGATGAAAAAGAGGACACTTAGTAAGTTAGGCCTACTCATTAACTTACGTGCGAGATTAATAATCATTAATCACTAAAAAACTGAATTCCTGCCACTCTCTCCCCCCCCCCCCCCTCTTCAATTAAATTCACAGAGTAGGGAACAAACAAATGTTTAAATTTAAAAGTTCCAACTTTTTAAAATCATTAAATTATGCTTAGAATACTAAATAAGGTAAAAATATTAAAACAATTAAATTCACTAAGGAAAGTAGTCTAATATAGGCCTGAGAAGATTTTTTATGAAACCAGTACTGGTAGGCCTGGATGTTATTTTGTTATTTATTAGATATAATATTTTACGAACTGCCTAACTTACAAACATATGAGAAAATACCCCCGTCGCAGCAGACCTGCGTACTCAGTGAATTTCCAATGGAATTATTATATTTTTCTCTTTCATCTTAAACCCATGGGGTTGATTTTTATGTGTAGGTTTGCCGCCATATGGATTTTGTAAGTAAATATAAGTTAAGTTAATCAGTTGATAGGGATTGGCTGCTGACAGCAATAAATACAACCCAGATGTTACAGGCGCTATCGTCCAATTAAAAGGTCTGTATCTGTATTATACGAACTGTTTCAATAAAGTTTAAAGTAAATTATTAAATTTTACTCTACATTTAACAGTTTAAACAATATAAACTACCATTTAATAACAAACTGGACAATGAAAATAAAAATGCTGCTTTATTGTGACGAACATTAGGACCAAATTGTTCTCTCTTACAGTTGTAACCTCTAAAACAAGATAATAACGTGTCCGGGGTAAAGAGGATATACAATAACCCTACATTATTTAGGCAATTTATTATTAGGGTACAACTTCTGAATCTCACAAGCAGTACGCCAACTTGAAGATTGTTGCTTTTACGAAGTTTTGAAGAACTGGATGATCTGCTCTCACCTTACATTTTAGTGATGGCAAAATAAAATCTATTTTTCAGAAAAATTGATTTTTACCATTCAATACATTGATTTTTTGACATAAATTTTTTTCAAGACAATATTTTTTGGAGATCGATTTTTCCTACTAAAAATATTGATTTTAAAATCGGTCGGGTAAAAGATAAATAATTGTGTTTTTTATTCCTCTAAAACAATATATTTTAAGATCCTAACCTTAGTTTGGCTTTAAATTTACAAAATTTGTCGCATTAGAGCCAAATATCAAAGTCAAATAACTTAGTATTGTCTGTATATCGTATAAGTGCAAGGCCATTTCTAGTAGAGTTTAATTAAAAGAGAATAGAGATGGCCGTGATTGTTGCTATGACCATCGCTACACTCATTTCGCATCGGCCAAAATATCGTGTAAAGTATATGTATACTCTATCATACCTTTTTATACAAAACAGTTAAAAATAGGGTTCATCCTTTGATTTTGTTAAAATTTGCCATTATAAAAATTTAATTGAAAAATAGAGACTTGGTTACCGAAGATTAGACAGTTAGGGCCTACGGCTCTGTTCAAGATCGGCAACAAACGGTAATAAAATAAAATATTTTAATAGTCCTTGAATGACGTTAAAACATGTACAGTATAAATTCCCGACTCCATTGACCTTATATGAATTTGTGTTTATCTAGCTTTCCAATACATGTTCCAATTCTATAGAACAAAAACTGTGTTTATTCCAGTCTTGCGATGTTATACGCAATTTAGCTCTTACAGCATTTGAAGTACGGTAATTAAAATCGTTTTGTTTTAGTCTACGATCTAATATATCTTCTCAATAAACAAATAATGGTTTATTTTCATAACTCTATTTTATTTCAAACCAAATTAACTTATGTAGTGTATTCCTTACATGAGTAGAGGATATATAAGTTAATCATTGATTTTACCTACAAAATCAATGATATAATCAAAGGTGTGGCCATTGACTACAAATACTGTCATATTAATAGTATTAAATAAATATTTGTTAGTTATATTTTTACTTTCTGGTATAACTTATAGTCAATATAAAAACGTCGATTAAAAAATCGATTTTCTTAATACAGTACATGGATTTTTTGTCCACGATTTTTTATTGAAATCGATTTTACTCTTTCGATACATCAATACATCGGAAAATCGATTTTTCCAAGAAATTTTGCCATCACTACTTACATTACAAAAGTGGCATTTGAGGTTATAACTTAAGTGCACAGTTTTATGGCTGCATAGGCCTATATATCCCCTCCAGGCCCTATCCATCAGGGCTTTACATAAATTAGGGCCTTAACTAACTAAACTACTTTTACCACTAAAACGTTACCGGTAAGCCTATGTTTTTCAAAAGCCTATTTTAAATAACTGACTTTTTAGGTGAATTAAAAAACTAGTTTTCGAACCACAGTGTTGTAGGCCTAACTTTTTGACAGTTTTATAGACCTAATTAGTTTTACTTTAAGCTTTGACTAATACACTAACGTGACTAGACTTCTCATATGCCTGTTTGAAACCTATTGACGGTGGTGCAATCTTCTGCGGCGTACATGAAGTACAAGTGACATAGGTATGATAGATTACCACCCTTCTCAAAAAAGGATGGTTAATATTTTATGACTGAGGGTTAAACTTATGTTTATGTTGTGGAAAAGTGTTTTTGTAGCACTGTAAATCCAACTGAATAACTACAACTTTGATACAGCAAATTTGGCACTGCGTACATGAACTTCCCAAATTTTTGTATCAAACAAAAAGCATTTTTTTTGGATGAGAAGTCTATTTACATTAGTGTACATAGTCAATGTTTTAAGAGTTTTGTTAAGACATCAGGAATGAGGTAGGAAATAAACAACTAAGTAAGTTAGTTTTAAGTACTGTACCGTAGTAGGTTTGCAGTTAGCTTTTCTTTTATTTTTTTAAAGTGTTGACTATGTATTGTAATAAATATTAGAAAAGACTTACCAGTGACAGATTCATTTTCTTCTATATTTTATCCAAATAGGCCTATAAAAAATAAATCTTGTATAAAAAACCTTTGATTTTATTTATTTATTTACAACACACCATTTTACATTAATACATTTTCTTTATGGCTAACTAACTAAATAAAGGTTATTTGATTGAATTACTATGTATGTGCAAAAGAGTGACGGATAATATTTTCACGATGTTATCTAAGTTAATGAGATATTTGTTTATTAGTCACATGACTAAAGTGGTGAGGAAAAGACCCGTTAGATTTTGTTGGCCAATGAGATCTTTTAAAATAGCTCAGTAGGCCTAATTGTTTCTGTTAAGCCTATACTATACTGTTAAACTGTGGTCCTTAGATAGCCTACCATTGGCTGTTGGGATATTAATTAACAGTCCTGTCTAAGGAAAATGTCGGCCTTAGTCAGTAACAAGACTAAAAGATCGCGCCACAATCATCATACACTCATCTCTCATTCATATTCAGGTTAAAATACGCGCTATGTGAGGTCCCTGTCTCAAATTAGTGATTTAGTGATATAGTTTGGATTTTAAGTAGACCTACCTTAGGATTGCCTTGTTCAGCATCAATTACTGTTTTACCGAATTTCACTATACAGGGAATACGCCATTACGATAGTACTGATGGTAAAACCTAGGTCCTTTTGGGAACATGATATTTTTTTGTTTTGAGGTCTCCAGCAAATTATACTACTGTATTCGTTCAATTTCATATAGGTATGGTGTATATTATGTGGGTGTAAGTTATGTGTCTATGGTAGGCCCACTGATAATCTTTGAAAGGAACGTTTGATTTTAATAAATTTTGTAGGAAGGTGTATTTGCAAACTAGCATGATCGGATTGTGGTAACGGGGTTTGATGAAATTTTAAAAGGGCCAAAAATGGGGTTTGTCATTTTTTTATGTCAATTTTTAAAATTCAACTATTTTATCTGAAACAGTTTAAAAGAGCTTGAAAAACAAACAATTTAGTATTTTGAATTTTGAACTTAGCATAACTGGTTACAGAGAAAATCCAACAATGTGTTTCCCATGTTATTCTTATTGTGAATCAACAAAACCCTGCATCTTGATTATGCATTGGCTAAAAATAACCTATGAACTCAATCCTATCTGGTGTTTTTACGGGAAAAGTAAAAAATCAGAAATCCCATTGGAAATTCACTAAGGGCGCATATCTGCTGTGGGGGGGGGGGGGGGGGGGGTGTATTATATTTTATTACCTACTTGCTTTCTTGTAATAAATATTTTATCTGATTTCTTATCTTGGCAGATGACTATAAGGAGGAATGCGAGCCACTGACACAAGCCATCATGGACAATGCTGGAGGCCGCCGCCGCGAGAGGAACGGCTCCAAACACTCGGCTCTCGAGGATCAAGCACTTGACCAGATTGCTAAAGAGGTTAGTGATGACATTTCACTACTACTTCAAAATATGTTGTTTTAAAATGAACTGTGTTTTCAAGTAGTTAAGTATATTCATTGTACCATATATTAAAATGAATCTGCCACCTTACCAATGTGTTACTTACGTTATAGACTAAATGTATAATTTTAACACACAGTGAAGACCCTTAGGAGACATCTCATGTTAGCTAACAGAAGAATTATTGTCCTACTAATTTTTTGTTTAACTAATTGGATAAGGTAAATATTCCTGACTTATTGTTGTAATCTGTTATTAAGAGTATTATTTACTAAACATGGTGACTGTTGTAGCCACTGATTTAAGGGACTCGTTCATTTAACGTTGATTTGCAACGTTCTTTATGAGCACTCATGGACTGATCCACAGGGGTGCCAGGGGGTGCCTGGCACTCCCTGATTTTGGATGAATTTTTAAAATTTCTATAATATTTTTGTAACATGCATATGCTTTAGTATTAGATCAAATAAATTTTTTGGACAGTAAAAATTTGTAACAAGTAGGACGTAAGCAGCAGTTAAATTGCGTAAACCAAACATTTTGAAAGACAATTAAACTGTATTTTGAACACAATGCCATCAATTGTGTGTGTGTGCTACCCGACAAAGTTTTCGGTTACAAACACTGCTATTACTGTCTCCCCCCCCCCCCCCCCACTCGTCCTTTACCTCTGGTGACTTGATTTTTCGGAATATGATGCAAATCCACAGTATAATTTTTTTTATTTTTAGTGGATTCTACAGGGAAGGGTGACAGGTATTGTTGCTCAGTGGCCTGTACAGTATACGGTTTGGTTATTAGTTCGCACAGTGTAAAGTACGTTTTATTTTAATATATATATAATAATAATTAGTAAACTAGTGCACAGTGTTTGTATTATATAACATACATTTTACCACAGACAAACTATACAAACATACAAGGTTTTTCATTAATCTGTGGTTTCAGTAAACAAGTCCGAGGTGGGTTGGAGTAGCCGTGATATACAATTGGCCATGGTATATGACTGGGGTTTGGACCTTTTCAAAACGTTGTAAAATGCCTCTGGCGTAGAAACACAAAAATATATAGGCTAAATATAGTAAATGACCAGGGCCGTATTTCTAAATAGGCTGAAAAGGCTGGAGCCTATAGCGGCAAAATTTTAGGGGCGGCACTTTGGCAATTTACAAAATAAATTGAAAATA
This sequence comes from Neoaliturus tenellus, assembly GCA_030545055.2. Taxonomy (NCBI): domain Eukaryota; kingdom Metazoa; phylum Arthropoda; class Insecta; order Hemiptera; family Cicadellidae; genus Neoaliturus; species Neoaliturus tenellus. Next base: position 61,623,531 of record CM061532.1, read on the forward strand.
TTTTTACTAATTTAATAACACAGACTTATTTAAGCCCACTATTCTGATTGGAATTGTATTCATTTGAGGAAATGGAAATATGTTTATTCTTTTCATACGAATTTACTCCACATACTTTTGTAGCAAATTTTTCATGTGACAACACAATTGTAACAATTAATAATAACAACACTCGCTGTTTGGGCATGGCCTAGAAAGAGAGAACTACACTAGCGCTCCCAGTGTTTACATTCGCAACCAGTGATTTTCTTCAAACATTTAAATGAATTTACAAATGGATTGGCCACAAAATAGAGCAAATGTATGGTTTTGATTTATATAAAAAAACACCCCCATGAAAAAGTAATTTTTTATGAACGGAATAAAAAATTAACTACTTGCCAGGAGCTGAAGCTGTTCCGCCAAACAACCAAACTTTTACCATCATAATCATCAGTAAAAAATTGTAGTTGTGAGTTTACACGCCAGGAACCAATAACTTCTTCTACCAAAGACTTCACGTTAGAGTGTCACAACTGATGACGTTAGGTAGGAATGCTTACTCTATGATGTTAGACTGTGACGCAGTCACAAGAAACCTTTCAAACTTCTACTGTTTTTCGGTAAAAAATATGTCAACTAATGATGACAGGGGCGGCTCTAGGATAAAAATGTTGTATAAGCAACTTTATGGAGTCTTAATTTATTTTCAATTAACCCAAGTTTTATCTTAAGACATAAGTCGTCATGGCGGTGCTGCACTGTTGCCAATTCTTTAGCTTAGTGAAGTGGTGAATTGTATTTGCTATATGATAAAGTCTTATTATTTATTTTATCTTAAGTTTTAAGTTTACTTGCGCAGTAAGGTGCAGGCATTTTATTAATAATTAGAGATGTAACGGATAGTTCTTTTGGCCGGATACCGGATACCAGATATCCAGCAAGGTTCTAGGCCGGAGCGCCGAATATCCGGGTTCCGGATATCTGGCTCATGTTTTAGCTTTTAGTTTAAGGATAATTTACGAAAAGACAAGTAAGAACTTGTCCCTCTGACCGTGGGACCGTGTAGGAGGCACAAATTTTTCATTCGCTATCAGGCAGTCTGTAAGTTTTTCTGTTTTTTGTTGTTTTTATTTTTTTAATGTTTGTCTTGACCAAAAAGAAGACCGTTACAAGTAGTGATCAAGCAGTGCCAAACAATAGATTTAAGTATCCGGTATCTGGCCGAATAGTAGCAAGTATCCGGCCGGATACCGGATATTAAAAAAAAGGCCGGATAGGCCGGATACCGCATAGTAACCGGATATCCGTTACATGTCTATTAATAATTTTATTAATAGTTGAAATTGAACTCAATTTTCTTGGATTCAAATTTCAATTTAATTTAAAGTCGTTTAAACTTGAACTATGTTTTGTAGCTTGTGACAAAACCAACATTAGGCCTATTTTTGGATTGACAGTTGGGTCTACACTGCCTTTGCCTTTCCGCTGTTCTAGCTGTTCCTGTGAAGTTATTTTTTGATTATTTGTTTATGATTCCTGGTTTAAATAAATATTCAATTAAAGAATATACAGATCATACACTAAACGGTTTTAATACTTGACATAGTTTTTGGTATGTTAAAACATAGATGCGTAATCTGTGGCATAGGGCCTATCTTTAGGTGAATATGCTCCTGTAAGTGACAATAAAAATTATGTATGTGTCGTATCTGTCCATAAGTAGTGGGAGGGGGAGGGGGCGGCAGAAAATGGATAGCCTTCAGGCGGCAAAATCCTAAATCCGGCCCTGTAAATGACATGGACTATGATGAACTTGCAGACTTGTATCATCCGAAAGGTTAATGAATATAAACCTTTTTGGTAAAGAGACTTTATAACCATGAAGAATAAAATGACACTGCAATCACTAGCTAACTCCCAAACAAAACAATCTTTTGATGTATCTTTTTTCTTGACGTTTTCACAGTACTGTAGGTTGTCATTAAAATAATGTTACTTTTAATTTAATGTGTTATGACCAATTTCATATTCCTTAGTTCTTTCGTACGGCAATTACTTAAACAAATCAAATTTACTTAGAATCTGCAGTACCTGCACCATTTTGGTATTTCGTCCTATAAGAACAATGTTAAATTTGAAACGTTATAGTGATTTTATTTTTCGTCTGGAAATTCCAAACTTGATGTCACCATAGTACCATTTGACATGATAGAAAATTGATTTAAAAATATTTCCACTCGAATAACAAATAAAAAATAATGTATATTATCACCATTTTTAAACCATGTTAAACTATTTTAGGAGGTATATAAAAAAATGTATTCACGTCACATAAAACCATGCAATTATGGTGAACATATTCAAGTTTCATGTGAATCCCATGCAAGATTGTTGAGGTAAAGTGTTTTAAACACACCTATAACTAACATTGTTCTTATGGGACTAAAAATCAAGATGACAGAGGCTCTGCAGACTCTTAAAGGTTAAATATAGATAAACAAACGATCTTCGTTAGAAACCAATAAATGCTCTTTGACGATTCTAAAAATTCTTTTTAGCAATGGTCAAAGTAATATTCTAGAAAATTTTCATAATAAAATTCTAAAGTAGATAGATAGTTTTTTCAACTGAAAGGAGCTATATTAATTAAATGTGAATGAATACACAATGACTTGTCGTTAGGATAGCTGGCACCCCCAACATTTTTGACCTAAACCCGCCCATGTGTAAGTAGAAGTTTTCTGAATACCGCTTCATTCGATTGAATTCTGGGGCGATAACCAAAAGTTCGGTCAAAACGATTAAAGGGTTCACACAAAAAAAATAGTTTTAAGCTTATCCACCTTAACGTAAGAAGTATTACAAATAAAATTGAACAAATCGAAATGTTTTTGGAAACTGAAACCCCTGATCTATTTCTTATAAATGAACATGGCCTAGACCATGACAGCTTGTTAGCATTAAATATAAACAACTTTGAACTTGTTGCTGGTTATGGTAGAGAAAACAAAAACATGGGTAGAGTGGCAATTTTCAAAAATAAAAATTGTCTTAAATTGGATAGGCTAAAGTCCACAGATATAAGCATTAAATACTCAAAGGAAACTATTTTTGAATGTGTTGAAATTGAGTTTTCGGTCGGAAAGGAACACTTTAGTGTAGCCTCTATGTACAGATCACCAAACAACAATATAGATGAATACTTTGACAAATTATATGCATACCTAGTAAAGTTAGATGCAAAGAATAAATGTGTAATAATAGGATCTGATTTCAATATAGACTTACTTAAAGAGGACCATAATCAACACAGATTTTTAACATTGATTAATAGTTTTGATTTAAAGCCAAACATTTTAGAACCAACCAGAATTACCGAAACAACTAGTACCTGCATAGATAATTTCCTAACCAATTTTGAAATAATATCATCTAGTATAACAGAACCACACCTTTTTGACCATTGTGCAATCACAATAGAAATAGGCTTACCTGATGTTCGGCATAGCAAAAAAAATCAATCACAAAACAATAGAAAAAAGAATGATTACAAATGAAAACTTACATGAACTAAAAATCAGGCTACAATCAGAGGATTGGAACTCCGTTTACGATGCCAATAATGTTGACACCAAGTATGACAACTTTATAAACACTTCAAATATTACTTCGACATAAGCTGCCCAAATAAATCAACTAAACTTAAGACAGGACGGACAGATAAGAAAAAATGGATAAATAATGACATTCTGGCTGCAAAGGAAAAAATGTTCCAGCACAATACTCAACATGGAAATTAACAGGCATGAAATCAGATAAAAATAAATACTTAGAAAAAAAGATATTTATAAGCACAAAATACAACAAAGTAAGGTCAAATGGGCTCATGACTGTATAGCAAATTCAAAAAATAAATCCAAAGACTCCTGGAAAGTAATAAATAGTATTAGGCCTAAAGAAACTAATGACTGCAATAATATTGTCCTGAATGTTAATGGTACAACAATAGAATCATCAACTGAAGTGTGTGAAACCTTAAATGATTATTTTGTAAATGTCTCATCGAATGTAAATAAGGATCATGATAGTTTCCTTTTCTCTGGTTTTCCAAGAAATGGAGAGGCTGACCTGAGGCACTTTCATCTGATAACACCCAAAAATCTTCTGAACATCTTTTCCAAACTATCACCGAAACACTCTAGTGGTGTGGATGGAATTAGCATGCATGTCCTAAAATACTGTAAGGAGGAAGTGGCAGTTCCTCTTACCCACATAGTAAATTTTTCTTTAGCTTCTGGAATTTTTCCTCAAAACTGCAAAATTTCAAAAGTGAGACCAATTTTTAAAAAGTCAGATAGGACTGACCCGGGAAACTATCGTCCAATCTCTCTTCTACCAGTAGTTTCAAAATTGATTGAAAAAGTTGTTTCGGAGCAACTTAGTAACTTCTTGGAAAAAAATAACCTACTGTGTGACAGACAGTATGGCTTCAGACGGAACAAATCAACAAAGTTGGCACTCATAGACTTTGTTAATAGCAGTATTGATGCAATGGAGGCTGGGGATGCAGTGGTTGGCTGCTTCGCAGACCTTTCCAAAGCATTCGATTGCGTTGATCCTGCTATTCTATTGGAAAAATTGGCTTCAATTGGAGTTTCGGGTTTGGCATTAAGGTGGCTCACTTCATATATGAGCAACAGATACTGTTCTGTACATCATGTACTGTACAGCGGTCAGCTGGATGTTTGAACTCTTATTTATTATTATGTTATTGTTTGTTTACATTCATTCGTTTTCATGTTCAATTAAAAGTGTTTTTCCTGTTCTTAAATGTTATTTTTATGATTAAATATTTCACCGCATTATAAAACAGATACCAAATCACCGAAATTCAAATAGTTCTTTCATAAAAAAAACTCATCACAAGTGGCGTCCCGCAAGGATCTGTCGTTGGGCCTCTCCTCTTCTTGGTGTACATTAACGACATAAAAGACTCTGTTCCGGAGAGCAACGTCTACCTCTTTGCGGATGACACAACATTGTTCGCAAGGGGATCAGACTACGCATTACTGGAAACTGAGTCAAATGAAAAATACCTTTAATACCTTTATTGAAATGGCGACCTAACTCAATAGGTAGTTTAAAGCCAAGTATGAATGAGGGATGAGTGTAGGATGATTGTGGCGCGATCTTGTAGTCTTGTTACTGACTAAGGCCGACATTCTCCTTAGACAGGACTGTTAATTAATAGCCCAACAGCCAATGGTATCTAGGGACCTACAGTTTAACGTGGGGTCCGAACCACAATTTCAACCTCCCATATACGAATTGGTCTAATTATGAGGATGGTACTTATGGATGAACTAGTATTCACTAGTGCGGACGTTAATCCCCACCAGGGAATATCGCATCCACAAGCCATCGCTCATAACTATCCACAATTCGTGACCTCCAAGTAGCTGGATTACAGGACGTCGCCACCGTCCCAGTCTTATAATAAAAGCAAATAACTTAGCAGATTTCTTTTCTTCAAACAAACTGAAATTAAATTCTCAAAAAACAGGGTACATGTGTATCTAAACAGCACAGAGACAAAATTCAAAAAATAATAGGACTCTGAACCTATTTATTGGGGAGGACCAAATCAAAATCTCAAAAACTGCTGACTTCCTGGGGGTGAGATTGGATGATAGGCTGGGTTGGGAAGAGCAAGTTAGGAAGTTGGAGGGGTCGCTGGCCCGAGGAGTCTTTGTCCTGCGAAGGATAAGGACTTTCGGAAGTCTTGATCTCTCCAAACTTGTTTATTTTGGGTTAATAGAACAACACATTTCTTATTCGATTATTTTATGGGGAGCTGGAAAGAAAAACATGGACCAGATCTTTGTTTGGCAAAAAAAGCAATTCGAACAATGCTAGGTATGTCACCTCAAACTAGCTGCAGAAATGCATTCAAAGAACTTGGCCTTCTCACAGTCCCTTCACTTTACATCTTCGAATTAGTAAGTTACATAAAATCCCAGAATATTACACCAATCTTCACAAATAATAACTACAACACCTGGAAAAAGGGCATTCATGCAATTCAACACAGATTAACCGTCTTTGAACATAAACCAGATTACATTGGAATGAAGTTGTACCAGGCCTTGCCGGAAAAACTACGAGAAATACAAAACATTAAAAAATTTAAATCAGAAGTTAAGAAATACTTGGTGGAATCCAGTTTTTACGATGTTGACAGTTACCTTAATGGTAATAATATTAATATAAAATAGACTAAGTTATTCTTTGTTGTGCTAACCTTTACCTATCCAATTCCTTATGGCAAAGGACTACGGATGGAATCATCATATGTATGTTAATTGACCTGGCGCGGCCATACAAGTAAGAAATAACAATTCAATTTTTAAGTAAGGGCACTAATTACAGTCTCTCATTCTGAACGAGACAGTCCTATGTTTAGGTATTTGACAGTGTCTCATTTGTTTACCAAACGGTGAAAGTTTCCCAATGTTTATTAATAGAATGTTTATAATAGAATCATAATGGGAAAAATATTTATCACACAATTATTATACCGTATTTAATTTTTTTGGAAATATTTGTCATTTCCTACGAAGGATGTTATCAATGTTTTGTAAACTGAGGTTACCAAAAGTAGATAACAAGTAAAAGTTTGAAATCATGAAAAACAGCTGTAACGGCAACAAGGTTTATACAGAGAGCGCTTCTCTTCTGAACGTTTTAAGGGAGTTAGTTCAGGTCACATAGCTGCTGTCAAAGATAAAGGACGGTTCATCTTGGCCTAATCTTGAAACCGCCAACTCCATTAGGGTTGTAACAGTGTTATCTTCGATGTGAATCCCTAAAGATTGTTTCTGTTAGGACACACAAGTAACAAAAATACTCAACCAAGAACTAAGAGTATATTTTATTCACTAGGTCTAGCTCTGCTCCCCAATGTGCCACTTTTATCAGATTTATTTAATTCAAATATTTTGATTGTTTCATTTATTCTGCTTTAACCATTGTTCCTCTTCCATTACGCTTCGATAGTAAATCAACAGCTGTTTTAGTTTGCAATGCATTAAAATTATTTTATATGTTAATCTTTGGAGAAAAGAACAACTGTAAAGGGCTACCCGAGTTCTTCAGAATAGAAATATCTCAAATCTTACATCTAAAATCTTATTATTGCAGAACTATGAACTGAGACGAACCTTTTTTGAAGCCCTAAATGTTAAAACTGGTCCAGGAATAAGGAATTGTGTTAACAAAAAAATGGCTTCAAGTATCTATAACTATAAATGTAAGTTGGAAGGATGTAACACAAAATATTTAAGCATTCCCAGATGTCAAAACCCCTACAATGATATACTTTATTGAAAGCTCTTGATGTGAAAACTCCAGAAAAATTGAAATAAGATCACCCTCTTCAACCATTTAAGAAATAGAGATATTTAACAATTGCTGTGGTAGCTGAAATGTTGTGTTCATTCTTTAGTTTTTGCATTCTAGGGGCTCAGGGGTGTATCTGGTCTTAAATCTGATGGAAAATCGTTAGTGTGCAGAATTAGATCATCTACAACTTTTGTATTTAAGGTTTTGCTCAATCTTTTACCGTTTTCACATTAACCCTAGAAGCGGCCATTGCCAAATATCCGGCAATTACATTTGTGCGACAATTGTCTATTGTCGGATACCGGCAATATAGGTCATATTTTTTTCAACTACTCATAGCACATTGAAAACAATCTAGGAACGTAATAATATTGATACCATTTTAAAGAAGACATTCCAAACTTTCATTTTCATATTTAAAATTCAAACCTTGTATCATTAACAGATCAGCACAATTTGTATTATAATTTGAACAAAATTAAACGCGCGAAGAAATTCCGACTCGAAAACGGCAAAACATTGAAAACATGTTTTTATATAAATCGTAGTTTTTGTTATTTTTGTCCAATTAGAAAGCCGTTGGTATCATTGAAAAGAAAACTAGTTGTTCTTTTGTTTCAAATAGTAAACATTTGTAATATGACTTCGGATATAGGTAAAATGATTTTTATAATCAGCTATAATGTGCGGTGTACAGTTTGGCCAATTTGCCGGAAATACGGCAAATTATAAAGCACTTATAAAAACAGTTAATAATGTATTTAGCGTGTTATAAATTATATCATTTTGTTGCCAAGGAAAATTTATTACATATTAGTAGCAATTCCGTAATCTATGGCGTGGCTGGTGGTCTGTGGAAGACGACGGAAATAGTGGTATTGCTTGGCCATTCTGGCCTATTGCCGGTGCGTGGCCTAACGTATGTCAGATTGTTCACGTGACCCGTGTGTGTGTGTACATTGACTCAAATGCTTTTGGAAAATTTTTTATTATACATTTTCTTAAACATATATATATATATATATATATATATATATATATATTCTTGTTCAGAAAGATCTGTACTACAAACATATGTACAATTGATGATATTATAAAATAGTAGGAAAATTATATGAAGCTTTGGTTAGCTAAATTCAGGTTTTTTTGAAAATAAAAAATTAAAGTTTCAACACAAACAAGTGAAAAAAACAATTTTTTATGTTACAAAATCATATTATTTCCAATAAATATGTTGTACAGTTTAGTAATATATAACACATACTATTAAGTATATATATTATTTACTTTATGTTTATGTTTCAAATCTACACAGCGTTTGTAAATTTATTAAATTTTCAGTATTTATCCTCATTACGGAAGCAAAAAAAAAAAAAAAAAAAAAAAAAAAAAAAAAAATATATATATATATATATATATATATATATATATATATATATATATATTTCTAACAAACCAAACATATTACACGTAAATAAATAAACTGCCTACATTTTGTATATCTTCGATTGTCTGTATATAAATCAGTGTAAAAGTTCTAGTAAGCTACTCTACTTTTGAGAAATGTTAAAAAAAATTTTAAATTTGTTTTTATCACATTTTGTGAAAAACATGCCAACAGGGATTATATTCAATTAATTTCATTAATAAACTACATCTTTTTCCGAACAAAATGAATATGCACATGACTAGGTTATCATCAGTAGTTACGACACTGTTAATTCTTTTAAAAATGTCTGCAAAATGGCAGGAATTGTCTGGCCGCTTAGAGCACACGCACAGATTTGGTCTGCCTACTTCTAGGGTTAAATCACTTTAAACTTGGGGGTTCGGATCGGATAATTTGGACGCCAAAAATTCAGACTGTCAATAATCCGGATTTGTATCTATCAAGAAATAATACATAGGATACCGTCTGCCAATACTCCATGCTCTTTATGGGAGGGTGAGCGATGGGGGAATAGTGTGTAGCAAGCAGTAATAGAGGAGTGGTCATGGAAGGGGCAGGGGCTGTGTTGAAGGTTACACAGACCCAATTCTACACCCTGCTATATGGCAACCGTCTTGCCATTTCCGCCACCTGCCAGTCGCGTCAAGTCTAATAACTGGACTCACTCTGTTAATAGGGTCTGTGTAATAGGGCCTACTCTGTGTGTAATTATAACACACAGAGATACATTGCTGTTACATGTTAAGTTTCAGTTAAGGGCTTACCTGAAAAAATCTAACCACTACCACTGTTATAAAGCCCATCACACAATTTTTAAAAAGCAAAAAAATGTCTTTTTTACTGTAGATACACACCGGTTGATGTAAATCAAATACGATAACACAGTACTTGGACATTAGACCAATAAAACAATATATTTAATTCATCTCACTATGAGAACCTTATCCACAAAAGAGAAAATACACAAATTTTAAAATTTTTTACTTGGATAGTGCATATTGGCCACTTTTGATGGTAATTTCGATAATCTGGATAATTTGATAGTCTGAATGGGGTCCGGTCCCAATTAATCTGGATTATCAACATTCTGTATACAAATTTTCATTTATAATGATTTATTGTTTTGTCCAAAATGTGGGTTAGTTATACAATTTATAGATTTCTAACTAATCAAAATTTGATTTTGCTATGTTGTCAGCAAAGTGTTGAGAATCCAAGTGTTGGGAATCCAATTAAGAAACTTTGTTTTCATATTTAGTTTTGTATTTGACAAACAGAAAAACCAGATAATAAAATTCAAGATCTTGCTCTATGCGTTTTAAAATTTCTTTCTCTAGTTAAAAAAATACAACATATTTTTCTTATAATTTAAGAGTTTAAAAAACCGTAATAATAAGTAGCCAAAGACCGCTCTGTAACTTTGTATATTTTTGTTTTTCTAATAAAATGTGTATCACTGTATTGTACATAATATTACCAGTGTTGAGAGCTTAACCATTAAGTAAATAAAAAGCTTCAAAATAGACCTCCAAGCTCCAAGTAAATAATGTAAAATTATGTTTTACTGTTCAACACTATTTCTTCAAACATTACTGGCTGAAAAATTAAATTTGGAATTAATTAATTACAACATTAAAGTTTCTTAAACATTCATGATATTGTAAAGTAACCCAAATGGAATATTTGAAAATCTTAAAAGTGAAGGTAGTTTTTTATTTCAATAGTCTAAAAGAACTATAGAAAGGCGTTCTCATACTTGAGTTAGAACTCCTTCAATTCTCTGGATGCAGTTCACTCACTTTAGTGCTCTGTGTTGTCCGGCTAGAGATGCTCAGGCACTCAGAATAATTTTCATTGAGACTGAAACCCCATGATGAAATCATTTATATTATATATGTCAGTTTTTATATCATCATTGGATTTCCTTCCTTTAATGTGTTTAATTTATGCCTTTTAAATTTAATGAAGAAAATTTTAAAAGAATATTGTAAATTACTTTATTTCGGCATTAGGGACTTACTTATTTTAACTGTATTAACATCAGTGACATTTTTAAGAAGATTACCGTAACCGGTTTAAGTGAAATCAGCCAAACTTTCATAGTTGTGTTCTTAATCCTGGAAATGAAACTTATAAACTCTTAAATAAAAGATCAAGATTTTTTTTTTTTTTTTTTTTTTTTGAGGGAGAGGCGGAAAAATGCATTACGCACACAGGTGGCCAGCCTGTAGTGTGGGGCTCCCCTAAAAACGGGTTTACCCACTAAAAAACCTCCTCTACTCTTTAGGAATCTAACCTGGAATTGTTTGTCACATTACGTCAGGCTAGGCCTAAATTTGGCTTGCCCGTGGGGCTCGCTCCTTATCCAGCCGCTCGATCAAGGGATCTGGGCCACTTCGCGGTCCAGATCGGTTTTCTTTTCCAGGAGTATGCCCCGGACGAACTGTGACAAACAATCCCAGTTGCCCTCATCCTCCATAATCTTTTGGCAGACCGTGTCCACCGAAAAAACACCGAGTTTTCTTGTGGCCTCCAGGCGGGGCCTTTCCCAACGCGAACAGCGGAAGAAGGTGTGTTCTGCGTCATCGGGAACGCCCGGGCAGTAGATGCAATCCGGTGAACCGGTCTTGCCAATCCGGTTCAGGTACGACTTGAAATAGCCGTGATCTGTCAGGAACTGCGTGAGGAAGTAGTCCACCTCGCCATGCCGCCTTTCTACCCATGGTTGGACCTGCTCGATGAGTCGCGCAGTCCATCGTCCTCGGGTGTCGTGCTCCCAGCTGTGTTGCCACTGCTGGAAGGTTCGGGAGCGCTCTTCTGTTCTTGCCGTGTCCTTGCCGATCTCGCCTTGTCTCTGATAAATCGCTTTCCTCTCCCCTGCCAAGAGCTTGACAGGGATGACTCCGGCGACCACCAGGACGGCAGGCTCGGACACTGTCCGGTAGGCGGAACACACCCGAAGCGCAGCTTGACGCTGAACCCGGGCGAGTCGCAACCTGTAGCACTCCTTATCTAGAGCGCCTGCCCACACCTCTGCCCCGTAAAGGAGCACGGACTGGACCGCGGACATCAACAGACGTCTTCTGCTGGATCGGGGACCCCCGACATTGGCCATCAGCCTACTAAGGTAAGTGACTACCTTAGCGGCCTTGTCCGCCGTACGGAAGATCTGATCCCTCCAGCTTAACTTGGTGTCCACCATAACCCCAAGGTATTTGGCGGCACGAGTTGATGTGACCACCTCCCTTCCCACTCGGAGTGGCACGACGGTGTCGATCCTCTTCTTCGTGAGGATCACAATCTCCGTCTTACTGAGAGCAAGCGAGAGACCGTGATCTGACATCCAGGTGTTGACCACACGCATGACTCGGTTCAACTTTAGTTGGGCCAGCTCAACGTTGCGTGCAGCTATGAGAGCTGCGACGTCATCGGCGTACCCAACCAAAGTGGTTTCCTCAGGCATCTCGGACCTCAGGAGGCTGTCATAGGCAACGTTCCAGAGATCCGGGCCGAGTATTGAACCTTGTGCGGCACCAGAAGTGACTTCCACCGTCCGCGTTCCGTCCCTCGTGTCATAAATCAGGCTTCGAGAGCGTAGATAATCCTCGATGAGCCGCAACAGATATGCAGGAATACGAAAGGTGTTTCGAAGCGCATCCAACATATCGACCCACCTCGCCGAGTTGAAGGCATTCTTGACATCAAGCGTAACAAGAAGCACTACTCGGCGGGAGAAATGGTTGTGGCTCTCGGCTCTCTCCACAGCTCTCTGAACTTCGGTGACAGCGTCGATCGTTGACCGTCCCTTTCTGAAGCCGTACTGACGGGGGCATAAGTCCCCGGCAGCTTCCACGGCAGAAGTCAGGCGGGAACGGATTAGCTTCTCGAACAGCTTTCCAGCCGTGTCCAACATGCAGAGAGGCCTGTGGGACGACGGCAGCTCGGGATCACCTTTGCCCTTGCTGATCAGTACAAGCCTGGCTGTTTTCCAGGGAGCCGGAAACACCCCTTCTACTAAACATGCATTGTACATTCTCAACAACAAGTCAGCGTTGATTGAAAATACTTTCTTTAAAGCCTCACTGGGAATCCCGTCCGGGCCAGGAGCCTTGTTGCTCTTCAGGGAGAGAACGGAGGTTTCCAGCTCCTCGAAGGTGAAGAGTGGAATGTCCTCTACCCGTCCGAAGTCAACCGGCGGTCGCTGTGGATGTTCAGGAAACAACGCAGCGACGATCCTCCCCATGGTGGCGCCCTCCATGATGGAAGGTGGAGATCGGGCGCCGAGTTTCTGTGTTACAAGTTTGTAACCCAGGCCCCACGGGTCGGAGTCAACGTCGTCACGAAGTCTCCTCCAGCTATTCGCCTTGCTCCTGTTGATCGCCTGGCGGAGAGATTTTCTCGCAGCTTTATAGGCCTCCGACTTACGAACTCTGTCTGCGGGAATTCTCGCTCTTGTGGCGGCTCGTCTAGTTCTTAAACATGTTCTTCTGAGTTCCGCAATCTCTTCAGTCCACCAGTAAACGGGTTGTTTGTCGCGTCGGGGTTTCCTTCGCGGCATAGACTGGTCGCAGGCCGAGACGATCAGTTCCATCGTGGATGTTACTAGTGCCTCGGCCCCAGCCTCACCAGGATTCCCCTGCGCTCCCCGAGAGATGACTTCGGTGAACTTGACCACGTCCAGTTTGTTGGTGTTCCACCGGCGTGGCCCTTCCCGAGATGCGGAAACTCGACGATTTGCCTGATCATGCAGGTCAAAAACGACGTATTGGTGGTCGCTACCCGTGTAGTCCTCCACAACCCTCCAGCCAGAGATCCTCGGAAGGAGCGACTCAGACGCAAAGGTGACGTCGGGGATCGTGCCTCTCTGCCTGGGGCGCCGAAAAGTAGGTGTGTCGCCCTGGTTAAGGACGACAAGACCGGCCCTGGCGATGAAATCCAGGATGTATTTCCCCCGGGAGCTGGTAGAGGGCATTCCCCACTCGACGGCCCTGGCGTTGAAATCGCCACCAATGACGACATGCCCGGTGGTGCCGAGAACGCACTCCTCTAGACTATCTATCTTGTCGCGGAAGTCCTGGACGGCCTCGTTGGGGGTGAGGTAGCAACTGAAGATAGTCACGTCCCTACACCGAACCCAGACGAATCCTCGGCCGCGCCCGTGACTCCGCACCAAGACATCCTGCGTATTACGTGCCCAAAATGCAGCAGTACCGAGGCTGTCGGAGATCCAAATGTTTGGGTCTCTGTCCCGATACTGTTCGCTGATAAGGAGCGCGTCAGCACCAAGTTCTCGGGCGAGCTGATCTAGAAGGTTATCAGCTCCCCAGGATCTGTGAAGGTTGGCCTGTAGGATGCGAATTACCGTCCGCTGCCTTTTGCCTGTTCAAGTGCGGCTCTGAAGGCACCGCACTGACCAGACCCGGGTAAGTGACCGAGGGCACTGGAGCCTGAATCCTTGCAGAGGAAGCAGGAGGGGCTCGAGGAACATTCCTTACGTTTGTGGCCCTGGCTTCCACACTGGAAGCAGTTGGCACTCCTGTCGGGCCCTTTACAGTTTCGGGAGGAGTGGCCGAAACCGAGACAGCGGAAGCATCTCGAAACTACCACCCTCCGTTTGAGCCTGCAACTGACCCAACCGACTCTAAGGTGCTGAAGGCTAAGCAGCTTATTAGCGTGCTTTTCGCCCATCTCAGCGACAGCCATCCGGAGTTGACTTCGGTTTGGCTTTGTCAGCCATACCCTCACTCCGTCAGCCGGTATCTCCGGGAGTGCCACCTGGATCGCACGGGTCACCTCATCTTCGGTGGAGAGGGCATCAAGGTCCCGAATCTCGACCGAACACTTCGGTTCTAGGGCCTTGATGGAGCCTTTGTCCCCAAGTGCAGTCTTGAGGGAAGCGGCAAAACCGATCTTGTCACTCGACTTCCCCAGTTCGAGGAGGACATCCCCGTTCTGGGTTCGCCGAATAGACTTGATAACGGTGTCGGTCTCTTCCGGTTTGGCCTGCGATCTAATCTGACCCAGAACATCGGCAAAAGATCGCCCCCCTAAGGGCTTGATCAAGATTGCCTCCGTCCTGGGCTTCTTAGGCCTGGGTTGTTTAGGCTTTCTGACAGACTTACCAGAAAGACAATAAAAGATCAAGATGGAAATGGTCCCACTAGTGAGATACCAAAATTAACTAGGTAACTTTTTGAACAAACTACCAAGCAGTTTGACAGTCAGTAAAAATAATAAAACAATAATTTTAACAAATATATTGATTTATATTGTGTTTTATAATAAAACATTACAGTAACGCAACATTTTCAGGAAATTTTAGGATCAAGTTAGGTCACTCACTTACCCTACTGAGTTACTAATATAACTAGAAAAGATGAACAATGAAAAATTTATAGTCATATTAATACATTATACTATATAGTATATGTATATGCATATTATATGTATATATTATATTATGTATAATATATTAATACATTTTTTATACAAAGACCATGAAGATGGGCTAAGTCCCGAAACATGTAGTCACAAAATAAAAAAGTTTTCATTCTCAAAATGGTGCTCTTGTTAAAATATGTTTTATTTATTGATTATTTATTGATAATACATTATAATTTCAGTTGTGATTTTTTTCAAAGAAATTTATAAGTTTTATAACATTTTTTTATTTTGACATTATCTTTCCACACCTTTTATTAAAGCAAGCATGTTGAGTTAAAAAATATACATACTCTAAATATATTCTAAACTTTTAATGTAGGACATTCTCCACTCATTGCTGTCTTACCATCCTTCTACCTATGTGAATTTATTTTTTTATGCTTTTGTAACAACAGTTAAAAGATTTAACATCAAAAGATTAAATTTGGATTTAAATCATGGCAAAAAGTAAACGCTTACCTAATCATGCAAGAATAATGGTGATCCTCACTCCTTCTCTAAGGGCATGCGAATACTGAGCATGGGTACGCACTGAACTCTCTTATGAGCAGGATAAAATTAGCCAATGATCAGCGAGCAACCACACTGGTCAGAAACCTTGGTAGGAAGGGAACTGTGCTGGTTTACAACCATTCCATAGCTCTAGACAACCGTCTTCCCGTCTGAAACACACCTGTGTGTAAAAGTTACTTCTCAAATTACAATATTATAGTTTGACTTTTTTAATTTTATGATAAAAATTTTTGAATAGATTATTTAATGTTTTCTTCCTATTTAATCCCAATACTTCTCCATTCTTTCAGATATTGCTTATCGTAGTTACCTAGTTTTGCTATGGAAACAGCCTGACAACTAGTACGATACACCCTCTCCCAACTGACTCTCAACAACCGCCAGTAGCTCATTGCTCTAATAAACCCACCTCTGGCAGTAACAAACTAGGGGTTGGTTTCACTGTGCTGCATTAAATCTGGTTAGTTTTACCAACTATTTCCAGGAACAAAAATACACTGCTATTAATTGGCTAAAATATTTTAGTGAAAAAATTTTGCTTTATCATTAAAAAATAAATCTGAGAGTTTTGCTTTCTTTGGTTTAAATACCACAGTCTTTCAATGTGTAGCCAAGGAAAGAACTCGGTTTCCCTGTCTTAAGTGTAATGCGTTAAAGGAACTTTTAGCCCTACTTTGCAACCTCCATTAACCATCAACCTAGGGATTCAGACTATGACGGTTATCTGAAAAGACAGATAACAGATATTTCATTATAAACTTGTACTTAGTAGGTTTAAAAGGTTTTTCAACAAATTCAACCCTGTGCAATTGGATGATAATAAATACATAGGATCGCCAAGTGGTATAAATTTGAACAAAAACTCAGTTTATCTTGAGCCAATTAGATTTTAAAATGTTTATAACTGAAATATATGCTCTCCTCAATTGCTAGCATTTGTTATAACAACTGCTGTCTAATGATTCAATCATATATCCTTCTCCCATAAGATTAATATTGAAACTTTGAAAGCCTGTAGGGCCAAGCCCTAGGTGCCAAAGGGAATTATAATGCGATTCTGCTCATCTACAGGACACTACCTTCCTAATGGTATGTGCGGTTTTTTTTCTACGATGCATACAAGCTAGAGAAAAAAAAGGAGGAAAAGGAACATGCTTGCCAGTTAATATATGGATTTACATTGATTCAAGATCGTTGACATCACATTCAATCACAATGAGGGCGTTCTCAAGCATCCACCGCAAAGCGGTTTGTTTCCGTTTTTGCATATCACGTGACAAATCCCACACATAAAATGTCTGGAATTAAAGTCACGTGATTGGAAAAACGTAAACAAACCTTTTTTGCGGTGAATGTGAACGGGTCTAATGGCTTATACACAATGTCAATTACAACACATTAAAAGCGTCAAAATATGCATTTATGCAGTGAGTTGTGACTCACAGAGTATGGTGGTTAATCAAGGTTTTTTGTCTACTGTTATATTCTGTCTGGTCATGTGAAACTGTCCAACCTGGCTAGCTTTCTGGAATTATTCCTTTTTTATGATAATTCATTTTTCTTCCTTTGATCTGTTTCCAACATTATTTAAATCCCCATGTAGCATAAATAAAATTGATTAAAAAAGAAAAAAAAAACTAAAAGAATCAGTATTATGTAGTGTATGCAAGGTAGATTTTATATTGCAGTGTCTTTACTTGGGGATTTCTCCAGAGAACAATTTAAACAATTTTAAAAGTTGAATCTCCAATAACTGGAAATCAACCATTAGAAAATTTTCAAAACCACTTTGGTAAAACATCCTGTTCAACTTGTAGGTTCAACTTACTCGATTTCAAGTTTGACTAAATACCTCTCTACCTCTAGTTAATTATTCAGTAAGTTCCATGTTAATACAAAACTAAAATACATGAGTATTTAACAAAACAATTTACATAACTTAAGTACATTTTACCTTCTTTCTCCATTTCCTGACATGTG